>CM076577.1:1157825681-1158410211 GCA_034641835.2 Pinus albicaulis
AAAAATTGTAGCATTTCCCTCTTTTTACAGTCTGCCATGAGTAGTATTTTCCCTTTGGTTGCAACTCATTTCCATATTTTGTAATTATGTTTTCCTTGGGTCTTGGTTGCTATCATGGAAGAGATCTAGGTGGCTGATTAATGGGAGGACCTAGTGCCAAAATGCAACATTTTTGTGTCTAGTTGGAAAATTGGGGCTTGAAGGAAGCATGGAACATGGTTTTGTGTATCCAATTAACAAATTTAGGCTTTAAGGAATCATGGAATAGGGTTTTCTGGCTCCACCTAAAATATCGAGGCTTGAAGGAAGCATGGTATATGGTTTTCTGGCTCCACTTTCTAACGAGGTTTTGCCTCTTTGTAAATATTTTCTCATAGAGGGTTTTCAAAGTAGTGGCATCAGTACAATTGGAAATTTGGGTCCTCACACAAGAGTCACCAAATTTATGGACTCTTGCAAAAGTTTGGGTTTTCATTCCTCGAAGGGTTTTTCATTTCCACCTTTTACCCCCTCATTTTTTCTGCTTTTGATGATCTGCTTTCTTATGGGCCACTAATCGAGGCCCTTCTCCTCAGGGTTATCTGCCCTGTGTACTTCTCCTCATAGGTTACCAATTTCCATTAAGGATCCCTACCTTTGTGGAAGTATTCCACTGCCATTCAAATACCTAACTACCCTTTTTCACTCATGGGCTCTCTTCCCCCTCCTCGCCTCTATCTCTTTATCTTGCCTGTCAGTTTTGAAGGATTCATTCCTTCTAGTTCTCCATAAATCATTCCTCCACCCAATATTCTTGCCTCCATTCCCTTTTATTCTCCCATAGTCTCCCCAATGATCTCATCGACACCTCCTCCCTCGACCAAAATCCTCATCCCCCCTTTGTAGGAGCCCATTCATTTCCCCAAGCCCAATCGTTGATCTACTACTAGAAAATGAAAGAACCCCTTTGTGAATGATAATAAGGGCCAACTATCCTTCATTCTGGGTGATAGGATCAAGATGCATAAAGTCATTTAAATGTTTGAGTTTGCATTGGTGGGTTGTACTTGTGGCTAGTGTTTTAGTGGGAAGATAATATCATAATGGATAACAAAGGAGTGGGGTGATCACATCAGTTCATTGTCAACCTCAAGATACTAGTAAGAGGTTGGCTCATTTTATTTTTCATCAAGGATGAAGAGGTTCATTGGGCTATGATTAAGGTTTGTATTATTGACTCCACCCCTTTCATGCTTGAGAATTGGACCCCTTTTTTTGATCCCACTTGGTAGAAACTAGACAAGGACCTTGTTTTGGTTCAGCTTCTGGGACGAAAAGTACAATTTTGGTCAGACCAGACTCTCAAGGCAATTGGAAACAAGCTGGACAAAATTCTTGGAGGTTGACCTCACTTTCAAATATTCTATGGAGATGAAGGTGGAAAGGGTATTGGTAAATCTGGATATAACACAAGGATTATGGGGTGAAATGAAACTCTAGCATCAAGGCATCACTTCTCTTCAGAATTTAGACGATGAGGAAATTCCATTCAGATGATGAATATTTCACAAGCATGGCCATAATATTACAGGATGTCCACTAGGGTTCAATGGAAACAAATGTTAGGAAATATCACCCAAAAAGTCAACTATTGAAGAATCAATCCTATGCTAAATAACACCTATCT
The DNA here is from genome assembly GCA_034641835.2 of Pinus albicaulis. Lineage (NCBI taxonomy): Eukaryota > Viridiplantae > Streptophyta > Pinopsida > Pinales > Pinaceae > Pinus > Pinus albicaulis. The sequence goes on from CM076577.1 coordinate 1,157,827,348, forward strand.
TATAATTTTTAATATCTATTTTAGATTTCACCTATGACCCTTAAATTCAATGCCCTCTAGCACCTCGAATGGTGGAATAAAATGTGTTGCAGTAGGAGGTGAAATTCATTCCCCTTCGACTTTTTCAAAACCTCTAGAGACATATATTTCCACTTCCTTTACATACACTCCTTTCAAGGGAATGCTTGCAGGAAGAGTTCATGGTTGAAATATTACGACAAAAAGATGGGTCACACAATCTTGTTACAGGGTTTCAAGGGAGGGGTATTGAAAACAACCATTTTATCCCCCATAACCGTCAAGTCCTTCTCAAACACATAAATTAAAAGACAAAATAATAAATTAACCCAAAGATAAATCTCATCATTCAAGGCCAAACAAAAATATAAAGAATAACACTATGGATTAAGCATTGGAATTGAGTTTTGGTAAAATCAAGGACCTCCTTTTAATATTGTGACCTTGTTTTTAGCATTATCAACTAGAAGGTTTAAAAACCACATTAAAGAGGGGAGATTTTCACCTTAGCCTTTGCAACCTTTTCCAAACATGAATCTATCTAGCTTGGATATGTTAGGTATTGGATTTATAGAGTACCCAATCAATTATTTTGAGGCCAAATCCCTAGCCCTAACTAAAATTTACTCCTATTTGAAGAGACACCATGAAAAATCCTCCTAAAAAGAGATATTTTACTTGCTTCCTTTTGATTGATTTACAACAAACCTTAGTATCTATCCTTTCTTATATTACTCTTCGATTCTCCAAAGAAAATCATTATTATTATATTTTTTTAAAATAAAAAATCATAATTTTATTCATCCTAAAAACCTGGGAACACAATTACGTTTTGCATATGCTAAAAAGAATTCAATCAGATCAACCTTTCGAACAATGCACAAAAAGAGAAAAAAATGAAAAAATAAAATTACATAATATTGTTTGGAATTAGTGTGATAATAATTAGTTAGTTTCCCATTTTTTACTTCCTTTTTTCCCACCTTTCACGAAACTCCATGGTTAGGAATGACTGATACTATTTTGAATTGGATTCCTTGCACCTTCGGGGGAAATTCTTTGTCTGAATTCAAACTCTCAGATGTATCGGTTTGCTTTATGCCCCATGCTTCCTTTTGAAAGGGTATGACGACCTTCTACTACTTTGCTACTATGATCTCTACTGCTACTTGGATGTTGCCATTTTTCTCAGGTTGATTTCTTAAAGTTTGGATCACAACTAAATTAGTGGATTTTTCAGCATGTTAGGCATGATCTTTCTGCTTCTCTTCTCCATCATCCACTTGAAATCCTTGTTGATTCTATGTGTTTGGTTGTTGAAGACTCTCATCGATTTATTTATCTTTTTCATCTAAAGAAGGTGGACCTAAAAATTTCCATCCCTTTGGATTTTGTGATATTTTTTTTTTCCTCTTTTTCACTTGAGGGCATGAGTTATGCAGGTGGCTTGTCTTATGGAAGAAACAACTCCTGGATGCAACATTTTCAAAGTATATCCACTATATACCCTTGAAATCTTGATGACTCAGATGGATGTGATATAGTAGGCCTTTGCTTAGGTATATCTATACACAGATGCAAAAAATAGTAAATATACCTTTGTCCATTATTTCTCAATCCATATTTAGAAATATTCCCAATGAATTTCCAATGCCTTCTAAAAATTGATGGTTCCAAAAAGAAAGCAAGATATTATTCAACCTTACCCATACCAACATCTTTTTAGCTACCATTATTGTGGCATCAAAAGCTAAAAATTGTAGGTTTTAACCCTGAACATAAATTATCTACACATGAATCGTATAACAGAAAATAAACAATAACGAGAGCATAAAACATAAAACAGACAAACACAGAGATTTTCCCTTGGATCCAAAATCAGGATGACCAATTTGATATTTCATCATATTCCTTTTAGTGTTACAACACATATATATACATGCCAAAGCATACATAAACCCTAATCCATTAACCCTGCATTAGAACATAACCATAGTTCCCTTGACCAGATCTACAAAAATACCAGGGGCCGAAAACCATCGTACCCCAAACCCATGTGCAAAACCATGCAAAAAACCATGGGTACAGACTACCCATCGGAAATTAAGGACCAAAAAATTTTCGCTGGGGCACTGCCCCGGACCCAGACAGGGGGGGTTACCGCCCCCCCTGTGACCCCCCCGTTGTGCCCAGCGCAAAGGGGGGGCTATTGCCCCCCCCTCCTTACCCCCCCCCCAACCCTCCCCCCTTGCGTGATTAGTCATGGAAAGAATATAACACATACCCAAAAAAATCCATGAAATGACAAAAATACCTTCCCTTCCCCAACACCATGGTCCTTCATTTATGACATAGTACACAGATCTGTCTAATTATCGAATTGAATCATAAAATATTAATTTTCACATAGATTAATATCACAAATTTTAGTCGAGTTGAGTTAGATGCATTCATGTAGATCTTAAGAATTGGGAAAATCAGAGCTCTAGCTTGGAGAACGGTGAAAATCCAACACACTTATGGAAATGTTACTAACATATTGTTGTGGTAAAACACAACCCCCCCATTTTTGACTTGTTCACTTCAAATAATGGGGACCCTTTTTATAAAATTTTGGCTAAACACCTTTTAGGATTGTTATTTTAGTTGATTATCCTACGCTTTTGTTAATTTTTCATTTTCTTTGGATTCTTGTTTTGAGTGAATCGATTTTTTATAAGCCTCCCATTGACGTTTGTTTCGCCTCATTTGGTCAACTGATTTAAAAATGGTACTCCTTTGAAGTACCATCATTTTTCTAGTCTGGGTTAAAAATGCTATTTTTTATTCTTTTTCGGAGTGGCTGTAGTTTAGAAAATTTCATAGCTAAACTAAACATCATTAAAATAAAACCAAAATAAAAAAAAAATAAAAAAAAATTATTACATCATCGGATCCGTCGCAGATCGCAAATCACAAATTTCAGATTCATCGCAAATTTCAGATCCATCGCAGATCGCAAATCGCAAATTCGAATCTGTCGCAGATTGCAGATCGCAAATTTCAGATTCATCGCAGATCGCAAATCGCAAATTTCAGATTCATCGCAGATCGCAGATCACAAATTTCGGATCCATCGCAGATCGCAAGATCGCAATTTCGCAATTTCGGATCCATCGCAATTTTTAGAACATGCACATTTAAAAAACCCCGATCCAAGGTTCTTCCGATATGAGATGTGTTAAAAAAAATTTAATATAAAGTTTTTGTTTCACCTCACACTCCACTCACCATATCCTTCCACAAACTTACATGGATGAATTAATGAGTTTTGATTGATTTCAATGGTTTGTTTTATGGATTTTGGGTTTGGATTGATTCCAATGGTTTGTAAATTAATTTTTATATTTTTATATTTATATTATAATTATAATGTTTATTATAATTTTAATATAATTTTAATTATAACATTAATCATATTTAAATTAACTTTTTCAAATCATTCGTATATTAATTTAATTTTGTAACTTAATTAATTTCTAAATTAGATGATAATTAATTAAAATTGATTGTATATATTAGTTAGTTAATAATTAATTTAGAATTAATTATTAGATAATTAGAATCTAATTTAGGATTAAATTTCTAATTAAAAATTCTGATTTTTAGCCCAGCAACAGAATTTCCAGATTTATGCCAGATTTGACTCATCAACTTTGGAAGCTCATAGAATGAGTTTTACTTGGTCAAATGAGGCCCAAGACGGCTCATTGGAAAGATAAAATCAAGGAGAACATTTCTGAGGAGGTTCCACTAATAGATTTGGTCATTAATTGGGTCAAAAATCATGTAGAAAATCAAGCTCCGAATTTCTAAAGCAAAATCAATTTTCTGATTTATTTTCTGCATTTTTCCATTGTCCAAGCCTCTTCTAATTGCAGATCCATTCGTCAATAATATCATTAGCCAATTAAACCATCCCAAGCATCAATAGAGAGCTTATATTTTATTTTCAATTATTTATTTAAATAGAATTTGATTGGATTTGTTTTAAATGCCATAAATGATATTTTGTTTTTATTGATTGCATTTTAATTCATTTTGATTTCTTTTTGCAGGAAAACAGTAGAAGAGATATGAAGAAAAGATCTTAATCAATGAGAATGCTCCAGCAATTAAAAGATTGGAATGTTTGAGGAAATAAAATTGATTGGACATATTTTCTTCAACAAACTTTCATCTCAAGAATTCCTTTGCAAATATTATAAATAGCAGATTGCAGAATGGAAAAAAGGCTGCTCTCCTCTGCAATTCCAAACTTCTAAAAGCATTTCTGTAATAGGAATTTAGATTTGTAGATGGGGAGGAGAGAAAAATTTCAGATCTGAACATTATTGAGGGTTTTTCTTTATGTCTTGAATTATGCATGATGGGCAGAGTTTGCATTTCTACAGCTCTAGTCTTGAAAGCAAAAATTCAAGTAATGTAAAGTACTATTAGAGACCAGGATAAGAGAAGCAGATTCAATTAAATGGTATTTTTGGCATTTCTGTATCAAATACCAGTTTCATTTTTATGTTAATAAAATTGTTGTCTCATTTTATTCATGTTTATGCATTTCTTTTGATATGGATAATTTGTCTCAAATTGTTATGTATCTTTGTTCTTATGGATTTAACTCTGATTTCTGAGTAACGATTTGCTCAGAAATCTGTCTTACAAAACTGATTTTTTAAATAATAATATGTTGTGAATTTCTTCCACATATTATTGTTTAATTATTGGCTTGATTGATTTGATAATCAATATCATTTTTGTGACTTTCTTCCGGAGTGTTGTTGATTTATTATTTCAGTCAAATGGTCTCAATAGAATATGTTTTGGTACTCACAAATGTGAGCTAAATTGAATTTCTTCGTTAGCTTGACATTAATTTAAAGCTAGACATATTTTAATCCTCATTACTTAATTATCTTGCTCTTAGTTGGGATAGATTTATATCTACCTAATTGAGATAGGATTTAGATTAGTTTCTTTTGCTTGCATTATAGAATAAGTTTGCATTTAGATTAATTTCTACATTCTTTTAAGTCCTCTTCTCAAAGAGGCAAAATCTTAGTTGTGGTTTGGCTGAACCCAAATCAGCTTAAGGGTCATTCTCTTGCCTGATCAGCAAGAAGAATTGATCTGATATCCCTGTCTATTGGTGGTTAATGATACATCATAAACCAATAGCGATAGGGAAAAGGTAACTGGACCTAGTTAAACCAGTCGGAGCCACTATCATAAACGGAAAAGGAGCTGCATTAAGGTCCGGACCGGGTGGTTATCCCCCAATGTTGTAGCAACGATTTTCGAGGCTTCAACATTTTTGGCACTAGACGGAGGGCCTGAAACTTGTTCTCTGTTGGAGTCTTTTCAATTTTAAAATTTTATTTAATCACGATGGCTCCTCTTAAAATTCCAATTTGGAGTTGTATCCATGGACGTGCATCTTCCAAAACTCCACCCGAAGTGGTAAGACTCTTGTCTCAGGTAAAGTTTAATGGTGAGAGAAATTCTTATGCTTTTAATCATGTCCTTCAATTTATTCAAAATGTTTCAAATTATGATTTTCAAGGAATTGATGAAGGCATTTTATACAGAATTTTTACTCTCACATTTGTGACAAAAGCCAAAAACTGGTGTATAACTCTTCTAGTTGCCTCAATTCACAGCTGGGATCAATTTGTTACAATTTTCGTTTGTAAATTTGACCACTATGATTATGATCAGGAATGTGATGAAATTGAATATCTTCGAAATGAAAATGAGTCTGTTAGAGATTTTAATATTCGATTTCATTTTAATTGTTTAAAATTTAATTTCAAAGATGAACCTATAAAAGAAAAATCACTAGATTGGTTTGAACATAATTATTCTCTTCCTCCCATTCCCAATCCATATGAAATTAGTTCAAGCTTTGTTCCATCCCCTTCCAACATAAATGAGGATTCCAATATGGATGTGCAAATAAATTGTGATGAGGAGGTGTCACAAAGCTTGGAAAATATTTCTAATCAAATGCAAGAAGACAACAACAACAATTTTGGAGAAAGACCTGCATTAGAATCTGAAAGTTTCTCTGCATTAAATTCAGAAAATCAGATTGCAAATCAGCAAGTGCAAGCAACAATCAAAGTAAGTAATAGCATGCAAACTGCTGTACAAATTTCTGAATCTTTTCATGATGAACAAACACTGAAATCAGAGCAGCAAAGCAGCCTTCTTCAAGAAAGCATGAGCACACAAAGGAATGATTTAGAATCTGAAATTTACAATGGGCTTAATGCACAAGACTTCCCAAACAGGGACATTTTTAAATGCATTATTTCAGATTCACATTTTTCCCTTTATCCTGATATTTTTAATGATGGTAATTTTTCCCCTCTTGGTGTTAATGATATTTCAGAAAATACAGAGGCTGATTTAAATGAATTACCATTAAATTTTTATCAAGATAGAGAAGCAATTAATGATCATTCTTTTGCCATTAATGAACATGAAATTCTTGTTCCTCCATGTTTGCATATATTGGATAAGATTGAAGGGAATTCTAGAGAATTTTGTGAAGTCATTTATGATAATTACTCTCACATTGAGGATGTTGATTTCTATTCTTCTAAAGAAAATCCTCATGAGAAAATTCAAATAACATCTGAAAATGAGGAACATTTCAATTTAGAAATTATTCCAACTAATCCTCACTCTAAAGCAGATAATCATCTTCATGATTTCACTATTCGAAAAAATATTCCAATTTATGATTCATATCATGATCAAACTTTCATTCCTGTTCATAATCATAAATATTTTTCTAATTTACAAGTTGGAATTCGAAATTCAAATTCCATAATTCTGGCCAATCCTTGTGAAAAGGAAATTATTTCAAAACGATCCCGATTGTGCTGTAACATTAGTTGTACCAATAGAGATTTCATTTTGTTTTTTCTTTCAAATTTAGATTTGTTTTCTGATTTTATTTTTCAAAATTTTGATACATTACGCTGGCATATTGAGCACTTTACTATCAAACATTCAATTGATGCATTGCCATATTGGGAAATTGAAGTTTCATATTATAATCATAAATATCAAAAGCTTCTATCTTCCCAAAGGCAGTATCAAAAAGAGAATGTATTTTTAGAAATCTTCCAGCAATCCAATTTAATTAATAATTTTCTATTTCATTTGAAAGATTTCCATCCATTTTTCATTAATTCATTTGAAAAATATTTGGAAAGTTTTCCTTCATGGAATATTGTCAATAGCTTAACATTTACACATAACACTAACAGTTTTTTCCAAGCCTTTGAATCTAAAAGCTCACATCTACAATCTGGCATGTTATCTCTTTCTTTGAATATTTCCCAATCCTTAAAAGAAATTCATCCGGATTTCTATGATCCAATTGGTATTCAATTGGAAAGAAAATTTCATGAGAAGGAGATTTTAGATAAGCTTCTAACAATAGTTGTACATTCTACTTACAGATTTAATTTTCTTAGTTCAATTAGATTTCTATTTTTATTACAAACATTTGAACTGTACATATATGTAGGAATAAAAATGAGAGAATGGTTACACTGGAAATATGACTATACCTAGTCATTTTCATGTATATGGTTAGAATAGGAGTAGAATTAATTTAGTTAGTTTGTTTTATGTAGTTAATTTATTTTCAAGAGTTTTGTAGATTAAAAATAAAACAAAAGCAATCAGCCATTTTCACACATGTTCAGTGATTCTCCCAATCAGAAAATTTTAATTCTTGCTTTCCTTTTTAAATTTCTTACAGCAATACCTCTGCTCTGTCTATTTTGAATAATGTCTTGATTAAATTCAATTAAGGTTGCACTTGGCATCAATCGCCTCAAAGCCACTTTTCTTAATTTCGAGATTTTCTTCTAAGACTTTCTTTTGAAATTTATATGATAAAGGTTTTGAGGATATAAAAGCTTCATGATCTCATTATCCCATGAAATGTATGACTATCTATGATAAGCTTAATTCTGAATCAATCATTATTAGTCAGTCTAACCTTTCGTGGTATTCATATGAAGTTCATAATATCTTCCTCGAAATTTGTTAAGCTGACCTTTAGGATGTACATTTTGTTGTGTGCACACATTCAAATCTGTTTTGACATTTTTCCACAATTAGTGGCTTTAATCCCATTCGGACCTTTAGTTTATTATCTGATGTTGTAATACGCATCATATTTATTTACTAAAAGCATTATTGAATAGTCACTATAACAATATAGATTTTTCTCAAGTCAATTCAGAATGAGCAGAGGTAATAAATTGTTGTTTCAATTCAAAAGGGAAAACTATTTTCATATTTATTTCTGGTAAATTTTATATTTCATGAACATGAACAAGCAGATTTTATTTAGGCTGATTGCTCACTCCGATTTAGAATAAATAATGAGATGATTTTGAACAAAGTCATAATTTTGATAAATCGAAGGAAGAATTTGAAGATTCATGAGGTAAAATCTACAAACAATTTCCTTCCAGGTATGCATTTACAAGTTCATTTTCATCTATCATTAGTTTATATTTTCTTTAGTTTATTTTTGATAATTTTTCTGTTTTAATTGTAGATTTTCATTTGTTTTCAAAACTTTAAGTAAGCAGCAAACCCATTTCAAATTTGCAACAGGTTCAGGGAAATTTTATTTTGAGAATTTGAGCATTTTTAACTTTGCTTTCAACCATCAGAAAACCCAATTGAAATTTCAAGCAATATTATAGGATTCAACATGATTTTCATATTGCTGATACTTCAGTGAAAATGTTTGCAATATTCTCAGCCTGCTCATCTTCGTCAATCATTTCATTCCGATATCACATCATCCACTTCACAACCATTTGTAGCGAAATGTTTAATCGGAAGTAGCTCTTAGCAGTTTTGATAACAAATGGTTCATAAAAGATCTCCGATGTATTACTTCACTCATATGCCATATCGCATTTTGCATATCGGAGGTTTGCAGTTGAAGTATACTTCCATTATCATGAATTTCCTTTACCAATATTGCGACAACCACATAAGTCCGGACCCGATATGAAATTCAAATCAAGTTTATAAAATATCGCGTCCATTCAATCGCAAATAATGGTAGGAGCATAACTTTAAAAGGGTCGATGTCTCAAATCCGATATGTTATTAAATTTTCATCATAAAGCTATCGGGTCCACTCTTCATCGCATATCGGCATCGCAAGAATCATATTGTATTACATCGGATACCAAAACATTCACCAATCGCCGATTAGCATCGCCAATTAGAAATTGCCGATATCGCAATCTCTTCATCGCATTTTAATTATGCTCACATCACAATTCAGAATCTGCGATGTGCGATGTGCAATAAGGGAAGCAAAATGTCAATATTCCCTGATCCCCAATATAATATATCTTTAATGATGTGATCACTTCATTTCATTGCACATGTTCTCATTACATGTTTTCATATCGGCAATTTTCCATTGCAATCTCTGATGTGATAGCTTTCAATGCATGCCTCTGAGCCATTAACATTTAATCGATATATGGCATAGCAACAAAGGTGAAGTTTTGAAAATTAAACTCGAAGCATGGTGAAGAAACATGTGATGCGAATCATCCAATACGGCGATGTGTTATTTTAAAAGCAAGCTTGGGTAATCACTATGGTAAGAAAGCAGCTGATGATAAATTTGCGGCGTATTCAAATCATTCCGATTTCTCATATATTTTAGTTTTAAATATATAATTCCATAATTAAAAAAAAGGAATTCAAGACATCTCTATTTTCATATTTTAATTTTATTATTTTGGATTTGGTCTTGATTCTGGACAATTTATAAAATCATGGAGTTTATATGAAACTTATAATATATTAAGAAACAGTCATTACTGCAAATTTTCATTCTCATTTCTGATGCATTTGTTTTCCCTTGAACATTAAGCATTCCATTTTACTGCTTGCTTTAGTTTAGATAAAATAAATAATGATTTTGGGTTATAGGATTTTGGTTAGTTTGACTTCTTCATGTTTTTAATGTTAATTAAAATAAGAAGTCAACTAGTTTGGAGAAACTGATACCTTTCAGGTAAGATCAAAAGCAATTATCCAATGGTAAGATTCATGTACCCACTTTCATTAATTTCCATTTCGTTACTTTAGTTTCAGTTTTGTTTTTTCTGATACATGAATCTGTTTTGCAGCTCTTCATAAAAGCTTCCAATCCTCTGCCGGATCATATTTTCGAAGTCCATACTCTTCTCCTGGCTTAATTTCAAGAAGCAGCGATAATCCTCATTGAAACAACTGCACTAGGAAGTTTCTGAACCTTTAATCTGTTTCTTTAAGCATTCCTTTTTATTAGAAAATGATTAAGATGATGCTTGGAAACAAAAAGATTGAAATCAGACAGAAAGTTTTCATTGTGGCTGAATTTTATTGTCACTGCTATCTAAAAAGCCTAAAACACTACGACCCTGCAAGGTATGATTTTTCTAAATCTCTACATAAGAAGGATTGATTACACGATTATTTCTTTCTTCATATTGTTGAGACATTTTTATAAACATTCTTGTTTGAGTTTATCTTGCAAAACTTGAATTTTCCTTTCCACTTTTAGATTTCTTCATTTTTATTTTTGTTCGTTAGTTTCTTTCTTATTTTAGAATAAGAATTCTTTTCCTTTGATTCTCAGTTTTGATTTTGGTGAATTTTCCATGATTTATATGGAAGGCCTTTTTATTACCTAACTATGGTTGGCATACACGGAGAAAAAATTGTTAATAGTCATCTATTAACTTTTTCTTAAATCTCTTAGTAAAGTTTGATTTTCTTATTATAAAGGTAGACATACTTAAGGAAGAGATTACCAATTTAGAGAAGTTGACAAAGTATTATAAAATCTGGATTTTCATCAAAATTGTAATCATTTTGAGATTTCAATATTTTATTAAGATCTTTCAAAGTTTTATTATCAGTCAAGAAAAGCTATTTTTAACCAAGTAAAGACACTTTACAGCAAATCACCTTTTAACTTTGAAATTGTCATTCTTAACTCTTAAGGAGTCAATGATTCTCCCTGTCCCGAAGAGTCTTATTTTTCTAGAGTATAATCCAGAGATATATTTAAACTTAAAAGATAAGAGGTCTTATCATGAGCCTGCTTACCATGATCATAGGAGAAAAATAGGCTGACATTACCAACACTGCTAAACAAACCAGGGTAATGGCTTATGATTGCAAACAATTATAAGACAAGCGGTCTCGTCACAAGCCAGCTTGTTCAGTCCAATTATAACCAGTGAATGGCATTGTCAACTATCTGGCTACCAAACCAGGACAATGACTTTTAAGATTTATAATTATTTAAAGTAATAATAATAATAATAATAATATAAATGGATTTATCTCTAGGTCAATAATTCTCAAAGAGATGGGATTCTGAATCATTGGTGGTTAAAAGGTAACCCTGTCGAGACTATAGATGTTTGTTGGCAACGGTGGCTCTACCTGTGACAAATGAGTATATTTTAAAAGCTAAGCTGTAAAGTGACCCCTGCTTTATCTCTACAACTAATTAAGGACTGATATAGAGTTTTGAAATATTTTAATTTATGAGAAATTTTAAGAAAAAATACAGTTAGATGATTCCTGCTTTTATTCAGACTAATGAACCTAGTCAAGCATTTCAAGCATAATTCTCTCTTCTTTAATTAGTTTTACTTCGATTTTAGGAAAATCTTATTCATATCAAACTGAGATAACTGGTTCTTCTCTCGTGTATCGCCATTGTTGTGGTAAAACACAACCCCCCCATTTTTGACTTGTTCACTTCAAATAATGGGGACCCTTTCTATAAATTTTTGGCTAAATGCCTTTTAGGATTTTTATTTATTTAATTATCCTACGCAATTGTTAATTTTTCATTTTCTTTGTATTCTTGTTTTGATTGCTTTGTTAAAATTGATTTTTAATAAGCTTCCCATTGATTATTGTTTTACCTCATTTGGTTAATTGGTTTGAAAACGGTACTCCTTTAAAGTCCCATCATGTATCTAGTCTAGGTTAAAAATGCTATTTTTATTCTTTTTATTTATTTTTCGAAGTGACTGTAGTTTAGAAAATTTCATAATTAAACTAAACATCATTAAAATAAAACCAAAATAAAAAAAACTGATATTCAACATTAAATTTTGAGATTAATTAAATTAATTATTATAATAAAATATAATTAATTTAATTAAAATTAAAACTTAATATAATAAATAAAAAATAAAATAAAAATAAAAAATTTGACATCGCATATCACAATATCGGATCCATCGCAATTTTTATAACACGCACATTTAAAAAACCCCGATCCAAAGTTCTTGCGATATGCGATAAGGCCAAATATTATGTGTTAAAAGATTTTAATATAAAGTTTTTTCACCCCTTATGCCTCCCATACCTCCACCTCACTCACCCTGACGTCACTCTCACCTCACACTCCACTCACCATATCCCTCCATAATCTCACATGGTTTGTTTTATGGGTTTGGATTGATTTCAATGGTTTGTTTTAAGATTTGGATTGATTTCAATGGTTTGTAAATTAATGTTTATATTTTTATATTATAATTATAATGTTTATTATCATTTTAATATAATTTGAATTATAATATTAGTTATATTTAAATTAACTTTCTCAAATCATTTGTATATTAATTTAATTTTGTAACTTAATTAATTTCTAAATTAGATGATAATTAATTAGAATTAATTGTATATATTAGTTAGTTAATAATTAATTTAGAATTAATTATTAGATAATTAGAATCTAATTTAGGATTAAATTTCTAATTAAAAATTATGATTTTTAGCCCAGCAAACAGAATTTCCAGATTTATGCCAGATTTGACTCATCAACTTTGGAAGCTCATAGATTGAGTTATACTTGACCAAATGAGGCCCAGGATGGCTCATTGGAAAGATAAAATCAAGGAGAACATTTCTGAGGAGGTTCCAATAACAGATTTGATCATTTATTGGGTCAAAAATCGGGCAGAAGATCAAGCTCCGAATTTCTAAAAATAAAATCAATTTTCTGAGTTTTGTTTTCTTCATTTTCATTTGCCCAGCCTCTTCCAATTGCAGATTCATGCATCAATATTATCCTTGGTTAATTAAGATCGTTATGAGTATCAATAAGAAGCTCAAATTTCTTTTTTATTTATTTAAATAGAATTTGATTAGATTTGTTTTAAATGTTAGAAATAATATTTGGATTTTATTGTTGCATCTTAATTCATTTTAATTTCTTTTTGCAGGAAAAAACAATAGAAGGGATATTGAGGAAAAAGATTTCAATCAATGAGAAGACTCCAACAATTAAAGATTGGAATTTTTTGAGCAATTAAAGTTGGATTGGGCAGATTTTTCTTCAACAAACTCTCTTCTAAAAATACTTTTGGGAGGATTATAAATGGCAGATGGCAAAATGTAAAAAGGGCTGCTCTCCTCTGCAATTCCAGACTTCTAAAAGCATTTCTGTTATAAGAATTTAGAGTTGTAGATGGGGAGGAGAGAAAGTTTCAGATCTGAACATTAATGAGGGTTTATTCTTTATATCTTGAATTATGCATGATGGGCAGAGTTTGCATTTCTGCAGCTCTAGTCTTGAAAGCATAAATTCAAGTAATGTAAAGTACTGTTAGAGACCAGGATTAGAGAAGCAGATTCAATTAACTGGTATTTTTGGCATTTCTGTATCAAATACCAGTTTCATTTTTATTTTAATAAAATTGTTGTTTCATTTTATTCATGTTTTGGCATTTCTGTTGATATGGATAATTTGTCTCAAATTGTTAAGTATCTCTCCTCTTATGAATTAAATTCTGATTTCTGAGTAACCATTACTCAGAAATCTGTCTTATAACACTGATTTATTAAATAGTAATGTGTTGTGAATTTCTTCCACATGTTATTGTTTAATTATTAGTTTGATTGATATGATAATCAATATCATTTTTGTGAATTTCTTCCGGAGTGTTGTTGATTTATTATTTCAGTCAAATGGTCTCAATAGAATATGTTTTGGTACTCACAAATGTGAGTTAAATTGAATTTCTTCGTTAGCTTGACATTAATTTAAAGCCATACATATTTTAATTCTCATTACTTAATTATCTTGCTCTTAGTTGGGATAGATTTATATCTACCTAATTGAGATAGGATTTAGATTAGTTTCTTTTGCTTGCATTATAGAATAAGTTTGCATTTAGATTAATTTCTACATTCTTTTAAGTCCTCTTCTCAAAGAGGCAAAGTCTTAGTTGTGGTTTGGCTGAACCCAAATCAGCTTAAGGGTCATTCTCTTGCCTGATCAGCAAGAAGAATTGATCTGATATCCCTGTCTATTGGTAGTTAACGATACATCGTAAACCAATAGCGATAGGGAAAAGGTAATTGGACCTAGTTAAACCAGTCGGAGCCACTATCATAAACAGAAAAGGAGTTGTATTAAGGTTCGGACCCGGTGGTTATCCCCCAATGTTGTAACAGCGATTTTCGAGGCTTCAACAAGTCCATGACTCTGTTGAAATCTACATGGATGATTTCACACCATATGGGGATGACTTCCAGGAAGCTCTCTCAAATTTGGGTAAAGTAATAAGAAGGTGCATTGAGATGCATCTCTCCTTAAGCCCAGAAAAGTGTGAATTCCTAAAGAAAGCAAGATTTTTGTTAGGGCACTCCATCTCCCAAGCAGGAATATAGGTAGACCCAAACAAAATCACTATCATCAAAAGGGTACATTCTCCTAAAAAATAGAAAGATGTCAATAGTTTCTTAGGATTAGCCAGTTATTATAGAAGATTCATCAAAGATTTTAGCAAGATGGCTTCACCATTATTTGGTTTATTGGCCAAATATTTTGAGTTTATTTGGTCTGCTCCTTGTCAAGAGGTTTTCGAGCTCATTAAGGAAAATTTGACCTCTGCCCCCATCCTCCGAGGTCCAAATTGGACTCTGCCTTTCCACATCCACACTGATGCATTCGACAAAGCTGTAGGGGTAGTATTAGGACAATTAGAGGACAAAATATCTTATTCCATTTATTTCATCAGCAAGAACTTGTCCAAGGCCGAGCTGAATTATATTGTTACTGAGAAGGATATGTTAGCAATTGTCCATGCTTTGAACAAATTCAAGCATTATGTAACTGGATATCAAGCCTTTGTTCACACTGACCATGCAACCATCAAGTATTTAATGAAAAAACCGGATGTTAATGCTAGGATAATTAGATGTTTGTTACTTTTGCAGAAATTTGATTTGACTATTGTTGATAAACCTGGAAAGGAGAATGTTGTTTCATATTTTTTTTCCAGGTTAGCTCTCCCTGCAGGTGAAGAAGGAATGGTGGATGACCAGCTGCCAAATGAGCATTCTTTGCTATATTATCACTCTCACCATGGTTTTCTAATATAGCCAACTACTTGGTTGCTGGGAGACTCCCTCCTAATCTTTCATTCAGGGAAAGGAGAAGAATCATCAGAAAAAACACCCCTTTCACATGGATTGGGGGAAACCTTTTCAAGCTAGGCCCTAATAAAATCCTCAGGAGATGTGTGAGGGAGGAAGAAGTTTTTGATATCCTCTTTCCATGTCTTGAAAACCCATGTGGAGTCCACTTTGTTGCAAATAGAATTGCTTACAAAGTTTTGCAAGTAAGATACTATTGGCCTACCCTTCACCAAGATTCTAGAAGATACACCAACTGTTGGCAATATGATGCAATGTGTTGTCCTTGATGGCAACATGCTTGATGAAATGAGATTGTTGGCAATATGATGCAATGTGTTGTCCTTGATGGCAACATGCTTGATGAAGTTGTTCTTGATGAAAACTGACTTGATGAGTTGTCTTTGGATGGCAACCTACTTGATAAAGTTGTCCTTGATGGAAACTGACTTGATGAGTTGTCTTTGGATAGCAAACTATTTGTTAATGATGTAAATCAGATGTATCTACAGAGCAGTGCAGATGTAATGGAGAAAGGAATTCCTGTAAGGGCCAGAGAAATGATGAAAATAGTATGTCACAAAGCATACGCGGGTTTGTAAAGGCGAAGTCGCGTATGTACGCGGAAAAGTACATGCCAAGTAGCGTATGCCTGTTTGCGCTCTAAATTTATAAAATTAGGGGAACTTACCATGGTATTGTCCCATTGTATTGAGCGCTTGATTATATATTTGATCCCATCCAGGAATACCATCAGCAGTTGAGTGGTTTTGACTCATGGTATTGAAAAAGGCTAAATCTCTATAAGGAGAAGAAGATCGTAGTGCAAGAGCGTGCACATGTCTGGGTTTTAATGAATACTTCACTCTGAAGTATATTTTCATGGTTGAACTCTGTTCTTAATTGATAGATCTGAATCTATAATGCACCTATGAATAAAATGATGAAGAGGGATCTCTAAATCTGAAATGTATATATATTTTCTAGATCTGTTTATGGAATGTTTAGATCTGAGATGAGGCGAATATTTTCTGAAGTGAAGGGTAAGATCTGAGCTATCTATCTGTTCTGAAGAATTGTGCAGCTCTACAAAGTTTGAAGATCTATACGCAGGTTCGTGGCAGAGAAAGCACGTATATACGTGGGTTGACTTCAGCAAAAGCGCGTATGGAATGTGAGATCAATTCTGAAATATGTGCAGAAGTATACGCAGTTTTGTCTTTGTGAAATCGCGTATACACGCAGGTTCAGTAAAGTAAAAGCGTGTATGTAAGGTGAGATCAGTTCTAAAATATGTGCAGAAGTATACGCATGTTTGTCTTTGTGAAAGCGCGTATACACGCAGGTTCAGTGAAGTAAAAGCGCGTATGCAATCTACGGTTTTGCTGAAGTGTGTGGAATGAAATGTCTGATCTGTTTTTCTGTTTTACTGCTATCTGTCAATGATGTATTCATACAGATCTGGGTTGTTTGAATATTGATTATGCTGCTGATTATGTTGATTAAAGATCAAGTTGTTGGTTGATTGGTTGATGATTCAATGAATGAATTGATGGGGTTATAAGTTTTAGTTTGATGTATGATTGAGCTTAAATATGTGGAGTGGGTCCAGTCTGAAAATATGATGAAAAGTGGCCTACAAGGTATGTTGTATGGACGCTGGTGGATCTAGTATGAAAATTGATGAAACGTGGTCCGCAATGGTGCTGAGGGTCGAAGCCTTCAATGAGGGGGTTGTAGCTCCCTTCCAGGAGTAGCTGATAAACGAGAGTAGGGGGTAGTAGCTCCCTTCCAGGAGAGGCTGGTAAACGAGAGCAGGGGGTAGTAGCTCCCTTCCAGGAGAGGCTGGTAAACGAGAGCAGGGGGTAGTAGCTCCCTTCCAGGAGAGGCTGGTAAACGAGAGCAGTGGGTTGTAGCTCCCTTCTAGGAGAGGCTGGTAAATGAGAGAAGGTTGTAGCCTTTTGCAGGTGGGTGCCTGCGTGCTGGTATGAGTCTGCGCCAATACATGGTTGTAAAATGTTTTCTTTATAATAAATATTGAAGACAGAGACGACAACAGCGGTGGTTTTCTCCTGAATTGGGTTTCCACCTTAAATCCTGGTGTTCATGTGTGTTGCTTATGTGTAATGGTTTATTCTGTTTCATCAAGACAAGTTTACTACTTACTAAAAGATCTAATGAATGAATGATGCAATGATCTAAGTAAATAATTATCCGCATAATGAGATCTCTGGGTAATACGCAAGTTTTATTATGATATCCGTGTATACACGAGTTGGCTTCAAAGAAAGCAGCGTATGGCTTTAGAGAAAGGTGCAAAAAAATTTCAACAAATTTCTAAATACTGATTCACCCCCCCTCTTAGTATTTTTCCCAACAATTGGTATCAGAGCCAGGTCCTTCTGAAGGAGCTTGATCGCTTGAAGGAGATTCGTCACAATGGGAAGGAAGCAAAAGAAGAAGGCTACTCAAAAGGAGATATCTCAAAAAACATGTGCAGCAGAAAATGAAGAAGATGAAACAGGTATTGATTGTTGTCCCTGTGATTCACCTTCTTATGCATGCAATGGTGAAAATAGTGAAAGTAATGTTATGGATCTAGAAGAAGCTCTCAAGATTAAAATTGAAGATCAACAAAGATCATTTAATGAGAGAGAATCTATCTACAAAGAGATGATCTCTAGAATGAATGGACAGATAGAAACAATGAAGGAACAGATAGAAATACATCAAAGACTGCAGGTTAAAGCAACCTATCAAAATAGACTGAAGTAGAAATCATCTCTCTGAAAGCAGATCTCGAAGCATCAAATAAGAAGATTGAAGAACTTCTACAAACATTTGAAGAACAAGAAAATGGGTTGAAAGAAGAGATTTTAAAAATGATGATCAAGTAGAAGAAGGAAGAAGGGTTGAAGAAAGCATGAAGAAGCAATGCCAAAGATTGGAGGTTGAGGTAAATATTTTGAAAGGTAAATTAGAGGAAAAGGATAAACTCTTGAGGTTTCAAGATAGTACTAAGATTCTGGACAATATTATTAGTAGTCAAAGGTCTCCTTCTATTAAATTTGGTCTGGGTTTTCATGAAATTGTTAAAGGAGAATCTAGTTCACAAGAAAGTGCTAAATATTCAAAGGATATCAATGCAGAACTTGAAGTGTTGAAAGAAACAAAAGGTCAACCGACAATCATGAAATCTCAAAAGAAATCATTCCCTCCTTTGATCAATAATGTTGAATGCTGTAAATTTCATAATTATGGGCATGTTGCAGCCAATTGCAAAAGCAGATTGTTTCAGTCACAAACAAACAGATTCTACACAGAAAGGTACTTAGGTTTCTTTAAGGGATATTGTTTTTCATGCAGCAAGTTTGGTCATAAATCAACTGATTGCAATAGAAGAAAGAATAGAAAAACACATTATGATCCCTATGCTTACTTTTCTGGTCACGCAAGATGTTATGCTTGTAACAAGTATGGACATGTAGAAAAAGAATGCAGGATGAATAGATCTGAGAATTTGGATAATTTCAAAGACACTATAAGAAATTTGCCAAAGCTGGAAAGAAGGAGGGACCTACGAAACGTAGGAATATTAATCCCATCGCACCATCTCGTTTTCTAAATTTTACTTATCATAATGACTCGCTAGAATGATGTGAGATACATTCGGCACGTACCATCATAGGGGATAAATGCATGGTAATTCCCATGGTTGGTTTGGTACTCTGCCATGTTTATTTCTCATAGTGCATCTGAAAAAGAAGACAGCATGTGTGGTACAAGTTCACGGGGAGATGGAGTTGTGAAATTTTTTTTTCAGTATTTCACGTTCCATATGCGGGTTTCATGAACTAAAGCTGCGTATACACGCGAGTTCCGTTGAAGACAGTAGCGTATGTCTTTCTGATAAGAAAAACTGTAAGACAAATAAAGATCAGGAACACAGGTTCAGGGGGAGCATCAGTCTAACTACTAATGATTGCATTGTTGGCATTGTATCTGCTTATTCCTTAGTTCTCGTAATATTTATGTTCAAATGATGATGACATGATACATGGTTTCTTATGATGAGATTATGGATGAGTTGGAAGTCTTATGATTCAGAGATAAGGATAGATCATACAGAATTTGTTGCTGATGATTTTTTTCACGGTTGAGACCTTTTTCTTACACATGTTACATGATAAATCTTGAAGATCTTGATGATATCAGATCACATGGATGATTTATTGACACATATTTTCTATTGAAGAAGATTGTTCCAGAAAGCATTCGAATATCTCAGACAGAAGCTAGGAGTTGTCTCTGCCTCTCAGAAGATCAGATCTGCTTAATTTCAGAAGATTAAATTGGATACGTAGATTTCCTGAAAGACAGTCGCGTATATATGCGAGTTTATACAAAGAAAACCGCGTATGGGTGGTTGTTGACAAATTTTCTCTGGGTCATCATTCTTCAGCACAGCTATGGTGTTGTTGGGTATCTTTGGATGCACAAGCTAAGGGGGAGATGAAGGAGTGAAATGGCTGAAGAACAGGTGTACAGGTTCAGGGGGAGCATTAGCCTTGCTAAGAATAATGCATTGTTGGCAGTATGATGGTTCTGAAATGTGATCTCTCTCTTGAGGTATTTTTGGTATTTGTTACGAAAGGTCATTGTTGTAATTTGATGAAAAGGTCATGTTGAGACCTATGATGTAAATTGTAATATTCA
This sequence comes from Pinus albicaulis, assembly GCA_034641835.2. Classification (NCBI taxonomy): domain Eukaryota; kingdom Viridiplantae; phylum Streptophyta; class Pinopsida; order Pinales; family Pinaceae; genus Pinus; species Pinus albicaulis. The sequence goes on from CM076577.1 coordinate 1,157,847,619, forward strand.
GTCATGTAAGGACTTGTTCAAATGTGTAAACCCACTTGGTTGGGTATTTGAGTCAAAATGTGTAAACCCACTTGGTTGGGTACTTGAGTCATATATTTAAATCCACTTGGTTGGATCCTTGATGTAGGTATGAGTCCTTGGTGATAGGAAAGGTCATAGAGTCATGTACTTCATTGAAAAATATGTTTGAAGATTCAGCATGAACTCAGGGGGAGCATGGTAACTTCAATGCACATCAGATCTACAGAGTTCTTCTTTCTACAAGAGAAGAAAAACCTTGTTTTGGTTTTGATTCGCCCTTTGCCCTTGATGTCAAAGGGGGAGAGTATCATGGTGTTTGAATAGGGGGAGAATATCATGGTGTTTGAACAATGGTTATATTCAATGTATCTATCTATTGTGGTGATCAAACACCATCATGGTTGCCATCAAGTCCAAAGGGGGAGATTGTTGGCAATATGATGCAATGTGTTGTCCTTGATGGCAACCTACTAGATGAAATGAGATTGTTGGCTATATGATGCAATGTGTTTTCCTTGATGGCAACATGCTTGATGAAGTTGTTCTTGATGAAAACTAACTTGATGAGTTGTCTTTGGATGGAAACCTACTTGATAAAGTTGTCCTTGATGGAAACTGACTTGATGAGTTGTCTTTGGATAGCAACCTATTAGTTAATGATGTAAATAAGATGTATCTACAGAGCAGTGAAGATGTAATGGAGAAAGGAATTCCTGTAAGGGCCAGAGCAATGATGAAAATAGTATGTCACAAAGCATACGCGGGTTTGTAAAGGTGAAGTCGCGTATGTACGCGGAAAAGTACGTGCCAAGTAGTGTATGCCTATTTGCGCTCTAAATTTATAAAAATAGGAGAAATTACCATGGTATTGGCCCATTGTATTGAGCGCTTGATTATCTATTTGATCCCATACAGGAATACCATCAGCAGTTGAGTGGTTTTGACTCATGGTATTGACAAAGGCTAAATCTATATAAGGAGAAGAAGATCATAGTGCAAGAGCGTGCACATGTCTGGGTTTTAATGAATACTTCACTCTAAAGTATATCTACATGGTTGAACTCTGTTCTTAATTAATAGATCTGAATCTATAATGCACCTATGAAGAAAATGATGAAGAGGGATCTCTAAATCTGAAATGTATATATATTTTCTATATCTGTTTATGGAATGTTTAGATCTGAGATGAGGCGAACATTTTCTGAAGTGAAGGGTAAGATCTGAGCTATCTATCTATTCTAAAGAATTGCGCAGCTCTACAAAGTTTGAAGATCTATATGCAGGTTCGTGGCAGAGAAAGCGCATATATACGCGGGTTGACTTCAGCAAAAGCGCGTATGGAATGTGAGATCAGTTCTGAATATGTGCAGAAGTATACGCAGGTTTGTCTTTGTGAAAGCGTGTATACACGCAGGTTCAGTAAAGTAATTGCGCGTATGGAAGGTGAGATCTGTTCTGAAATATGTGCAGAAGTATACGCAGGTTTGTCTTTGTGAAAGCGTGTATACATGCAGGTTCAGTGAAGTAAAAGCGCGTATGCAATCTAGGGTTTTGCTGAAGTGTGTGGAATGAAATGTCTGATCTGTTTTTCTGTTTTACTACTATTTGTCAATGATGTATTCATACAGATATGGGTTGTTTGAATATTGATTATGCTGCTGATTATGTTGATTAAAGATCAAGTTGTTGGTTGATTGGTTGATGATTCAATGAATGAATTGATGGGGTTATAAGTTTCAGTTTGATGTATGATTGAGCTTAAATATGTGGAGTGGGTCCAGTCTGAAAATCTGATGAAAAGTGGCCTACAAGGTATGTTGTATGGACGCTGGTGGATCCAGTATGAAAATTGATGAAACGTGGTCCGCAATGGTGCTGGCCGAGGTCAAAGCCCTCCATGGAGGGGGTTGTAGTTCCCTTCCAGAGAAGGCCAGAAACTCAGAGCAGGGTAGTAGTTCCCTTCCAAGAGGTCAAAAATCATATATGGGGGTTGAAGCTCCTCCAGAGAGGTCAACGTAGCAGGGGGTTGTAGCTCCTCCGTGAGACATGTGCAAACGAGAGAAGTGGTCGTAGCCTTCCTGGCAGTGAGTTCTTGCGTGGCCGGTATGAGTCTCGCCACATATTCTATAGTTTTCTTTATAATAAATATTAAGACAAATACGTTTATGATTTTCCGAATTGGGTTTCCACCTTAAATCCTGGTGTTCATGTGTGTTTCTTATGTGTGATGATTTATTCTGTTCTTACTGCACAAGTTTACTGCTTACTAAACATCTAATGAATGAATGATGCAATGGTCTAAGTAAAGAATTATCTACATAATGAGATCTATGGTAATACGCAAGTTTTATTAAGGATATCTGTGTGTATACGCGAGTTGGCTTCAGTAAAGTATCGTATGGGTTTTAGAGAAAGAAAAAGTAAAAAGTTTTCAGTCAGCCCTAAATATTGATTCACCCCCCCCTCTCAGTATTTTTCCCAACACCAACAGGTGTGACCAGTGCCAAAGGATGGGTAAACACACGCAAAGGGATTATATGCCTTTGCACCCTTAGGTGGCTCTTGAGCCATTTTACAAGTGGGGCATGGACTTTGTTGGAACTATCGATCTACCATCTGGACAAAATAAATATATCATAGTCTACATTGATTACCTGACAAAGTGGGTTGAAACAAAAGAATTGAAGGTAGAAACCGAGGAGAAAGTAGCAGAATTTCTAAAGGAGAATGTGTTTTACAAGTTTGGATACCCAAGAAAAATAGTCACTAATGAGGGAGAACAATTCACTTCTCACCTCATTGAAAATATTTTGAGGAAGCACAAGATTAAACATAGAACTTCTACTACCTATCACCCTTAGGCGAATGGCCAAGTAGAAGTAACTAATAGAGCTTTAGAGAGCATCCTCACCAAGGTTGTGAGAAACAGTAGAAAACATTTTGCAAACATATTGGTAGAAGCTACTTGGGCCTACAACACTACTTGGAAGACAACAACATGATTCACTCCTTATGAACTAGTCTATGGTAAGAAATCTCTACTCTTAGTTGAGTTTGAATTTAGTACTTTAAGGATGGAAGCTGAATTAGATCTAGATCTACCAAATGCCCAAAAAGAGAGATTGATGCAACTAAATGGATTGAATGAGTTCAGAATGCAAGCACTTCTTCACACAGAGGTAGTTCAGCTGAAAAGGAAGGTATGGCATGACAAGAACATTAAGGAGAAGGCCTTCAAAGAAGGATATTGGGAGATGTTGTATGATTCAATTTTAAAGAATTTAAGGGAAAATTGATGACAAGATGGTTGGAACCTTACATAGTGGAATTTTTTTTGACAATGGCGCAGTTCAAATCAGGACCATAGATGAGGAAGGAATCCCCTTTCTTGTCAATGGTCACAGGCTTAAAATTTACAAGAAGACCTTATCCAGGGCAAAGTTCATAAATTAAATAAGAAGAGAGGTGTATGTAATGGGAAAATCCATAGTTTCTAGAACCACCTAACAAAAAAAAAGGAAAAAAAAATAGAGAAAAAGAGAATAAAGATCCATGGGTGAAAACCTCTCTAAGGCGCTCAAGAAAATCTTGTGGGTTGAAAAAATCGATGGAGGCAACCCACTTACTTTAAAAAATAAAAAATAAAAAAGACAAATACATCTGCATCTCTATGTTTTGTGTGTTTGTTGTTTTGCAAGTTATTAATGGTTTCTGGAAACATAGGGAATAAATCATCTTCTTCTATTCTATAGTACATCCCATCATTCACTCCATTCATTTCCATAACTCCTTCCATCACCTCCAAACACCACATTCCTACATTTCGAGCACAATGTAGCAAAAGAAAGCAAGCCACAAACTGCTACAAACATTAGGAAGTTCCTTCAAAAACAAATTTGTTCATGGACTGCAAAGAAAAATAAAAAGGAAAGATGCATAACATACTCTAGGAGAATGAGAGAGTATGATAATTCCACCCATGTAATCTCAAGCACCCCATGCAGCATCTACAACATAAAGAAACAACAAGAAAATATTAGCAGCTCACTCAAAGAGCTACTCATTCAGCAAGCTGCTCACTCGGAGAACAGGAAAATAGTGAAGAAGGTAGCATCTAAAAGGCTTCTCTCCTCAATCCAACTCCTGCAAATTCCTTGACAACAATAGGTAAACTGAGGTATAGCTTCTCACACTTCACTATGCATCCATAATACCCATAAAGAATTAAATTTGCAAACTTAGAATTTAAGGGGCAGAAAGGTGGCCAGTTAGCTTGGCCACCATCGTGAAGAATGACTCGGGAGAACTGCAATGTCACGCTACCTAGGCATGCAAAAGGAAAAAATTGAAATCAAGTGGAGTAGAGAAGAATGAGGGGAGGAAACACACATTCCATAATCAATTAACATATTTAAGGAAACAACGGTCTCTAACGGAAACTGGAGTTGAGCCTGAGTTACATAAGCACTCCAAAATTAGCTGCACAATATAATAAAAAGAGATCTTGTCTCATCCAAACCAGTGAACTGAGAATTTTTGAGGGAAGTATACCGAAGGGAGCCCGAAACATAGCATTACCGAGTTTGAGCTACGTATTTGAACAACGTGCAGCAGCAGTTGAGATAGCTTCCAAAGTATACCGCATATCAAACACAGTAGCAGGGGACCAAGGGAAGCTTTTATAGCAACCCAAAAAAGGAATAATTCTACTCCTAGCCTTATAGAAGAAGAATAAGAAGAAGAACTAGAAGAGGAACAAGAAGAAGAAGAGGAAGAGATAGAGGGCCAAGGAGAAACAAGAGAAATGGAAATGGAGATAGAAGTCGTAAAGGTAGCAAGACATGAGCAAGAAGAAGATTCACAGCACCGCCCAACATCTTCTCAAAACCAAGAAGAATTTTCCACCTTAGCTTCTTTGAGCACAAAGAGAAAAAGGCAGACATTTATGTATTTCAGAACTAAAAAGAGTTAGAAAGTAAGTCAGAAAGAGCCAGAAACTCCTCCCAAGAGCCCCATCATCATTGAAGAATCACCAAGGGTGGAGGAAAGAATCAGAGAGACGGTTCTGAAGCATCAGCTACAGATGGCATAGACAGAGAATATAGCACTATAGGAGAAATTGCAGAAGAAAGGGCAACAAGTAGCCACCATGGCAGACTTGTGCATAGAAGCCCTTCAGCACAGATTCCCTGCTAAGTCATATGTTGTGTACCTCAAGGAGAAATGGCTCCTATTTCAAATCAAAGCTCTAGCCTCCCATGGATTCCTACCTTTCCAAGATTGTAGGAAATTCATGTATTTCTACAAGAAAGTTAACATGGTTGATCAGGTAAAGATGGCAGAATTTTATGTGCATAACCTTGTGCTGAAAAATCTGGATACTTGGGACCCTAATTCTACAATGGGGGATATGCAGTTAATGGCTCTAGTATCTTGGATGATGAATGAGGACACTAGAGCAAAAGCGATATGTAGGGTCATGAGAAGAAGAAATAGAGAACCCTTACATAACATACTAGAATTGTTCAGCCCAAGAGGAGTCATCCTTAACCGTCGAGAGATTGAAAAGGACCCTGCACTAGTTGAAAGTTACCTCCAAACTGAAACATAGGTAATAGGCTATGTTGGGGTTCCCATGTTTTGGCCAGGTTGACAAGACCAAAAGACGAGACAACATAGAACCACTTTCAGACCTTAGGATCTAGCCCTCCTAGGTCCAGAGAGGGATCTCTCTATATGAGTCAAAGTGTATGTCTTTGAAGCCCCGGGTTATGATTTTAGGCTAGTTATAGGCTCGGGGTTGTTTGTTTGATTGTTTTTGTTTGGTTGTTGGGAATCAGGAAAAGAAGGTCCAATATAAGACAAGGATGAGCATAGAGGGAATTAAGCTAAGACAGATAACTCAAGGAACATCAAATCCATTAGGCTATGGAGTCAAGAAAGGATTTATTTGTAATCAATGTGCAAGCTTTCAGTTGGGCTAGTCATCTAGAGCACTTGGATCTTAACGGAGATATTTGGGATGGGACATTAAGGACAGAAAAAGAAAGGAGGAGAACCATCCAACTCTATTTATAGATCAGGTCAGAGGTCATTTAACTCTAGACCTGCTTGGAAAAAATCAGAGGTAGGAAAAGGGATCTTAGAAAGGCCTAATTGGGAGGAAAGATCCTAGGGAGGCAGAGACAAGGTTCTGGACCCCCCAGTATTCTCAACACATCCAAATAAATCCTAACAAGAACATATAAACATAGATTTCATTAATTCATACATCATAGAGCAGGCAATAACATCCACTGCACTGGTTAAATCAATTGAAATCAATATTCAGATACACATGTAAGCAGAAAACATAAAGACAGGAGCGGCAACAAAGGGTACATCAGGGCCAATGTGTCACCTTGCGATGTGAGCCGGATGAAACGTGGCAAAATGAAAGCAAGTCAATCACAAATACGGAGAAAGGAAAACATCACCAGCTGCTTTAGATCAGGATCCAAAGAAACATGCTTGTCATATTAAAAACAACACCAATCAGGTACATCATAGCCCATAGCTTGAACATTCAGTCTGAATACATCATATCTCAGCCTATCTTACAATATTACACAGAGAACTTGTCTCAAGAGGAAAATGCTTGCATTTCACTGATATCTCATCAACAACCTTTACAATAAATTCCTTCTGTGCTTTATAGTAGTGGATGAATCAGAAGATCGACTGAGAGGGTAGGTGAATACTAAATGTTGTATTAAACATCTAAAAGAAAGAGGGTCGAGGCCCATTCTGCATGTATGCCAAGTATTTAATCTCTGTCACCCCTTTATGAGAGAGTGATCTCCTTCAGATATGATTTTGATATGTTTTGGCTGTAGTACTTCTGGTGCTTTGAACCAAAATGAAATGAACTACTAAGAGATCTGTCATATAAATGCTCTGGCGGTTTTGAGACTACTGTTAGGGTGGAAATTCCTTCAGGGACATGGTGTATAATAAAAGTTGCATGGACGACCTGTACTTGATGAAGAAAAACATTCTGCTGATGAATAAACCCTGATGTTACCTTTTGCTTGTGCTCAGGACCTTTTGATCGATCCTCGGGGTCCTCAACTGGTGCTTTGCCTTCTAAACCACTGATTTAAGGCTCAAGATCTTCATTAGCGTGCCTTAACCTCCTTTGTGTTGTACTTGGAACACTTTGCCACTCCATTCCTGCTTCTGACAGGTTAGCTCGGGTTTTAATGGCGCTGGGAGATTTTCTACAGAGTTCAAACCCTGTTCTTTTAATGCACGTCTAGTCTTTACCCTCCCGGGTCATTTCTCACAAATTCCAGCCGCTGAAGATGATCTTTCTTGGTTTCATTGTCGTTGTGCGAAAGCTGCGAATTATGGCAGTCAATTACCATTGACAATTATGCAAAACACGAAATCTGTGGAGAAAACAATGGACAGAGGTGGTGGACACGTCGGAAATAACGATGATGGGCGTATGTTGGACGTGGACGGGGGTGAGGACTGCGGAGGCAACAATGGAGGGAGATACGACACAGTGGAGAATGCATGGGAGAACGTCGGGGTAGACGTTTGAATGGAAAAAATGATAACCTTTGACCTTGGAACGAACATATATGAACGGATGGGCAACTGTACGGTGAGACACGTGGAATTAAAACGTGGCAGATGGACTCGGTCATCGGAGGGTGGACAGATTTGGGCCGTTGATTGCGGAGGAGATCAATGATGAGGGAGACATACGGTGGGCCATCGGGCACGGCGGAGGTGATTTAACCCGTGAGCTACTTCGTTGATTAATGGTCGTCGGATGGGCGTCTGGAGATCGAACGGCTGACGGCGATTTCGCTGGGCGACTTGAGCCGAAAGATAATGCGCGGGGAGAAAGTGGTTTTGGAGTCGTACAGGGGACATGCGGCAGGCGGCCAGTGGAATCTCTGTGATTTTAGAAATACCGCCTGCCGCCCGAAGGCGGTGCGATAAAAACAGTCGGGTTTTGAACAGTGTTCGCGGCGGGGTCCACTGGCGGGTAGAACGTGGACCGCTAGATCAACATGTGAATGGACGACGATGGCACGGTGTATGAAATGAACGGGAAGCACGGGGAACTACGGATTAAAGGGTGGCCTTCCGATTAAGCAAGATCGACGGACAGAAATTCGCCCGAAAAACCCATGAGACTAGCGCCTTCGGGGTTAATGCCTTGGTCACGGCGCTGGGTCGCATGGACGGACAGGGTGCGGGGCGCTTAGTGGGAAAGGAGCTAGGGCCTGAATTCATGAGATATATCATTTTAACTCATTTTTAATGCACTTTTAGGCCCGAGGAGGGCAACGGTAGGGAGGTAGAGGGGAATTTGGGAAAAAAAGGGTGTGGGCAGAATGTGGAGGGGGTTTATGGGACTGATAGGGAAAATCAGAAGGGGAAAAAGGGGGCTTTTCCAAAGGGGAAAGGAGGTAAAAAGTGGTGTCTTGCAGGAGTATGAGGGGCAATGTAGGCTTTTTAGAAATGGGTCAGCAGATAGGATTCATATCAGGCATAGCACTCAGAGACTTCAAGGAGGATGGGTTTTCAGGGGAAAGGCATTTTTTGAAGGCTCCACAATACTCTAGCCCCCAAATTGCTTGTCAAGAATTTCATAGGGGGGCTAACAATGGCTCCACATGGGGATGGCTTCTTCTTGAAGGAGTCAAGAAACCAGAAAAGATCTGTGGAGTAGGCCAGATGCCTGCTGCTTGGCACATCCCTTTCTTTCTTCAATGTTGGCTGCCACAATATGATAGAAACATCAGCATAAAAATTTCCCAACCAATCTACCTACCCAAACTACAGTCCTAACATTTTCCCTTGGGTGCATTTGAACTAGCAAACCCTTTTCATTTTATTCTTAAAACAAGAAACAACCTATTCTAAATCTACCCTTATTTCTCCATGAGGCCAGATTAGACTGTTGGCCTCAAATGATTCTCTCCCTAATCTACTACCTGTTGGGATTAAACTATCCCACAGGTTTCTTCTCCTACATTCTAAGACAGGAAAATGAAAAACAGCCAAGCCAGGATTAGATTGTCTGACTTGCTGGAGTGAAGACTTGTAGAAAACTGAAGACAAAACTGTGAAGGCATGAAATCTGCAGTTTGAAATATCCTTCTTTTTCTGTGACTCGGGTTTTGAGCATGTTAGAGTCACTTCTTCTCTTCATTTCAGCTCTGGTTTTGGGCATGTTAGAGCTGATTCTTCCCTTTATTTTGCTGGTCTAGATTTTGAGCATATTTGTACCATCTATTCTACTTATTTTGGCTCAGATTTTGATCACGTTTGAGCCACTTTTTCCTTTCAGAGGTTCAAGCTTTGAGCACGTCTGAACCTCTCCTTTCTCTCCTGTTTTTCTTTTTTGAAACATTTTCTCTGTTTTCTTGAAAGTGAAACTGCAATGGTATGTACAATGGAGATGGAACTGGAAATGAAAATTAACAGAAGTAATGCTTGAGCATCTTGCCATTGACAGGACCCCCAAACAGCTCTGTACCATCAGGTTCTTGTAAGAAAAATGCATTAGGACCTACAGTGGCTTGAATAATATATGGACCTTGCCACAAGCTGTCAAACTTGCCATGTTTACCTTTTTCCTCTCTCCTTGAATCCCATTTCAGAACTTTGTCCCCAACTTTGAAATCTGAAGCTTTGGCTCTTTTGTCAAACTGTCTCTTTATGCCTTCCTGCACTCTGACAGTTCCGCTATAAACCTGTTCCCTTGTTTGCTGCAGATGAATAGTCTCATTGATTCTTCTTACCATGTTTTTTTCCTCTGTCTGAATCTCCTGAACAAGCCTAATCACTGGAACTCCAAGGCTAGTAGGAAAAAATGCTTCGGTTCCATAGACAAGCTGGAATGGTGACATGCCAATGGATTTCTTTGTTTTGAGCCTATCTACCCACAAGGCATGTACCAACTTTTTATGCCATGACCTTTTGTTCTCTTCCAGCAGCTTCTTGATGATTGTAACTAGGCTTTTATTTGATGATTCAGCCAATCCATTACCTTGGGGGTAATAGGCAGTTGAATGACCAAGTGCTATTCCGTACCTGTGACAAAAATCAATCATTTTCTTGGATCCGAAGGCAGCAGCATTGTCAGTGATTATTTTTCTTGGACAGCCAAACCGAGACAGGATGAAGTCTTCTAGGAACCTAATGATGACAGAATCGGTGGCATTCCTAGTGGGTATGGCTTCTATCCATTTAGTGAAGTAATCTGTAGTAGTTATGATCCATTTGTGTTGCCCAGAGGAGGCAGGATGAATTTATCCTATAAATTCTAGGCCCCATTGCATGAAGGGACCTTCTACGGTGATAGGTTGCAAAGGGAGGGGGAGGAGCTTTCTTCTGCCTTCAAAGATCTGGCATTTGTGGCAGGCAAGAATCATTTTATGGACATCATTGAAGAGTGTAGGCCAATATTAACCAGCCCTGAGTATTATATTTGCAGTGACTTTCCAACTCAGGTGGCCTCCACAATCCCCAGCACGGAATTCTTGTTTGACTCCTTCGGCTTCAGTTTCAGACAAACATTTTAGTAATAGGCCATTTGGATTTTTCCAATATAGGTTTTCATTCATGATGCAGTAATTTCTAGCTTTGAGCTTTATGAATCTGGCCTTGGTTTTGGACAGTTCTAGAGGGGCATTGAGATTAGTGAGCACATAAAGGATATTGGAATACCAAGGAGAGTTCTGGAACTGCTCCTCAACAGTTGGATGGGGCAATCCTTCCTGCTCATTTAAGGCATTTATCGTGTTAATGTCAAGGGCCTGCAAGTTTGATTCAGCCATTAATTGGGCTAGGCCTTGACCTTTGATCAGCTTGGTGGGTTTTATTTCAAGGTCGTATTCCAAGATTGTAGCAATCCATTTGCCCCTTTTCCCATCAGGGTCCTGGGAAAATATATCTTTAACCACTATGTTCGGAACATAGGCTATGGTGTGAGAATGCAGAATGTACACCCTAAAGTCTTTTAAGGCCTTTACCAGGGCATAGGCCTGTTTTTCCATAATGTTTTACTTTAAGGGTGCGTCTCTTAAGGCTTTGCTGAAGAAGGCGATCGACTGTTCATTACCTTCTAAATTCTTTTGCAGTAAGACTGCAGCTATTGTATGTTGGGAGGCAAATGAAAAGATCAGGAAATTTTTTGAGAAGTCTGGGCTGACAAGTACAGGGGCCCGAGTGAGTGCAAGCTTTACTGACTCAAAATATTTCTTGGCTTCAACAGTCCACTTAATTCCTGCATCTTTCTTTAGCATGTTGGTCATTTTCCTAAGATGCTCAGCAAGATTGGGGATAATTCTCCTGAGGAAATTGATCTTCCCTACAAAGGACTGTAACTCCTTGATGTTTCTTGGATGTGTAATTTGAAGTATTCCCTCAACTTGCTGTGGGTCTATCCTGATCCCTTTCTTCGATATAATGTGGCCAAGAAGTTTACCTTCTTGCAGCCCAAAAACAGTTTTCTTAGGATTTAAGGACAGACCGTACCTTTTACATTTCTCAAATATTTTCCTCAGATGTTCGAGATGTTCTTCTTCAGTTTTGGAAAAGACAGTCAAGTCATCTAAGTAGATCACTATGAAGTGTCCTATTTCATCCGAGAAGGCTATATCCCTCGCTCTCTGGAAGGTAGCTCCAGCATTCATTAGTCCAAAGGGCATTTTCAAATACATGAAGGTGCCCCATGGAGTGGTAAAAGTTGTTTTGAGTTGGTCTTCTGGGAGTACCAGAACTTGGTTGTATCCTGAAAAACCATCAAGTAGGGAGATTCTCTTAGAGCCCACTACCTTCTGTAGGATATGTTCCATTCTAGGCAAGGGGTAGTTGTCTTTCAGGGAGGCTCTGTTGAGGTTTCTGAAGTCTATGCATAGCCTGATCTCCCCCGTTTTCTTTCTCACAGCCACTAAGTTTGACACCCAATTAGAAAACCTTACAGGGACTATTATGCCTGCATCATACATCTTTTTAATTTCATTCTCTATTGCAGGCAATTGTTTTGGATTGATCCTACGGAGTTTTTGTCTGAAAGGCTTCTGATTTTCCTTTAGTGGTATCTTGTGTTGTATGATGTTGGTGTCATAGGCCTTTAAGTCTTCATAGCTCCATGCAAACACATCAATGAATTCCTTAAACAGGTCGATGTATTTTTTCTTCATGTCTGCAGGTATAGACTTAGCCAGTTTTATCATTTTGGGCTTATCTTCAGTGCCTATGTTGCATTATTCTATATCTGAGTCTGCATGTTCTATAGTGGGATTTTTTGCTATGTCATCAAAGTCAAAAAAGGTCCTCTAGGGGTGCCAGGCCTTTGGGTATGTTCTTATCTTTGGCCTGCAACACCTCTATCTCTTCGCTATCTGCATTTTCACATCTTATGGTTGAATTTCCAGTTTGCTCAGAAAAGGTTTTTATTTCTATGTTACAGGGTGTTTCTTGTTCATCTGGGGAATCCTCACTTGGGTAGCTGTCATCAGATCTTGATTCCGAACCAGAAAATTCGAACTCATTTCTGCCCACTAGGAAATCTTCGATCTGTTTATCACCTTCAAAGACCTGCCAATATTTTTCGTTGTCTGGCACTGCAAGTATGAACTTGGTTTGAATGATGATTTGTTGGTCGGGAGGAGTTTTAGGATATGCACTAGCCAAGCAAGCTAATCCATTTGCAATGACATTTTGACTCCTGGGAACAAACACCAATTCATATTCAACAAAGGTTTTCAATAAATCTACTGCATCATTCCTGTATGCTCTCAACCTGGGATGTTTTGCCATATATTCACCATTCACTTGTTTGATTACTAACTCTGAGTCTCCTCTCACATCTATCATATGGGCTCCTAATCTTTTCAACAGGTTCAGGCCCAGGATGAGAGCCTCATATTCTGCAATATTATTTGTGCATTTGAAGTGCAGATTCACAGTGTGGCTCTCTGCGTGGTCATTTTATGTGTTACGTAGCCACACTCCTGCTCCAGCATTGTTTCTAGTACAGGACCCATTGAAATTCATTTCCCACAGGGGCTCGCCATTATGTTGCGTTGGGGAACCTGTACTAGGTTGTGGGTTATCTTTTTCTTCATGACATGGGTGGAGTCCAGGGAGTTGACTATCCTGCTGTTTGCATTATGTTTCTGTTTTGGGTTCGCTCAAAGTTTCATTTTCAGTACTTTGCCCATGGTTTCCCTCATCGTATTCTTCTAGAGTAGCCATTATGCTCAAGTCCACGGGCTCTGTGTCCTTGCTTATATTTCTGCATTCAGATTCTAGCTCTCCTAAGGATTGGTCGTTATAAAGAATGAAAGAATCCAGGTTTGTGTGTACAGAGTATAATGGTGAATTTTCTGGTTTCACGGGGCTACTGACTAGGAATTTCATCTGGGACTCTCTATACAGTCTTCTCAGTTGGCCAAATATAGGAATAGTGGCATATGAGCCATCCATCTGCATCGTTCCTTGCAGTTTGGCTCCCCATGATCTTGACAATAGCATTCCATACTTGGGTGGCACATCTGCCACCACCACATCCATGACCATACATTTAGCTGGGAACTGGGTCAAGCTCACACATAAGTCTTTGATTAGGCCTAGGCATTTTACTCTGCTAGAGTCGAACGAATATAGATCTTTGTAAGGTCGGGTTATCTCTAGGCCAAGCCTTTCCATCACTACCTTGGGCATTAAATTGTGTGATGCTCCAGAATCATGCATGGCATTGTGAAGTATTTTGTCATGAATGTTGAGACTGATATAAAAAGGAGGAAATACCCCTTCCTGAAACTTTCCCTCAATCTTTGGACCAAACAGTAGGGCAGGTTGATCATCATTCAAATTTACAGTATCATTATTTTCCCCAAGATTCAATGCTTTCAAAATTTGGCCTTTATATACATTCTGAGTGGCCAGCTCAGATAATGGTACAGAGATTTTGATTTTGGCAATCTCACCTTCTAAATTGAAAGTGTATTGACTCTGTTTTATTTGTTACTGCCTTAGTAACTGAATCAGTTTGTGATTTCTCGCTATGTATAGGGTTGGGAATAATTGTATCAGGAGTACTAACTGAAGTGCTAGTATTGTTTGTTGGTTGAATTTGTTTTCCAGTGTCTTGGTTATCCTTTTCCTTGTTTTTCCCAAAACTTTCAGCTGCTGATTTGTTATTTGCAGCAGATGCTTTAGAAGTTTTATCAGGTCTTTTCTTGATAGTTACCTCAGGAGTCTTTGTTTTGGGATTTTCTTGGTTCCTTTTGCTCGTAAGTTCATATTTTTCCCTGACCTGCATCATGGCATTCTCAAATCCTAACCTGTAATCCTCAGTTTTTAACCATTCCTCATCCCAGTATGGAGGTGAGGGTTGATCTTCTCCTGAATCACAGTTAAGGACTGAGTCTTCTGTTTCGAACATTTTTATTCCATTCCCTTCAGATTCTTCAATGGTTCCCTCGACTTCATCCAAGAAGTTTTCTTGAAATGGGGGAATAACTTGTTGGTCTGACTCTCTTTGTCTGTTGGGAGCAGCATTGTTTCTTCTAACGTTTTGGTTTTGATTTTGGTTCATGTTTTGGACAACCATTATTTTTATCATTTTTTGTAGCTCTTCCACGTTTTTAGACAGTCTATCATATTTGGGATCAGATGTGGAAGCTACATTGTCATCCCTATATGTTACCCTTTTCTCAGCTTTTAATCTTGCCCTTTTTTCCATCAAGTTTGCTTCTATGGTTATGGCTCCTTTCTGCATGTCTTCCAATGTGTTATACTCTTTATCTCTAAGCTCATAGGCCATGTCAGCATCAAATCCATCAGGATATTTTTCTAGGGCCATACCTTGAGGAGGTTTCATGTGTGGAGGGAGAGCATTGTAAATGCTGTTGAATCTAGTGGTGTAATCGTGAACACTCTCACCTGTGTTCCTCTTAAGGGACATGTATTCTGCTTGGAGCTGGCGAGGGTTTTCTCTAACCTCCCATTTGTCTATGAAGTTCTGATATAACACAGGGAGATCTTGGATACTGCCAGGAGGTAAGCCTTTAAACCATTTCTTTACATCACCCCCTAAGCTTTGGGCAAAGATTCTCATTTTGATTGTTTCATCATCAATTTCCATATAGTCAAAAGAATCCTCCATATTATCTACATGTTGCTAAGTTGTGATGGATTCTTTAGCAGTGAAGTGTGGGATTTTTGACTGATAATCATTGGGTAAGGGTAACAAGGGCTGAGGTAAGAGCAAAGGTGCATACCAAGCTGCCATGATAACGTTCTGATGAGGCACAGGGTTGGCTTGAGCAGCTGGTATCTGGATAACAGGTATATTAGGACCAGCGGAAGTCTGTTGAGCAGATCTAGGGTGGGAGAGCCCCAAGTTTCGAAGGAAGTGGATATCAGGTGGTGTAGATGGAGGGGTTCCTCTGTCCCTAGTGTTTTGACCGCTATGAGATGGTGTAATATGAAGCTCGAGGTCTTGCTGGTCTAGGTGATTGAATGACCTAGCTCTTAGTAATCTATTAGGTATGTCTAGTTCAGGGAGAAAAAGTGATAGAGCTATTAGGTCTTCTGGTGCAGAATTAGCTCTATGAATGTGACTGGAAATAGTTTTTCTTTTGGGTGTAGTAGCTCCCTTGAGGATACTTTCCGGATTGTCAACTATTTCAGGTGGATCAGGGCTGGGATAAGCTCTTGTGTGAATGGTTCTGAAAGCCAGAATGTTGTCTCTTAGCCCAGGAGCTTAACCCTTCTTGTTAATTCTACTGTGGTTGATGTTGTCTCAGGGGCTAGTCTCCCAGTGGAGTCTATTGTGAAACCAAGATAATCAGCAGGCCTACTGATCACCAGTGGAGTCTTTTTATTTAGGAACAATGGAGTCGCCAGGTGGAGGGCTTTTAGGTATATCTAAGGGTCACACTGTCCACCACAGTGCTCAGGCATTATCACCTTTCGGGAATCTCCTCAAAAACAAACTCCAAACAGAGATTGGCTGGGAGGGCATTTACCAGATATTTCACCTCCGAAGAGTGTGAGATCTGGAGGCTACCTGGCCCTTTCCAGGCTCTTTCTAAGAGTATGATGGATGTTCAATGATGGAGGTCGATTCAAGAAAGGAGTGACTTACTGTCAACCTAACCAGAGTTCTAAGTCTCTAAGGTTTTTGATGTAGGGAGATGAAGATCATTCAGAAGTCCCCAGTATGGTCACCATTATGTTGGGGTTCCCATGTTTTGGCCAGGTTGACAAGACCAAAAGATGAGACAACATAGAACCACTTTCAGACCTTGGATCTAGCCCCCCTAGCTCCAGAGAGGGATCTCTCTATATGAGTCAAAGTGTATGTCTTTGAAGCCCTGGGTTATGACTTTAGGCTAGTTATAGGCTCGGGGTTGTTTTTTTTATTGTTTTTGTTTGGTTGTTGGGAATCAGGAAAAGAAGGTCCAATATAAGACAAGGATGAGAATAGAGGGAATTAAGCTGAGACAGATAACTCAAGGAACATCAAAGCCATTGGGCTATGGAGTCAAGAAAGGATTTATTTGTAATCAATGTGCAAGCTTTCAGTTGGGCTAGTCATCTAGAGCACTTGGATCTTAAAGGAGATATTTGGGATGGGACATTAAAGACAGAAAACGAAAGGAGGAGAACCATCCAACTCTGTCTATAGATCAGGTCAGAGGTCATTTAACTCCAGACCTGCTTGGACAAAATCAGAGGTAGGACAAGGGATCTTAGAAAGGCCTAATTGGGAGGAAAGATCCTAGGGAGGCAGAGACAAGGTTCTGGACCCCCTAGTATTCTCAACACATCCAAATAAATCCTAACAAGAACATATAAACATAGATTTCATTAATTCATACATCAGAGAGCAGGAAATAACATCCACTACACTGGTTAAATCAATTGAAATCAATATTCAGATACACATGTAAGCAGAAAACATAAAAGGCTGGGAGAGAAGCAACATAAGGTACCTATCAAGGGTAAATCTTATGCCATACTTCTGATGCGAGTCAGATGAAACGTGACGAAATGAAAGCAAGTCAATCACAAATACAGAGAAAGGAAAACATCACCAGCTGCTTTAGATCAGGATCCAAAGAAACATGCTTGTCATATTAAAAACAACACCAATCAGGTACATCATAGCCCATAGATTGAACATTCAGTCTGAATACATCATATCTCAGCCTATCTTACAATATTACACAGAGAACTTGTCTCAAGAGGAAAATGCTTGCATTTCACTGATATCTCATCAACAACCTTTACAATAAATTCCTTCTGTGCTTTATAGCAGTGGATGAATCAGAAGATCGACTGAGAGGGTAGGTGAATACTAAATGCTGTATTAAACGTCTGAAAGAAAGAGGGCCGAGGCCCATTCTGCCTGTATGCCAAGTATTTAATCTCTGTCACCCCTTTATGAGAGAGTGATCTCCTTCAGATATGATTTTGACATGTTTTGGCTGTATTACTTCTAGTGCTTTGAACCAAAATGAAATGAACTACTAAGAGATATGTCATATAAATGCTCTGGCGGTTTTGAGACTACTGTTAGGGTGGAAATTCCTTCAGGGACATGGTGTATAATAAAAGCTGCATGGACGACCTGTACTTGATGAAGAAAAACATTCTGCTGGTGAATAAACCCTGATGTTACCTTTTGCTTGTGCTCAGGACCTTTTGATCGATCCTCGGGGTCCTCAACTGGTGCTTTGCCTTCTAAACCACTGATTTAAGGCTCAAGATCTTCATTAGCGTGCCTTAACCTCCTTTGCATTGTACTTGGAAAACTTTGCTGCTCCATTCTTGCTTCTGACTGGTTAGCTCGGGTTTTAATGGCGCTGGGAGATTTTCTACAGAGTTCAAACCCTGTTCTTTTAATGCACGTCTAGTCTTTACCCTCCCGGGTCATTTCTCACAAATTCTAGCCGCTGAAGATGATATTTCTTGGTTTCATTGTCGTTGTGCAGAAGCTGCGAATTATGGCGGTCAATTACCATTGACAATCCTACAAAACACGAAAGCTGTGGAGAAAACAATGGACAGAGGTGGTGGACACGTCGGAAATAACGATGATGGACGTATGTTGGACATGGACGGGGGTGAGGACTGCAGAGGCAACAATGGAAGAAGATACGACACAGTGGAGAATGCATGGGAGAACGTCGGGGCAGACGTTTGAACGGAAAAAACGATAACCTTTGACCTTGGAACGAACATATATGAACAGATGGGGAACTGTACGGTGAGACACGTGGAATTACAACGTGGCGGATGGACTCGGTCATCGGAGGGTGGACAGATCTGGGCCGTTGATCACGGAGGAGATCAACGACGAGGGCGACATACGGTGGGCCATCGGGCACGGCGGAGGTGATTTAACCTGTTCGCTTCTTCGTTGATTAATGGTCGTCGGATGGGCGTCTGGAGATCGAACGACTGACGGCGATTTCGCTGGGCGACTTGAGCCGAAGGATAATGCGCGGGGAGAAAGTGATTTTGGAGTCGTACAGGGGACACGCGGCAGGCGGCCAGTGGAATCGCTGTGATTTTAGAAATACCGCCTGTCGTCCGAAGGCGGTGCGATAAAAATAGTCGGGTTTTGAACAGTGTTCGCGGCGGGGTCCACTGGCAGGTAGAATGCGGACCGCTAGATCAACATGTGAATGGACGACGATGGCACGGTGTAGGAAATGAACGGGAAGCACGGGGAACTACGGATTAAAGGGTGGCCGTCCAATTAAACAAGATCGACGGATAGAAATTCGCTCGAAAAACCCATGAGACTAGCGCCTTCGGGGTTAATGCCTTGGTCACGGCGCTAGGTCGCATGGACGGACAGGGTGCGGGGCGCTTAGTGGGAAAGGGGCTAGGGCCTGAATTCATGAGATATATCATTTTAACTCATTTTTAATGCACTTTTAGGCCCGGGGAGGGAAACGGTAGGGAGGTAGAGGGGAATTTGGGAAAACAAAGGGTGTGGGTAGAATGTGGAGGGGGTTTATGGGACTGATAGGGAAGATCAGAAGGGGAAAATGGGGGCTTTGCCAAAGGGGAAAGGAGGTAAAAAGTGGTGTCTTGTAGGAGTATGAGGGGCAATGCAGGCTTTTTAGAAATGGGTCAGCAGATAGGATTCATATCAGGCATAACACTCAGAGACTTCAAGGAGGATGGGTTTTCAGGGGAAAGGCATTCCTTAAAGGCTCCACAATACTCTAGCCCCCAACTTGCTTGTCAAGAATTTCATAGGGGGGCTAATAGTCTACTTTAATGATGTTTCTAGGAAGATAGAAGATGAGTGCATTATGGCCAGCCAGAGGAGATGAAACAGCCTCCCTCACAGTCTCAAGAATAGGGAGTACCATACTCTAGAAAGACTGAGGGGTGCCTTGGAAAGAGTACCATTCTACAAGAGGGCCATGTAGGCCAAGAAGATCCAATGGCTTGGTCTCAAGCTCAATCCACCTTTGTTGCTAGGGTTGAATGATGAAAGGGACACATATGCACAAGATAGAGAATGAGAGGATGTAGAAAAGAGTAATGGGGTTTACCCCCCTGAGGGGGCAACCACACTTCTTCCTCGGGAAGTCACGGGGGTTTTCAAAGCCTTGAAAACTGCAGGAGGAGGATTAGTTGCTTAGAGGATGAGAAACCATTCAATAGGGGGGTGATGATGAGCTCCATCATTAGATATATTTGTGTTGATATTCAACAAGATGATGATCCTAGTGAAAATTAAGCACCTACACTAGGTGGGGCCACAGGCTATTTTTAGGTGTATGTCTATTTTTAGAATGTTGTAAATTCTTTTTATAGCGGGAGTATATTTTTAGAATTGTGAGAAAAATATATTTATAGATGATATTCTATTTTTAGAGGCATGTGCAAAGTCTATTTATAGATCGCATGTCTAAATATAGAATGCATGTCGATTATTATTATCCCCTAATAATAATTGGACAATAAATATTAATCTATTCTCTTGAAGCACTTGATTTCAGTTAACTGAAGTGGAAAACCTGTTAGCTAAAGGAATTTCGAGTTCTAAGGTTGGTTGGTGGGACATGCAAGTGGACTTAGTTGTAACTGAGTGATTCGAAGTTGTAACAGAGTTGGATGTGTAGTTATGTGAGTTGTAAAGTAGTTTAACTCAGTTAAGTGACTTAAACTCAGTTGTGCTAGTTGTAACTAGTTGTAACTAAAGATACACTAGTGAGAGATCAATGAATTAAATATTAAATTAATTCACATAGAATGATCTCACATGCAATTGAAGATTTACTACTATTAACTACATGCATGTCAGATCCAGTGGAGACCCAGTTGAGAGATAGGTGAAAGGGATAGTTTGACTATCAGTTGTGACATTAGTGGGTGCACTCATGCAACCACACACACATTGGAGATGCAAATGAGGATTTCATAGTCAATGCAAGGTAATATCTCATTCATTCAGGATTGTGATCAGCAGGGATTGCGCAATGGAGGCAGGATGTCAGGAGGCAGAAAATTGGCGCATGTATTTGCCAATTTTTGTATGACAGTGTGAGATGATTATATATTGTACTGATAGCTCTTGGATTAGATTTTTGTATGATATCGTTTCACGATCCATGATATATACATAATATATGATAGTGGGGTTTTTAGCTTTATGCTTTCCCGGTAAAAACATATGTGTTATGTGTGAATGATCTTTCTTCATGTGTTTGCAACTAGCGATTAAATTTCTGCAAAGATTTTAGTAGAAGGATTATGTATTTAACAATGGCATATAATTATTAGATCAGAAGAATCTAGGAAATACATAATTGTATTAAAATTTCTACATGGTATTGGAGCAAAGAAGATTGCAATATTGAAGCAGTAGCTGAGTTTGTTGGTGGAAAAAATTTGAATTTTCTGCAAAAATTTATTGGTGCGACAGCTAAGTAAACATCGAAATGGATTTCAATGGTTTGCGGCTAGAGTATGCACTTGAGGGCAGATCGAACTACATTGCATGGAAGGACAAGATGGAGGTGGTGCTTGTGTAGAAATTATATACAAGATGCATATATATATCTAGATTCTCCTGATCTAACAATATTTATCTTCTTGCTAAATACAAAATCCTTCCACCGCTAATCTTTTGTAGAAATTTAAAAACTCAATTGTAAACACATGAAGCAATAAAAACAATCGCACATAACATAGTTGTTTAACGGAAAAGAATGAAGCTGAAAACCCCAAATATCATATATTATGTATCATGAAGATCATGTAACAATCTTATACAAATCTTAGTACATCAAGCTCTCAGTACAATCAATCGTCACACACTAATCAGAAGAAATCTGCAAATCCATGCATTGATTTCTTGCCACCTGATAGCCTGCCTCCACTGCGCAATCCCCACTGAAGAAGACCCCTGAATGAATTTGAATCTACCTTGCTTGCACTATACAATCCTCATTGGCAACTCCAATGTTTGTGTGGTGCAATCAATGCATCACTATAGTCACAATGGATAGTCCATCTTGCCCTTTCACCTATCTCTCCACTGGGTCTCCACTGGAACTGACATGCACTGTAGTTAACTGTTGTATTTGTGCACTTGATTAATGAGTTATTATTTGTGAATTAATTAACTAATTAATTCACTCTACTCTCACTAGTGCATCATTCAGTTAGACTAGATACAACTAGCTCAACGACACTAGCTGGTTCGAAACGCGTCGACAAAAATTTCTTAAATGTGATTTTCACCGAAAATTTCTTATATCCATTAACTGAGTTAAACTGAATAACAACTCCATGAACTACTCTTCCAAATATGTCATAACTTTTCCACTTCAGTTCTAATGGATTCCTCCATGCATGAACCACCAGTAAACCCTAGGAATTGCGTAATTCCTTCAGCCCACTGATTTGCCAAATCTGTACACTGAAATTAAGTGCTCCAAGAGAATAAGTTGATATTTAAAGTCTGATTATTATTAAGAGCTAATAATAATCGACACTTATATTTTTAGATCGACAATCTATAAATAGACTTCGCCCAATATTCTAAAAATATAATTTCATCTATTTTTCCAACTTGACCAACCATCCACAAATAGCATCCTGCAACTTTTGAAATATGATCACCATGTCTAAAAATAGACATATCCTAATAGACTTACACTTAAAAATAGCCTAAAATGCCATTGATGGCCAATTTCCTAGCTCATCATCTTGATGGAATCTAATAACTCAAACTGGATGGGATTATCCTTCACCCCGATCCTGCCTCTATGGTATTCGAATTTTCTCCTGGTGAGCGCCTTCGTCAGAATATTTGCATCCTGATCTTCCATAGGAATGTACTAAAGTAACATGATCTTCCGTTGCACACAATCTATGATATGATGGTACCAGATATTAATATGTTTAGATCTATCATGAAACACATGATTAATCGAGAGTTTAATGCAACTCTGATTATCACAATGTATCACTATAGGATCTAAATGTGAACCGAACAAACCGACCAGGATCTTCCTCATCCAGATAGCCTCACATGCAGCTTGAATTGCTGCCATGTATTCTGCTTCCACTGAACTGAGTTTCATAGGTATTTTTTCCTTTTGTATTAAGAAACTGTTGTAGATCCCATACTGAAAACCCCTCCTGATGTGCTTTTTCTGTCTATTGGGCTGCCTGCCCAATCTGCATCCATGAAGCCATGCAACTTCACCTCATCCATATGTCTGTATCATAAGCCATACTCAGATGTGCCCCTGAGATATCTCAAGACATGCTTGCCTACCTTCCAAAAGAGCTTCGTAGGCTTAACCATCGCTTGTGAAAGCTGGTTCACCGCATAGCATATTGCCGGTCTTGTATTAACTAAATACATGAGCGAACCCACCAACTGTCGATAAACAGTGGCATCCACTGCCTCTACCGATGTAGCATCCTCTTTCCTCCAATTTCCTGGAAGAGGAGTATCAATAGGCTTGCAGCCTTGCATGTGAAACTTCTCAAGCATCTCCTGAGCATACTTTCCTTGAGACACAAATAGTTCACCTTCCTGCTGTCATATTTCCAATCCAAGGAAATAATGAAGGAGGCCCAAATCTTTCATCTCAAACTCCTTTGCAAGATCTGCCTTGCATGAGTGTATCAACTACTCATCAGCCATTAGTATTAAATCATCAACATAAATAACAATGATTAAAGGCACTACCTCGCATAATTTGGTACAATATTTATTCAACTCACTCTCGATGAAGCCAAGTCAGTAAATAGTTGTCGATAAGGTGTGCACCGAAGCAAGGTGTGCCTTCAGCCCATACAACGCCTCACCCAAGGGCACCGCACACATACGATTCCCGCGGCCCAGAAGATCTGGTATTGGGAAGCCACTCAATCACCTCATAGGCTGGTCCCCTTCAGACGCAATCTTCACATCCATCTGATAAATGTGCCAACCCATCTGCACTGAGAGAGCAAGGATGGTCCTTATGGAAGAATACCGTGTGACAGGTGAAAAGTTTTCTTCATAATCAATCCCCTCGATCTGTGAGAAGCCCCGGGCAAAAAATCTTGCCTTATACTTCTTGACGCTCCCATCAACAGCTTGCTTTACCTTGTATATCCATCTTGGTCCTACAACTGATTTACCCACTGTCCTTGGAACAATCTCCCAAGCACTGTTTCTAACAATGGAGTCATACTCCTCCACCATGACATCTACTCATGTGGGCTCCTACATTGCTTCTGCAAAAGAAGATGTCTCTGTCACGATACACTTGCTCATAAGAGCCATGTATCCAGTAAATCGATCAGGTGATTGTCTCTGTCTGCACTGTGATGTAGGGACTCCTACATTCTGTGCTGCATCAAGCTTCAATCTCTCAGCTTCTGTGGTACGCTTTCTTCCTTGTCTGATGTTTGGTTCTGCATGAGTGGACTCCTCCACTCCATGAATCTCCTCCTGTGGTTGATCCACATCTAGAGGCTCATCTTTGGGAACAAGAAGTTCCTCCTCCGCATGCAAGTGTAGCTCCCTCTCAAGCGACAACTTCATGGCTTTCACCTCATTGAATTTTATATCTCGTTGCACCACAGTCATTCGACTATTTGGAAAATACACATGATAATTATGGGGTGTTTCTGTATACCCCAAAAATATCCCAACTTATGTAGTCGGCTCCAGTGTCTTCCTGGCGTCCTTTGTCACATGAATGTAAACAGATGAGCCAAAAATCTTCAAATGAGAAATATCAGGCTTCTTACCAGTAAAATATTCTTCAGGTGTACTCATGCCCAGTACTCTATGAGGACAACGGTTTTGCACATAAACCGCAGTGTTGCATGCTTCTGCCCACAAGTGCATCGGTAGGCCTTGGTCATGCAGCATCACTCGTGTAGCACCCACAATCGTTTTATTCTTCCTCTCCGCGACCCCATTCTGCTGTGGGTTATGAGGCGCTATGAGTTCTCTTTGAATTCCTTCTTTTCCATAGAAGTCTTTGAATTCGCCTGAGATATATTCACCGCCATTATCGCTCTGTAGAGCTTTCACTTGCTTCCCCGACTCCTTCTCTACCAATGCTTTAAACTCACAGAACTTTCAGAATGTTTCACTCTTCTTCTGCATGAAGAATATCCAGCATCTACGAGGATAGTCATCAACAAATATAACATAATACCTTTTTTTTTTTTTTGAAGCAACCGAGAAATGTCCACACATGTCTGTGTGAATTCTCTCCAGGATCACCGAAGCACGGTTCTCCTTCTCATGAAAGGTGGTCTTCAAAAACTTACCCATAGTACATCCCTTGCACGTATCTGACTGCGCAAGAGTACCCTTGGGAAGTCTAGTAGAAATCTACTACAAAATCTTCAAAGTGCCATGGTGAAGATGGCCCAATCTCCTATGCCATAATTCACCCTCATCTCAGCTCACCACTTCTTCTGCTTTGCCCATCATTGCACAGCAGCCATCTACCTCCAAATTGTAGATATTCTTAACTCTAATCCCTATACTCTTGGTTTGACCCATTGTTTTGTGTCGGAGGAAAGATTTTCCATCACTAAAAAAAAAACATCATAACCTTTGTCTTCCAACATTGCGACCGAGACCAAGTTCTTCTTCAGACCTGGAACATGCATAACATCTTTCAACAGAAATGGATTACCTGACTCCCTCTCAAAGTTAATGGTCCCAATTTTGGTCGCATTGTATCGACCATCGTCACCCATCTCTATATGCATTTGAAGGTCCTTCTCCTCCAAGTCACTAAACAACTCCTTGTCTCCCATCCTATGGAAAGACGCACCACTATCAAGATACCACATTGATCCCATTTATCTTGGTTTTTTTATCAAAGAGAAATCAAGTTCAAATTGTGAGGCTAAGGCCTCACCTGTTGCAGCTCTAGCAACCTTCTTTTTCTTCTTCTTCTGTGGGCAGTTAGTGGTGAAATGCCCATGTTCGTGACAGTGAAAACACTTCACCTTGGAAAAATCCTGCTTCTTGCCTTTAGCTTCAGATTTTGGATGGGATTTCTTCCCCTTCCCTTTCCTTGCTTTGGCAGCAAAAGCAAAATTTTATTCATCTTCATTCTTCGATGAAGAGCCATCCCTGGTACTTCGCCTTAACTCTTCCTGCACAAGATCTGACCAAAGTCGCTCCCATCCCGGCAGTTTCTCCCGTCCAATGACAGAGTCTTCGTAGCTATGCCAACTCTTCGGAAGCCCAAGGAGAGCCAAGCTCACCAAGTCTTCATCATAAAAATTAATCCCCAAACTTCCCAGTTCATCCCTATAGTGGACAAACTTCGTGAGATATTTTGGAATATTGTCGCCCTTCTCCATTTTTGTTTTTCTAAGCTTATCTTTTAGCACCAACTTCTTCTAGTCGCTGTTGCTATGGAACAAATCTTTCAAAGTGTTCCACATTGCAAATGGAGTGGCTTTCCCATGAAGGCTAGACACAATATGGTTCTTCACACCTTCCAACAGAATTCTTCTTGTCTTTGCTACCTTCTTTTGCCATGCGTCAAGTAATGCAGCATCGCTAGATCCCGGCTTAGGAACATCGCTATCGATGAACTCCTTCAGTCCATTATCTTCCAGCACCGCCTCCATCCTATCCTTCCAAGCTATGTAATTCGAGCTGCCATCAAGGGCATACTCCAATCGCAACCCATTGAAATAAATTTCAATGTATACTCAATTGTCACACCAAGAATTTTCTACAGCAAATTCGAATTTTCCACCAGCACAAACTCAGAAATTCTTCACAATTGCAATCTTCAAGAATGAACACTGCTCTGGTACCATGTAGAAATTATATACAATATGCATGTATATATCCAGATTCTCCTGATCTAACAATATTTATCTTCTTTCTAAATAAATAATCCTTCCACTGCTAATCTTTTTCGGAAATTTAAAAACTCAATTGCAAACACATGAAGCAATAAAAACAATCACACATAACACAGTTGTTTAACGGGAAAGCCTGAAGCTGAAAAACCCAACTATAATATATTATGTATCCAACTATAATATATTATGTATCATGGAGATCATGTAACAATCTCATACAAAGCTTAGTACATCAAGCTCTCAGTATAATCAATCGTCACACACTAATCAAAAGAAATCTGCAAATCCATGCATTGATTTCTTGCCACCTGATAGCCTGCCTCCACTGTGCAATCCCTTCTGAAGAAGACCCCTAAATGAATTCGAATCTACCTTGCTTGCACTATGAAATCCTCATTGGTAACTCCAATGTGTGTGTGGTGCAATCAATGCATCACTATAGTCACAACAAATAGTCCATCTTGCCCTTTCACCTATCTCTCCACTGGGTCTCCACTGGAACTGACATGCACTGTAGTTAACAGCTGTATTTGTTCAGTTGATTAATGAGTTATTATTTTTGAATTAATTAACTAATTAATTCACTTCACTCTCACTAGTGTATCATTCAGTTAGACTAGATACAACTAGCTCAACTGAGTTTAACTCCATTAACTGAGTTAAACTAAATAACAACTCCACGAACTACTCTTCCAACTCTGTCATAACTTTGCCACTTCAGTTCTAATTGAGTCCTCCATGCATGAACCACCAGTAAACCCTAGGAATTGTGTAATTCCTTCAGCCCATTGATTTGCCAAATCTATACACTGAAATTAAGTGCTCCAAGAGAATAAGTTGATATTTAGAGTCTGATTATTATTAAGAGCTAATAATAATCGACACTTCTATTTTTAGATTGACGATCTATAAATAGACTTCACCCAATATTCTAAAAATAGGATTTCATTTATTTTTCCAACTTGACCAACCATCCACAAATAGCATCATATAACTTCTGAAATAGGATCACCATGTCTAAAAATAGACATAGTCTAAAAATAGACTTACACCTAAAAATAGCCTGCGGGCCCACTTAGTGAAGGTGTCTGATTTTCACTAAGCTTAGTCATCTTGTTGAATCTCAACAGCTTGAAGATAATGGCTTGAAGGAATTCATTGACAGTGATGTTCCTAAGCCCACTTCGAAGGATGTTGCATTACTTGACGCATGGCAAAAGAAAGTAGCGAAGACGAGAAGGATTTTGTTGGAAGGTGTACGAGA
The DNA here is from genome assembly GCA_034641835.2 of Pinus albicaulis. Taxonomy (NCBI): domain Eukaryota; kingdom Viridiplantae; phylum Streptophyta; class Pinopsida; order Pinales; family Pinaceae; genus Pinus; species Pinus albicaulis. The sequence goes on from CM076577.1 coordinate 1,157,875,316, forward strand.
CCATATTGTCTCAAGCCTTCATGGGAAATCCACTCCATATGCTATGTGGAAGGCTTTGACAGATCTTTTCCAAAGTAGCAGCCACCATAGGGAATTGGTGCTGAAGGATAAACTCAGAAAGATCAAGATGGAAAAGGGTGACAATATTCCTAAGTATCTCACAAAGTTTCTCCAATGTCAGGATGAACTGGGGAGTGTGGGAATCACAATTGTTCATGATGATTCGGTGAGCTTGGCTCTCTTGGGACTTCCTAATAGCTGGCATAGTTATCAAGACTCTATAAACGGAAGGGAAAAACTTTCGGATTGGGAACGGCTATGGTCGGATCTAGTGCAGGAGGAGTTCAGGCGGAACACCAGAGATGGCTCTTCATTAAAGCATGATGATGAAGAGTATTGTGCTTTGGCTACCAAGGCAAGGAAAGGGAAGGGGAAGAAATTCCACTCAAAATCCGAGGCTAAAGGAAAGAAGCTGGATTTGTCCAAGGTGAAGTGTTTTCATTGTCACGAACATGGGCATCTCCCCACTAACTACCCACAGAAGAAGAAGAGCAAGAAGGTTGCTCGAGATGTAGCTAGTGAGGCTCTTGCCTCGCAATTTGAACTTGATTTCTCTTTGATCGCATGCTTCGTTTCAAGTGCAATGGGATCGGTGTGGCATCTTGATAGTGGTGCTTCCTTCCACATGACGGGAGATAAGGAAATTTTCAGTGACTTGGAGGAGAAAGATCTCCATATGCATATATATATATATGGGCAATAATGGAAGATACAGTGTGACTGGAATTGGTACCATTACCTTTGAGAGGGATTCAGGTAAACCATTTCAATTGAAATATTTCATGCATGTTCCAGGTATGAAGAAAAACTTGGTCTCAATCGTGATGTTGGCGGACAGAGGCTATGACGTTGTTTTCAACAATGGAAAAGCTTTCCTGCAACATAAAACAACGGGTCAGGCCAAGAGGATAGGGATTCGAGTCAAGAATATCTACAAGCTGGAGGTAGAAGGTTGCACTGCCATGATGGGCAAGGCGGAAAAAGTGGTGAGACGAGATAAGGCTGAATTATGGCACAGCCGATTGGGCCATCTCATCATGGAGCTTTGAAATTCATGCAAAAAATATCTACTGGACTTCCAATGGGAACACTTGCTTAGTTAGATCATTACAATGGTTGCACCATGGGGAAGTATGTAAATTCCACCCTTCATGAAAAGGAGAACCGTGCTTTGGTGATCTTGGAGAGAGTTCACATAGACATGTGGGGACCATTCTCGTTTGCTTCAACAGCAAAACACAAGTATTATGTTATTTTTTTTGATGAATTTTCTCGTATATGTTGGATCTTCTTCATGTAGAAGAAGGATCAAACATTCTCAAAGTTCTCTGAGTTTAAGTGTAATGTTCATTTTTCGGGAATTTCCACAATCTTGACCTCAAGGACGCTGTATAATGAAGACGGTGTGAAAATAAGCAGAAAGGGGGCTTGGATCCCCTTTCTAAAACACCAAATACTTCTCCTCCAGAAGTAGAGCTCAAAGAAATAAGCCTAGAGGGCTTATACAGATCTCCTTAAAACTAGATCTCTCAGCATTTTCTCAATGAGAGAGTTTACAGCAATACATGAACACAATCATGAAACTCTACAAATTTGAATATAACATAAGATGGAATATATTACAGCCATCATGTACATTAATGTATCAGCAAAAATATATAGAAATATAATGAGGAATAAACCCCTCATTCAATAAGAAACCACCTCCAATGAATAAGCAATAAAATACAAGAGATGCAACAACTGCATAAAATGCAGGAGAGCAGTGACAGCGTTGTCTCTAAGAGAGTAGCTGCTGCTGTAGATTTAAGTACATGATGGCTGATTCATATAAAGAAATTCCCAAGAAAAGAAGAATGGGCTCCAATACAAGATTTCTAGCCAATCTAGGAGAGATTTCTAGAAATGCTAGAAAATGTACAATGTGACAATCTGACTTGTCACTGCAACTAAATCAAAATATACAATTAGGCTATGGCAGATCTAAAATAGTGATGCCCTCCTCTGATAATTCTCTTCAGTAGAAGGCTTATCCCTCTACTCAAGAAAAATCCTCCTGATGAGCCCAAATGGCTCTCCTAGCAACTGCCTCTAAAATAACGTAGTATCTGCCCAAGAATGTGCTATGAGAGATGGTGAGTGTTTGGCCTGGTGCCAAGGATCTGAAATGATGCCCCGGAGTCTCCTCTGCTGCTCCTCCAAATAATAGACAAGATCTCCACTGAAGAACAAGCCAAGGAAAGACTCTATGAATTCCTTTGTTGTTGCTCCCAGCAACACTAAGTTAATCTGCTGTAGAAATAACGTTGTAGCTGCAGAGATAAGCTTGGCCAAATGTCGGAATGAGGAAATGAAGCCCAAACCCTCTCCTTCCTTGAGGATGAGGTAGGGATTCTCGACCGGGAACACCCTCGGGTTCAAGAACCCTACAAACCCTACTAAACATCTCAGGGATTTGTTGACCGGATAAATCAATCTTGCGGACAAGATCGATCTCCCTAGTACCAAAAGGTAATCTAGCAACAAACAGCCAAATAAACCTATCTTTTTCTATACATATGCGATTTGCAAAAGAATACTATAAAAGTGTTAAGGTCTTACCATAGATCCAATGCTTGTTCGAAGTTGTTGTCCCTTGGTCACTTGAAGGAGTTATCTTTATAAACCTGCAGTCACAAACAAGCAAACATTAAATAGCACCTTTATAATAAATATTATAAATCATGCCTATCATGGTGATCAAGGAATCCATGAAATAAACAGTTAATTAACAACTTACTGAGAAAAATGAATTCATTTGTATTAACTTTGAAAGAAGGAAAACCTTACAACCTTAGCCTTGATGTTGAACAGGCCTTCTCAGGGTCCGAAGAAGGAATCTCCTCTACTCTGACAAGCCTTTCACTCTTCCAACCGATACAGATAGAGGTATGTGATCTCTCCTCACAAAATCTCAGTTAAATGAGTCTGAATCCCAACAGCACTTACCCTCAAATCATTCTAAAGCTTCCACTCCCTTTGAGGCTACCCAAGGCCTCTTTTTATAGTGTAAAAGAGGAGGTTTCAGTTCCAACTATGAAGGGATAGAATCCTCCTTCAAAGGGATAAGCTCCTCAAATCAAGGGGTTAGCTCCTTAAAGGTAAGGGATACATGAACCTCAAAAGAGAGGTTCTACCACTGCAAGATTCCTTCTAGAGGCTTCTAGAATTTACTAAAAGTGAGCTTTTTTAGTTTAATTGCGCCTTTTTAATCTTTTACAAGGGTCCACACCCATAACACATAGAAAGTGTGTTTAGGTACGCAGGATTCATGAACATTAGGTGCGGGATCGCAGGCAAGACAAAGAGAAAGTGTGATACCAAAGTTAAGGAGATTTTTGAGAAATTTTCTCTTATTTTCAAGGCTTGACATGACGAACTGATGTGTTAGACTTGCAAAGGAGGAAGTATGAGTGATAATGAGCTCATACAAATAGCATAATTTCAAGATGACAATTTTCAGTGCAACAGATTTCCCCCTAAAGTGCAAAGTCTGGAATAGATGAAGCTGAAGTCTGTCATATATGAAGAGTGTAGTACTTTATAATTTCAAGGATCATCCTATGGACACCCCAGTCGGAACCTGTAAAAACATTCAATGCAAAATATATATATGTGAACATATCATCGCTGAGGTAGGCATTCCCATACTCAGATCAAAACTAACTAGAAAACTGATTTAAATTGTTCTGATACATGAATTATTTTCAATACATCCACAGTATAGACATCTGTAGACACAGTATGGACACAGCCATCTGTTTATGAATAGTCCACTATATAAATGAATAACAAAATTCCTCGCGGCCTGGATGGTAGAAACTAGATCCAGCGTCTTGATTTCAGTTTCTCGAACTAGTACGATTCTATCCATGTGAAAATGTGTCGAAGCCGAACATGGTAGAAACCACTTTATTACTAGTCAATAATGTAAATTGTTAACAAGTGTGAGAGTAACCACCAGTAATGTCAATGGCCCTCAAAGTACTCAGTACAATCCATGAGATGTGAATGAATGAGCTGAAGTCGAACATGTCACAGAATCATTCGATCGAAGGTCAATGATGCAACTTGTCGTCAAAGGCGAGAAACCTGCCATTAAGGCATGCAGATTTCAAGGTACTAACGATTTCTAGATCAACTTCCTAGATGATGAGCTATCGTCGATAGGAAGTGATCCGTCGCAGGCAAGCCCACAACACGAAATCATAGATCAAGTTTTGAAGAAATATATTGGCAAGGACTGGCTCAAGGATGGTCAAAATGGATGACAGATATTTTGCAAATGAATGGTTTATTTGAACTGTCCTCTTGAACACATAACGACACTGCATATGGTTTGGTGACAATTGACCCAAAGATAATACCCAAAAACGGGCTGAAGACTTTCAAAATGGTTTGATTAAATGTTAGGCAAAGGATTTCCCAACTCAGGTGAACAAAAGTGTCATGTTCAAGAGTGGTTAACGGCTTTTCGAATAATCAAAATACAACAAACAGGTTCATTTTCCTCTCTTTTCCCCCACCATTTCTGGCAAGTACCTCTTTATTTTTGACAAGCTTGAGGAGGATAACATTTGCTTGTTTATAAGCTCATCCTTCAGATGAGTCCAACTTAGTTTAAGATTCAAACCTAAGAAGGAGTGGTTCATTCCTGTTTTGAAATTGAACAGGTCCTTTATTGTTAAATTTTAACGAGTCCAGTATAGGAGAAACTCGGTGTTTTTTCAATTTTAGGGAGTCAGAAGAAATAACTTATGAAGACTCCATGGGGGTACTTTTTCGAAAATTTAGTCTCTTGAGCCCGAAAAAGGATAAAATAATGTGGGAGAGAACTCTATTAACCGTAATTAGTCAACGTATACCTTTTTCGTAAATATTCCATTTCAGTCCGTAAAAGGGGTAAACTTATACTGAAAGGACGATCATTCATTTATTTTAACAAGTTCGAATAATCAAGTGCTCGGAAATATTTTCAATTTTCGAGAGTCTAAAAAGAGCTTAAAAGAGGACTCCAAGTTTTCGCTTTTTCGTAAATTTTTTAAAGAGTTCGAAAAAGTGATAAAAGTATGCTCTTTGTTGAAAAACGATCAATTTTCCCGAAAAATCCAATTTTCTGCACAAAAACTCAAAAAATTACACATACCTGTTTAAGATAAATAAAAATGTTTTCAAAAATAACATTTTTAAGTGAAAAATAAACAAATTAGAAATTCATTTATTTGAAAAAACTTATAAAAAGGACTTTTCTAACTTCATTTTTACCATTTGAGTTCAGAGTGAAAAGTGAGAGCTTTTGGGTAAAAAAGTTCCTGCGAAGATTCTGGAAAATCCGTCAAACGAAATTGAGAATCGTCAGCTCCAGGTAATCCATGACCTCCTTATCTTGCATTTCATCTGTTTATATTTCGTTTTTAGGCTTTATATTTCATTTTTTAAGCAAAAATAGATTGAAAAAATCGTCCGCGGGGGTCCATAGGTGCAACACGCGGGGCCTGCGGACCCCGAATTTTTTCTACATAGAAAAAAGTCTTGGGTCCACACCTATTCCACAGCACCCATGCGTACCTACGCACTGTGTATGAAGCTAGGATGTGGACCCCGCGCAATGAAATTTCAAACTTAATTTTCTCAATTTCCGCCCAATTTTTTTTTTAAATTCTTGTTCTAATATGTCTTTTTATGCATTGTAGGACATACAAGATGCTTATTTGGAGAGAACGTGAGCATGAATGCATAGATGATGCCGCAATGAATCATTTTCCTACAATGCAGGCATTGAGAGCATGAGGTTTGTATAAATTCTGGGCCATTCAGGGCATGAGGGCACAGGTAGACCTTCTGACGTGGTTGGTGAACAGATGGAATGTACAGGACCAGTTCAGGGCATGAGGGCACAGGTAGACCTTCTGATGTGGTTGGTGAACAGATGGAATGTATAGGACCAGTGTTTTATTATTGGCAGCCATCGGCTCAAAATTGAGCTGGAGGATATCTATTTTTTGACTGGTTTTTCCAAGAGGGGTGAACAAATTTCTCTGTTTGGGACTAGGCCAGGTGGCTAGTCTGTCGCTAGTCTTTGACTAGAGTTTTGTGATGATCAGGCTGACCACAGGGACAAATGGATTGACATAAAAACTATCATCCGTCTCGAGCTTAAAGTTATTACATTTACTGTCACCAGATTGTGTGGGAGCGCAGCGTTGCATGTGGCTACCAGTTCCCAGATGTGAATTGCTGTAGAATGTTTTCCAGGCACCATTTTCAACTGGTGCGAAGCTGTGTTGGCCAATGTAAAAGCCCAACTAACTAGAGCAAAGAATGGAAAGCTAAAAAACTTCGGATATGGATCCATTATAGTCACCTTTGCTCTAGAGAGGATCCCCATGTTAGCTCCGCAAAACATTCCTGTTGATGTTGGTCGACCTCGAGAACCTAGGATGGTTCATTGGGTTGCATTGATGGCCCGTCATGCTGAAGGCATCGAGGTAGTTCGATTTTCTTCTTCATATTTTCGTTGGCTGGAACGCCAAATTTTTGTCATAGAGGACTTTCTATACGCCGGGATAGATTTTCATGGCAACCGAGAGATGGCTCTCCCAGCAGGGGAATAGTGGGATGACTCAGGTAAAATCATTTTCAACAATTTCTAAATTCTAATTTTTTTTTATTTTAATCATCCCAAAACTAATAATCAAAATTTTAAATGTAGATGTGGGCCCACGGTGACCAGCCCATCTCCAGCCTTATGAGAGGAGGCATCCAGTTGCCGCGGCACCAGCCCCAAAAGGCCAACCAGCAGAGATCCTGTCTGATTTAGAGCATCACCTAGAGCGTATGACTCTAGACATTCCAGAGACCGACATAGATGATATTTCGCTCAGATTACAAAGATATGTGATTGGTGTCCCAGGACCTTTTAGGAGGTTCTTATGTAGGGTGGGCCGGGCAGTGGTCTCTTATCGTGATCATCATCAGGGATAGGATGATCGTTTTGTAGACTCATATTTTTGACCTTTTGTATTATCATTTTTGCCGATCATAAGGTGTTTTTCAACCTATGATCGAAGACGAGTATATTTTGAAACAAAATTCTTATGCTATGATATATCATTATTACCGGCTATCTGTGTACATGTTATTGAATGTTGTTTAATTTAATGTTTTGATTATTGCAAATTTCTATTTATCATACTAGAAGCAACTGCATCTGCTAAAGTATTTAAATGTCTTGGAATATGTTGATATTCAATGTAATCAAATTCACATTCCAAGAGACGAACTCTTAAAAATAATCGTAATAACACTGGATCTCTAATGGCATAAACCCTGTTAAGTTGTAATACAACAAGTTCAGAATCCAACCTAACAATCAAACTCTGAATTCCAAACGATATGGATTCAAATAATAACTCAATTACTACACTATACTCTGCAATGTTATTCGTTGTTTGACCGAGGCTTACCCCATGCATGGATACTAACTCGTCAGAGGGTGAATAGATAACCCAAGCTGCGGAAGAAATGTTCTGTGTACTATGACAAGCACCATCAGCAAAACCAATGTAGGTTTGAAGAGACTTCGACATCTGCAATATCAAGAGTAAAACTCGGATAAGTAGGAATAGTGACAAGAACACACTCTAAACTAGGCACGGTTTTCTAATCTAAGACACACCAACAGTAAAGAATTTAATCTAATTAAAAATCTCCACACCAAGTTTAAGCATAATATCTCTTCAAATAAAGCCCATTTCTGGGTTTATCTAAAGGGACACCGTCGAATTTATCAGCTCATAGGCCCCTTTTGCCAGCTTTCGCTTAACAATGAAAGGACCATGCTACATAGGCACAAATTTTCGAGCCCCTAGCTTATCATTGGCTTGGTCGTACACTAAGACTAGGTCTCCTTCTGAAAAATTACGAGGTGTAACATTTCTATCGTATTGAGCCTTTATTCGTTTGACATGAGCTTCGTTTGCTAATGCAGCATTTCGTCGATTCTCATCTAGCTGAGCCAAGTATAAAAAATGTTTCTCCTCTTCAGACGTAGCTGGGAGTAATTCTATGGCTAATTTCAATGACAGAATTTCGCATTCAATAGGCAACACAGCTTCCAAACCGTAAACTAGTTGAAAGGGAGTGAAACCAGTTGACATTTTTACTAAGGTCCGATATGCCCAAAGTGCTGAAAATAAAATGGAATTCCAATTCGACTTATGAATACCAATAATTCGTTTTATCATAGTGACTAAAACTTTATTGATAGCTTCAACCATACCATTATCCTACGGGTAATATGGAGTAGAACTATCGTGGCGCAGGCCAAGTTGATCTATCAGTTCAGTCATCACGATATTTCGAAAATGACTTCCATGATCCGTAATTATGGCTTGAGGAACACCGAATCTAGCAATTATATGATTGAACATCAAAGTTGCAGCAGTCTTGCCGTCTGCCAAAAATGTAGGCATCGCCTCAGCCCACTTAGTAAAATAATCTACTACTAGGATAATATACGCATGCCCCCTGGCCAAGTGAGGTTTACATGTAATAAAGTCAATACCCCACTTTTCGAAAGGACCGACAGCAATTATAGGGTGAAGAGTTGCGGGTGGTGCACGCATTTTACGGTCAAAGACCTCACAATTATGGCATTTTCGAACTGCATAGATACAATCTTTGAATAACAACGGCCAGAAATAACTAGCGCGCAATATCTTTTGGGTTGTGGCATACCCAGACATATGACCACCACATGCTCCAGAATGACAGTCATTTAGAACCTTCTCAGCTTCTTCATGAGTAAGACAGCGTTGGAAAACAGAATCCGCTCCACAATGATAGAGTGTATCACCAATAATATTGTATTGTTGGGATTGGAAACATATTTTCCGTCACTGAGATCATGAAATTTTAAGCCGAAAATATTGGGTTTGGAGATAAACAATAATATCCCCATACTAAGGATCAAGAGTACTGATAAGAAACAAGGATTTGTCTGCAATGGGCTGCTTCGCCACAGTTTCAATATCAGTAGAGGGGAAATCACACATCAGTTCTACAAAAACTAAAGATTTCTTTACCTTGGATTTTTCAAATTCCAAGTCAAAATCCTGCAGGATAACTATCCATTTGGAATACTTGCCCCCTAGCAATTTTTTGTTCAAGATGTACATCATAGGGTTACAGTCAGAAATTACTGTGGTTTTGCATAATAAGATGTAGTGTCGAAATCTTTGGACAGCTTGAACAGATGCCAAGGCCAATTTCTCCACATGCGTGTATTTGATCTCAATCGGATATAGATTTCGACTAAGATAGTAAATTACATGTTCATTGTTGAATTCGTCTTCCTGAACTAAAACCATCCCATTGGTGGAATGAGAGGCGGCGAGGTACAAAAAATAGTCCTAGTTGTAATTGGGAGGATGCAGTAACGGTGCATGGGTCAACGCGTGTTTGAGTGCATCAAAAGATCGATTAGCGATCTCATCCCAAAAGAATGGAACATTCTGTTTTAACAACCCGGTAAAACCCTTTGTTAACTCGGCATAGTTAGGAATGAACCGACGTAAAAAGTTTTCTTTCCCCTGCAAACTTTGGAGTTGGCGCAAAGTCGAAGGAGGAGGTAGATTGACAATAGCTTCGACCTTCGACGTATCAACGTGAATGCCTTCTTTCGAAACAATAAAGCCCAGTAAGCGACCCAATTCTACACAAAAAACACATTTGTGTGGATTCAGCCAAATTAGATAATGCCTACATCTCATAAAGATTGCTCATAAATGAGTGAGATGGTCGGCCCTACGTGATGAATGAGAAGGTAAATCATCGAGATAAGGCTGCACAATGTGCTTAATGTCATGAAATGCATAAGACATAGTACTTTGAAAAGTTGCCCCAACGTTTTTCAATCCAAAAGGTAGTTTGCAATAAGCAAATGTCCCCCATGGACAAATGAAAGTTGTTTTTGGCTGATCAGTAGGGAATATGTTTATTTGATTGTAATTGGAAAAACCATCCATAAAGGAAAACATTTCACTGTCGGCACAATCATCAATTATTTGATCAATATAGGGGGTTGGATAATTGTCTTTAGGACAAGATTGATTAATGTCCCTATAGTCGATACATACTCTTATTGTTCCTTGTTTTTTGTTAACAGGAACAATATTCAATACCCATTCGGTTAAAGGAATTGGATAAATGAATCCTGCACGAAGTAATTTCTCAACTTTGGCTTTGATAGTAGCAACTTTTCTCGGATGTATCTGACGTAAACGTTGATGGACAGGTTTGGCATCCGAGTAAGTCTTAATTTCATGTACAACAATTGATGGATCGATTCCTGGCATTTCCTCATATGGCTAGGCAAACACGTCACATAATTCTTGAAATAGGGATTTATAAAATTGGAGTTCATCGTCCGTACAGCAAGCACCTATATGAATGTTTTCAATTATTCCTGGCTTAACTGAAATTTCAATTGGAATCGTTCGAGAGATATTTTCCAAATTTAACTCAGAATCGGGATTTTGCAATGGAGTCTGTGGTTCTTTGACATATTCAGCAGTGAAAATAGAAGCGAAATAATTTTCAAAACAATCCAACTCAGGTAAAAACGAAGATCGATGATGTAGATCTTCCCATGGTAAATCGTCAATAGACAAAAGTTCACGAATTGTCTCATCAGTATGAACAAGATCGAGAAATTTCATTGTGGCTGAGCTAGATATAGAAAGTGGTTCCTCATGGATCCCATTCATTGGATCAGTTTCAGTTGAAGAAGGATCGGAAAGCAACTGTACAGCCTGATATGCAATTTCAAAGGGACTCAAAGGCATTTCGCCATTAAATGAATCCAACTCGGAATCAGAAGGTACGATCAAAGGATCATCAAACGTAATGGTATTCGATGAAATCATATGAATATTTGCAATAGGAGGCGATACGTTAGGAGGAGGAAAGGAAAAAGTTCCTAGTAAACCAGAATCTTTAATCAAACCTACCCCAACATCCTTGTAAGGGATAGCCATTTTACCGACGTGCTGGATAGTTTCTGTAGAGGCTGGATCAGATGAGAAATAAGTTAACTGGTCTATTGTAACGATCTTTCCTTGATGTGGAAACTTAATAAGCCGAAATATCGAAGAAACAACAGCAGTCATAGTATAAGACCAACTACGACCCAGGAGAAGGTTGTAATCTAGAGGGGCATCAACCACTTCCACATCTAGATTTACGGTTTTACCTTCGACCCCTATAGGTAAATCCTACAAGATACCGAAAGGATGGAACCCTCGGCCATCAAAAGCCTTTAGAATTGTCGAAGATTGATTGAGTGTGTTAGAGTCAATCTTGAAAGTCCTCCGTCAGAGATCATTTCTCTTATTGCATTTCATGTTTTAGATGTCTCATTCGGCTCATTAATCTGCATTCCGCTAGGGTCATGCTAATGTATGACAGAAGGGTCTCTTCACTTGTTTCCCTCATGGTTGTACCTACTGGGTTGGTCCAAAATTATCATCGTTAATTATGCTCAGAGATATTTCTTCTTCAAAACTCTGTTTTGAAGAAGAAATCGTCAACTTTATTATTTTTAATAAGTGTATTTTTAAAGTCTTCCGTCATGAAAAATTTCAAATGCAGGCCCTGGTCATCTTGCTAGGTTTAGCAGCTCCAATACCTGCAGAAAATAAACCAAGAAAAGCCATCATTTCAAGTTTAAATCAAAAAGGAAATTGAGTTGTGAAAGATGTCAAAGTGAAACATTATTAAAAATGCGTCTTTACAAAGGACCATTTATTGATATAGTTATTTCTATGCTTATAAATGTCATCAATAGATCATGTGAAGCCAAATCGAGCTTTGGAAGGGCGCAGCTTTCATTTTGGAGCCGAGTTTATGGGTAAGTACCTGCGCAACGCATTGAAGTTGAGCGCGGCGCATAGGCGCGACGCGGCACACATGGACATTCTCCACAGTGAAATTTTGCTCTGGCATGGCGCATACAGCGAAACGCGGCACGTTGGCCTTGCACGCGGCGCACAGAGTCAACAGGCTTGAAACATCAAATTCTTGTCATTTCTCTCCAAAATTCAAATGGATTCGATCTCCTTTGCTCCAAAATGGTCATTGACGTATGTTTGGTGTAGGTGGAGGTTGCAAAAGGAGAAACGTGTGTGTATATTTGAGTGGGAGGCAGTATCTGAAACTTTGAAGACTAGAAAAATACATAAGAAGACTGTGTGAGTAAACTTTTCAACGACATCGAAAATCCATGCTGGTTTTGATTGAAAACAAGCATTTTTTATACAACCTAGGATGCCACGTACCGGCTGGGTATTCAAAGGTTTGCACATCCTACTGATTTTACATAAATCTTATGGTTCCTTTCTCGAAACGTATGGCTTCTCGCAATAGAAGAAAACTGAGATCTCTGCAAGCAGGGGCAGAAACGCGTTCTGGAAACATTCATTCTGAACATATGCACTTTTTAGGCAATGCAGGTGTGAGCATTAAAGAAGTTAGCAACGAGAGGGAAAAATCACAGCTAGAGATGGCGGAACTTTGCTTCCCTTTATTAAAAGGTGAAATTTTAGTTTAAAAGCCATTTTTATTAAAATTAGTTTTTATTCAAATAGAATTTTATTAACAAGTCAGAAAATAAAGGAAAAACAAGTGGCAGTTAGAGATCGAAAGACTAATTTGAAATGAAGATATCCATCACAGCAGAGCAATCGGATTCGATGGCCTATTTTGGTCTTCAGTTGCAATTCCAAGGCTCTATGTCACAGGTTCTGATTACCAATTGGTTATCAACAAACAACATGTAACGTTGCTTTTCTTTAGAGCAGATGGTTGCTTTTTGTTTGTTATTGATGTTAAACAGCGCCCTATTTTTCATCAATATGTTATCACACCTCTTAGTGTATTTATTATATTGTAAATCATTTGTAGAGGGGAGAGTTCTGGGAAACATGTGACAAGAAAAACACTGAGCTTCACTATACAGCTTTGGCAGAGAAATAATAAAATGATACAGCTCTGATTCATGAGATTCTTGTGGTGTGAGTTTAGCAAATGTATTTTCTTTATGTTTCATATGTATTCCATTATGTTTCATAGTTCATTAAAAATCATTTCCAGTTGAATGCTTTTAAGTAAGAAAGGTAGAATTCAGTTTACTGCTCTGCCTTGGGAAAGTGTTCACGTTCTATGTTTTCTTTTGTTGAAAAGGATTCATGTATTTATACCCTTTTCACCCTCTTAACAATCTTTTCACTTCACATTATTTCAAATCTAATTGCTAGACTTTCTGCCTGTCTTGCCTCACGAAATAATCTGTGTCTTTGATTTAACTTCTCTGCTCATGCTGTTCCTTGGTCCCATACAGCTCAGAAAACCCAGTCATTCATCAAATATTTCTTTCCTATTTGTTTACTAGCCTAAAATCAGCATTCATTATAGGTCATCTCAGGCCCTATTGAACATCGTTTACTGAGTTGACTCGGAGAGAGCCCTCTCCTGTCCTCATAGGGCTAGCTACGAGGCTGAGCTTGGTTTGATGTTACCTTGAATCCTGCTTTCCTTCAGCCTAAGGCAGATTCCAGCACTAACAGAGTGTAGGAGAACCAAGCGATTTCCAACACTGGATCGACATAATACACATAGAATCCCCTTCATCAATCACAGTCCGAAAGATCGGTCTGTTTTTTACTAATACTGGAATCTGGAAAGCCATTTGATGAGGTAGGCGGGGTGTATTATTCTCTAAATCGAAGATTATAAGGTTCGAATCCTGAATATCGATAGCTCCTATAGTAGACAAAAGTAATTTACGTTGTGCTGGGCACGATTGCAGCACTTCCAAAGCCTACATTTCTGAAGGGGAAATAGCTAAGTCCTCAACAATGTTGTAATTTTGAGCAGCTCTCGCATGTGGATTGAAAGTTGATTTACGAAGTACACCTTTAGCAGGTGGTTTGATTACTAAGTCTGGATTGGGTTTCTCGATCTGTAGCGGATCATAAATGGGAAGAGGTGTAGTTGATGTGTTTGAATTAGAAGATTCTGCTTCTTTACCACCAACAGGACTTTTACTACCATAACTTTGTGATCGCGTCACAATCCTGACATGAGACATCATCATAATAGGTTGTTCTGAGGCATTCGAGGTGGAACCAATCATCTTACTGTCTTGAGTGGGAAAAGGATCCTTCAAGACAGCAGGTTGTTAAGAACCTTTAACTAATTTCGAAACCTCTGCTCGATGTGGACATTCTTTAGTAAAATGATCCTCGTCGCAAATGAAACAGGGATAGCGAGGCTTGCGTTTTTCGTCATTAGATTCAATTTTATCTATTTTCTCTTTTGAATTCTTTTTTTTTTTATTCTTCCCCTTATTTTTACTACCAGATTTAGATTTGGCCGTAGATGTTTCTACGACATGAATGTCGGTAGAAATTTCAGCGGAAGACTCTCCTTTCGGGGAATCAGGTAAAGTTATTATAGGAGAATAATTCTTTGAAGATTTCTTCTTGCTTTTAGTATTAACTGTACCAATCATACCATCATCAACATGAGACCCTGAAGGAGCTGCAGTTATTTGACCTTGTTTTGGAAGATCGGAGATTTTTTCATGTAAAGTACCTGACTGCATATAAACGAGGTCAAGGTACTGAGCTTGAGCAATGACTTGCTCCTCAGTAACAACTCTTGCCTTAGCTACATCTTCAGTGATTTTGGGTAATAATGATTTAACAAACCATTTCGCCAAAATTTGATCCGGAATGTAAACTTTCACTAAATGCCTCCAATGTCGCCATTTGTGAATATGATCAGAAATATATGTGGACGTGGATTGTTTTAGCAAAGTCAATAGTTTTGTTCCATTGTTGTATCTGACAGGCAACTGAAAATGAGTTAAGAAAGCAGTTGCTAACTCACTGAAATTATTAAAAGAGCCTCGTGGTAACTCAATGTACCATTTTGCAGAAAGACCAATAAGAGTTCGTTGAAAAATATGTAAGCAAATTGAATCATCAATTATCGAATTAGACGCACACCAGATGTGATAATTCATAACATGATTTGAGAGATCCTCTCCTGACTTACCCTCGAATTTCGGTATATCACTGGGCAACTTATGCGACATTGGCGGCCAATACGGATGATAGAAAATTGGATCATTTGTAAGGCGTGTCAAATCAGGTAAATCCAAAGTTGCAATAAATGGTAACTGACGGTTAGGGTCGCGAAAACCTTGCGTAACAAGAGCAGTTCTAGGAGGAGGATACCCAGGATAACTGGGAATCAGATTTGCATTAGGAATGGTATAACCCCTAGGGAAACCAGGATTAACCGGAGAAAACTGTTGTTGTCGAGGCTGTTGATAAGTATAGCCAGGGTATGGTTGATACTGATAAACTGAGTTTTGTGAAACAGGACCGAATTGATACTATCCCTGGTACTGTTGATACGTGAATTGCGGTTGACTTGTGAAAATCGTACTTGTACCAACTTGTCTTGTAGGTATCTGGACCGAAGTCTGAACTATAGGTCCTGACTGGGGTACAGAGACTTGAGATATTTGCACAGATGCAGGGATAGAAGAAACCAAAGCTACAGATACTCCAGAAACAGATGTTATAGGTTGAACAGATGTTGCAGTAGTTGCAGCAATTTGAGGCGGAGTCTGAGGTGTACTAGGCCCAGACTGCTGAACAGAACCAGGTGCATGGGTTTGAACAGTAGGCTGGACAGGTTGCTGGGTTGGACCAGAAACTAAAGGTTGTCCAGGTTGAGTAGACAACTGCACATTATGTTGCATATTCTGTTGAATTTGGGACGGATCACACACCATGTTCATTCCGGGGTACTATCCTGTAGAAGGTTGTACATATGAAGGACCATAACCTGGTTGAACGTAGGGTTGATAATCAAGTCGTAAATTTCAAAATCCTTGTACAAATGATTAACCAGAAGGCGGTTGAAAACCTTGAGTTGGGTACTGACCTTGAGGTTGATAACCCTAAGGTGTGGACTGAATTTGGGGTTGATAAGGACCTTGAGGAACATACTGAGTTTGGGGTTGACCTTGGGGTATGTACTGTCCTGAAGGTTGATAACCTTGAGGTATGTACTGTCCTTGAGGTTGTTCTCCAAAATAATATTGTCCTATCGTTTGTCCTGGGAAAAATTTACCCTGTAATTTCCCCCCAGGTGGCAATTGACTGCCTTGAGGTTGACCCCCAGGCGGTAACTGACTACCTTGAGGTTGCCCCCCAGGTGATAACTAACTACCTTGAGGTTGAGCATTTGGAATATTACCATACATCATAAATATTTTCTCTGTGTTCGACGTTTCAGTTTTAATTCCATTAAGACCAGATGATAATACTTGTTCAATCAGTCAAGGAGCTTCTCCTGAGAAAGTACCAGGGAGAGCCTGGTACCCCGAAGGAACAGAAGGACCACCGTGTAAAAATGCTTCCTGTGATTTGGAAAACATAGATGACTCTCCTGCCATGATAGATGAAGGATAATAACCTCTGGGCGTAGGATGAAATGGAATTCGAGGTGGAGAAAAAGAAAGACCCGAGTTTTCTAAAAAGTTTGTCAAAGATAGATACCAAGCGTCACTCCTAATAGAGCTGTAGAAAATGGATTCACGCTCCCTAAGATTCAAAAACTGAGGGGATTCGGGAAGACATACCTCTTCGTCTGGACTAGAAAGTTCTTCAATGGAAATGAGGCCAGATGGAAGATCTTCGGTAACAATATTTCTTACCCTAGGTGAACCAGGATCGCTAGAAGTTGGAGTAATAAATCCTGAGGATGTTTCCAAAACATAATGTTCAATGTCAGTTTCAGAAATTTCAGGTTCTTCAGCTAGTTCACTGGAAGGAAAAATACTACCAGTAACTTCAGAAACTGAAATCGGTTCTTGAATGTGTTCTGTCGTGGGTATTTGATGATCAGGATGAACAACTATAGATGAACTTCCATTTTTTGTTGATATAATTCTACCGTTACTAGATGATACTAGAGCACGCAACCCTTCAAGCTGACTTGGTGTATACTTAGGGGGCTTCCCCTGAAGTCTCCGAGATTGTCTTGGTAATTCTATCGCGATTAAATATTAATCAATCACACGCAAAAAAAGAAAATTTCAATAAAAACACCTAAAGTCTCTAAAGAAACAAACAGCTGAATCACACGCCTAAAAATATAAGAGTTCAAACCACACACAAACAGTAACTTCCCGTACTAAAACACTAGTTGGTGATGAAATCCAACTTAGTAGAAGTTTAATACAGAAAGGGCGGTTGGAACAGTTACGCCGACAACCTGCTTAATGAAACAGACTGGCACAAGTTTCTTCACAAAACCATCTCTAGTGAAGAGAACCCCCCAGAGAGTCCAAGTGAGTCTAGTCAATGTCTTCTCCAGGTATAGTGAAATCTTTCCTTCATCGTCACCTTAGGAAATAATATTAAGCTTATGGACACTAAGGTTACCAACAGTAACAAATACAACTGGGGGAACAGTCTACGATCCGATTCCATGCGCAAGGGCAGAGTAATAAAGCTCAATCCCCTTGAAGGCTCCTTGACATGGTCAATCCGAGGTTTACTGACAAGTGACCCCAGGCTCCTCCACAATGGTTTATCCGAGGTTTACCGTTTGTAATGCGCGCAGATCTTCTATCTTTCCCAATGAAACAAAATTGATTGTCTCAAAGGTTCGGACATGATCTCGTGATTAAATCCTTTAAGAGAAGCTTCCCAGATTGTACCAATTACAATTGGATTTATTTCCTACCACAATATTTATCTACTTGCTTGTTTTTACTATCTTGGAGAGTTAATTACTCCCTACTCCAAGATACTAACCTGAGCTATATTGGTGATAAGAGCCCTAGAAATAAAAAGATTACTAGATAAATTTTAATTAAGCGTTGTTTTTATGGGTTGCTCTTTAAGTCAATAGGTATGGAAATGAAACTTTGATGGTGTGAAGACTCGACTTCCAAAAACACTAAAAAATGCACTTAAAAATGATAATCAATTCATTTTTCATTCAATGAAATTCTAGCTAAAGAAAGAGTTCGAGAATGCAATTCTTTTAAGAGACAATTCGTCCTTTGAACATGAAGAATAAATGAAAGAAAATATTTTTGTTTTTTCAATAAGAACTCAAAACGAGACAAATAATCAATGCTCACAATAAATCCCTTTCACTTTCAAGACTCGAAACTACAAAAAAACAATTTTCCTTCAAAAGAGATCTACAAGTTCTAAAAAACACTCAAAACTACAAAACTAATTTTGAGATCTACAAACTTTGAAAATCTAATTGAATAAAAGCTTTAAATTTTTTTTTTTTAGAATGTTTTACTTATTTTTTTAGTAAAATAAGGGTTCATTTGTCCATAATAACAAACAAATCAAAGAACATCCAGATATGTTTCCTTTTGTAAAAATGAAATTCAAAACTTATAACAAAGTTTGTTCAAATATTTGCAAAGAGACCACTGGATCTATTTCTCAAGAAAGGATGGATTTCACAACCAAGTCAGACTCATCAAGAAGACAAAAATACCAGTGTGATCTGAAGTATTTCAAGCTTCCAATCTTTGAGTTACTACAGAGACCAAGTGAAAACCAATCCAAGTATGAAAAACTTCTAGAAAATCACCCAAAACACAAATATTGTTGGAACTCACTCACCAGAGGCTTTTGACAAGAATAATACAGATTTGGGAAGATACTAGAAACCCTAAATCAAATTAAAGATAACCTAGAAGAAGAAACCTGGAGTTTTTCAAAAAATTTAACAGGGTCCGCAGGCCCCAGAAGTAACAAGTGTGGTCCCGCACTGGTTACTTAAGGAAAGTATGAAACTGCCCGTACTGTGCAAGAAAAAAAAAGTGTGGTCCCCCGAAAAGTTCAATAAAAACACAAAATACTTCAAAATTTTTAAAAGAAAAGTAAAGCTAAGCTACCTAGGCAAGTATCCATCAATCAAAAACCAGAAAAATCATTTTCTCAAGTCAAAATAAAGGAAAAAAAAAACAAGAATCCTTCCCTAGTGGAGTCGCCAATTTGTTGACCGGATAAATCAATCTTGTGGACAAGATTGATCTCCCTAGTACCAAAAGGTAATCTAGCAACAAACAGCCAAATAAACCTATATTTCTCTAGACATATGCGATTTACAAAAGAATACTATAAAGGTGTTAAGGTCTTACCGCAGATCCAATGCTTGTTCGAAGTTGTTGTCCCTCAGTCACTTGAAGGATTTATCTTTATAAACCTGCAGTCACAAAAAATCAAACATTAAATAGCACCTATATAGTAAATATTATAAATCATGCCTATCATGGTGATCAAGCAATCCATGAAATAAACAGTTAATTAACAGCTTACTGAGAAAAATGAATTCATTTGTATTAACTTTGAAAGAAGGAAAACCTTACAACCTTAGCCTTGATGTTGAACAGGCCTTCCCAGGGTTTG
The DNA here is from genome assembly GCA_034641835.2 of Pinus albicaulis. Lineage (NCBI taxonomy): Eukaryota > Viridiplantae > Streptophyta > Pinopsida > Pinales > Pinaceae > Pinus > Pinus albicaulis. The sequence goes on from CM076577.1 coordinate 1,157,894,941, forward strand.
AAGTAAGAATCTCCTCTACTCTGACAAGCCTTGCACTCTTCCAACCGAGACAGATAGAGGTATGTGATCTCTCCTCACAAAATCTCAGTTAAATGAGTCTGAATCCCAACAGCACTTAACCTCAAATCATTCTAAAGCTTCCACTCCCTTTGAGGTTACCCAAGGCCTCTTTTTATAGTGTAAAAGAGGAGGTTTCAGTTCCAACTATGAAGGGATAGAATCCTCCTTCAAAGGGATAAGCTCCTCACATCAAGGGGTTAGCTCCTTAAGGTAAGGGATACATGAACCTCAAAAGAGCGGTTCTACCACCTCAAGATTCCTTCTAGAGGCTTCTAGAATTTACTGAAAGTGAGATTTTCGAGTTTACTTGCGCCTTTTTAATCTTTTACAGGGATCCGCACCCATAACAAATAGAAATTGCGTTGAGGTACGCAGGAGTCATGAACATTAGGTACGGGACCACAGGCAAGACAAAGAGAAAGCGTGATACCAGAGTTAAGGAGATTTTTGAGAACTTTTCTCTTATTTTCAAGGCTTGACATGAGGAACTGATGTGTTAGACTTGCAAAGGAGGAAGTATGAGTGATAATGAGCTCATACAAATAGCAGAATGTCAAGATGACAATTTTCAGTGCAACGGGATGCAAGTCTTTGTAGACCCTACGAAAATGATAAGCTAATGCATAATGAAAATGGGTTGCCATCTCCTCCTTATAAAGCAAAGGAACCTTTCTCATCATGGTTCCCATTCACACTTGCTTCTAGCTCAAGCAAGTTAAGCCTCCACCAAAACTGCGTTGTCCAAGTAGGTGCAATGTATCTAGATAGTTTTAGTTGACTTGGTCAAAATGACTAGATCATTCTTGATCCAATCCTGTTTACACCATGTGGTGCTCAATCCAGCTGCTTTATTATTCCTCCTTTCACATGAGTGTTATTTCTCCATCAAAAGGGATTAAGGTGTCTCCTTACCCATTTTATTTAACAAAATAAAAATATGCTAAACATAATGTTCCATTTTAGCTTGAGGCTAAAATTGGGAACATTACAGTCCTCCCCTCCCACATGTTGGTTGTCCTCAAGCAACTGCATCGAGAGAACAAAATTTCTCCCCCTATTCTTTTGGCCTTCCTCATCAATAGACCCCACCATAGCTAATTAAGGTATGCAATAAATCTTTCCTCCATGTATCCCTCCAAGTATGTAGAACCAAAGAATACATCATGAGATTATAGAAGGTGCAAGTGGAAATCTCCTTGTGGTTCAATGGCCTCATCAAGGTAGGAGTGATGAAAAAAATGGGAATTTTTATTCCCAACGAGTGACTCCTTCACCCATGCAATCATCCATATGAAATGAGCCATCCTAAGTAGCTCAAAAAAGTATTCATCAACCCCTGATCTATGCAATATGTTTGGGCTAAATGGAGAGTTTAGATTTTTCCATCCAAGTAGTTTCTCCCTCCATTTATGATAAGTGTGAGGGGGTTGCTGATATTGGGCTAAAATTTCATGGCTTCCACAATTGGCCCAAGCCTCCCCACCAAATGAATCAACCATGAAGTACCTCCTCCAATAACGCATTCTCTCCCAATATCTCCTCCTATGTGAAGAGAAAAGTAGTGACATGGAAATCATGGTATGCCCATGGTTTCTCCTGAAACATACAACATGTGAAAAAGGGAGAATCATAATCCCAATGGGCATCTCCAACTCCAATCCCACTCTCCAATCAAAGCCTCCTATGAGTACACAAACATCAGCAACATATGGAAGCAATATACAATGAAAACAAGCTGCTACATGGAAACCGGAGAGTGAATCATAGTTCCACATGAGGAACCAGCGCAATGCACCTTTGGCCTACATCAAATCAGAAATCAACAAGTGCCTTTCCAGCCACTTGTTTTCTGCCACAAACATCTCATAAGGTGGAAACATGTAAGTGTATTTTGGTGCCGATGGTGCACACCAAGAAGTATGTGGCTTCCCCCACAAACCATCATAAAAATAGCCATTCCCATTGCTGCAATGGGCCACAAGTACATCATAATAAGGAGCATAAGGAGATGTGATCATCCTTAGCTCATCAAGCTGCTCATATAATGTAAAGAAAGGTAAACCAAAATGAGAATATATACCTTCTTTACCATGTACTCTGGTCCTTGAGCTGAAATGGCTCATCTGAATGCTCTCCCTCACCTCAAATGAGTAGGGAAATGGTTGTGCCAACCTCTCAAAAATCATCTGGGCTAAGCATATGTCCATATGCTGATATAAATCATGTTGAATGCCCTCCCGAATGAACTCTTCTAGCAAAGCAAAATATGCATCATAGTGCATAGCTAGAAAGTCCACATGTGCTGCATGCAATAATTTCTCCTTGAGACTAGAAACTCTAGCCAAGAAGACTCTGCCATAACAATAGATGACCACATCATCCACCATGTATCTGTCATCTCCCTCCTGGTCATCAAAAAACATGCATGCAACAAGATCCTAGGAATACTCAAGAAAAATTTGAGTCCTCCAGCCTGGATCCATCCTCCTCATAGACAACGCTGGTAATCTGCAATGTAGTGCTCCCCTCATGCTGCTGCCTGCTACTTTGACATCCCCCATGCCAAAGTCATCCTCCAAAATTCTGCCATGTCCATCATGCAGCTGCTCATGCTCAAATAATAATGGTGATTCTGGGAAGTTGGCTTCCCATGAGAAGCTGTCATCCGACAAGAATCTCCCAAGCTGGGTCAAGGTAAGCATGAGTGGCCTCCATCCACTCCTATGTATGAAAGAGTCCTCCCTCAAAGGAAGTATCCTCCTCCTCATCAAATATGTGGAGTAGTCATCTTGCATCATGAAGATGCAATCCTCCATCCCTGCAGCAAACTCTATGAGCGTAGTATGACTGATGAGAGTGGGTGATGCTGAAAATGAGAGAGTGTCTCTCTCCTCCTTGGGTTTGTCCCAAACTCTCTACGTTGTGCTGGACTCCTCCAAAGTCTTCACCTCTCCGGAATCCAAGAGTGGTGAACTGTATGACAAGATGCCCCTCCATATAGTGAGACATCAAGATCAGAAGTGGACTGTATATATAAGAGGACTGACTTGTCCCTCTCTTCACTGTGTTGTACAGTCTCCTTCTTTTGTGCAAACATTCTCCGAAATAGATAAGGGTGTATCAACCCTTGATGTTGATCCTTCTCTTCCTCCTCCATCTCACAATCCCCACAAGTCACTGCAAATGACCCCAGAATTGTGCCATGGTTCTCACATGTTAAAATACTTGGAATTCCTTGCATAGAAACAAGGACTCCTCTCATAGAAGCAATGGCTCCCCTCTCATATCCATGTGGGGATGGATCTTCTTCCAATATGACAGCGTTGTGGATTTTTTCATGCACATTATCTTCATCAATATGTGAGTATGTATCCCCTTCAATGAGAGACCATAGATTTTGGTATTCTTCTAAAAGAGGGGTCTCTATGTTATCACAAATAGAAGAGTGCCCTTCATATAATAGGGATCTTGCTTTTAGCAATTCATCATACACATTTTCATCCCTTTCAGAAATATGGAATGGAGTTTGTTTCATGGTTTTCTCCAATGCATGCAAAGTGTTTGATGTTTTGTTACAAAGAGATTCACAGTTATTTTCATCAAATTCTCTCACCAACCCTTCAGTGAATCCATCATGTGATTCTACATTTGCATGATAGCATGAAATATAATTTCCAATCCATAAACCATGAGCCATACCTTTGAGTTGCAGCACTGCTCCTCCAATGGCCTCATCTCCTTCCTCCATCCTTCCGGCAGTGCAAATGGACAATGAACTGTGCTGTGGATCTGCATGTGTGGCTGAATGCTCACACCCATCATGATAATAGCTAGGGCTCGTTTCATCCACAAACCCTCTCAGAAAATCTTTCCAATTTTCCCTTTCTTTCTCTTCAAGGTCTTCAATGATACCCTCTAGGGTCTGGAAAAGAAGAAGGGAAACCTCCTCTTCCGTCATTCCTCTTTCTTTGTTTTCTCTATACATCTCCTCTTCCAAATGAGGAGCTTCTCCTTCTAATGGCATTTTATCTTGGGTTGTACAGCTGTAAAGTTCCCTTCTTAGGAATATCAAAAATCTATTCCAGAGATTAATTGCAGGGGCATTTACTAGATATGTCACCTTTGAACAAAGGATGAGATCCAAAGGCTACTTGGCCATCTGCAAACTCTATCTATAGAGTTTTAAATCTTCCTCCTTCAAGGATTCAGCACTTTGGCTTGAAGCCACAGGCTGAGCCAAAGATCATGCTCTGATACCACTATAATGTTCCTTTTTCAGGAATTTCTGCAATCTTGACCTCAAGGACGCTGTATAAGGAAGACAATGTGAAAATAAGAAGAAAGGGGGCTTGGATCCCCTTGTTAAAACACCAAATACTTCTCCTCCAGAAGTAGAGCTCAAAGAAATAAGCCTAGAGGGCTTATACAAATCTCCCCAAAACTATATCTCTCAACATTTGCTCAATGAGAGAGTTTACAGCAATACATGAACACAATCATGAAACTCTACAAATATGAATACAACATAAGATGGAATATATTACATCCATCATGTACATTAATGTATCAGAAACAATACATAGAAATATAATGAGGAATAAACCCCTCATTCAATGAGAATCCACCTCCAATGAATAAGCAATGAAATACAAGAGATGCAGCAACTGTAGGTTTTAACCATGAACATAAATTATCTACACACGAATCTTATAACAGAAAATAAACCATAGCGAGAGCATAAAACATAAAACAGATAAACACAGAGATTTTCCCCTGGATCCCAAATCGGGACGACCAGGTTGATTTTTCATTATATTCCTTTTAGTGTTACAACACACATATATATACATGCCGAAGCATACATAAACTCCAATCCATAAACCCTGGATTAGAACATAACCGTAGTTCCCTTGACCGGATCTACATAAATACCAGGGGCCGAAAACCATCATACCCCAATACCATGTGCAAAACCATGCACAAAACCATGGACGCGGACTACCCGCCGGAAATTAAGGACCAAAAAATTTTCGCCGGGGCGCTACCCCGGACCCCGACAGGGGGGGCTATGGCCCCCCTTTTTTTACCCCCCCGCACGTGCTTAGTCGTGGAAATAATATAACACATACCCAACATTCTCCCACTTGTTGTTTTCTTTCCACGAGGGGCCACAGGAGGGCTTAGTCATTGGCCCAATTCTTCAACACCCATTGTTTCTCTACACTAAGAGAACTTCTGAGTGCTCACAGAGTTTGTCAATGCATCTGCAACATTCTTCAAAGTGTCCACCTTTACCAGCAACACCCTTTTAGCCTCAACCATATCTCTAACAAAGTGATATTGAACATCAATGTGCTTTGTCTTTGAATGATAAGCATGGTTCTTAGCCAAGAAAATTGCACTTTGGCTATCACAGTCTATCCTTATAGCTTGCTATACCAACCCCATACTTGAACACAATCTCTGCAACCAAACTGCTTCCTTGCTTGCATGAGTGGCTGCTATGTATTCTGCCTCTGTAGTTGAAAGAGCCACTACAGACTGCCTTTTACTCATCCAACTGACTGCGCCTCCAAATAGGCTAAACACATACCCACTTGTAGATCTTCTTTGGTCCAGATCTCCAGCCCAGTCTGCATCAACAAAACCACGAATGTCCAACATTCTTTCCAATCCCGGTCTTCCCTAGTAGCACAAGCCATAATTACTAGTGCCACGTAAATATCTGAAAACCCGCTTCACTGCTGTCCAATGCTCCTTCCCTGGGTTTGACATAAACCTGCTCAATACTCCCACTGCATGTGCAATGTCTGGTCTAGTACAGACCATTGCATACATCAGGCTACCCACTGCACTTGCATATGGAACACGGGACATATCCTCCTCTTCTTCTTGTGTCTTGGGACACTGTTCAGCAGACATCTTTACACCTACAGGAATAGGAACATTCACCGGTTTACTATCCTGCATATTGAACCTCTGCAATATAGTCTCAACATACTTCCTCTAGTTTAACCATAGCTTCCTCTTTGCCCGATCTCTCTTAATTTCCATGCCCAAAATATAGTTTGCAGCACCAAGATCCTTCATGTCGAATTTGGAGAACAGTTGGGTCTTCAAATCTTGGATAATTTCTTTGTCATTTCCAATCAACAACATATCATCCACATACAAGACCAGATATATAACATGATCACCAATTAATTTAAAATAAACATAATGATCTTCCTTGCTTCTGGTGAAGCCAAGTCCCCGTATATAGGTATCAAATTTCTGATACCACATCCTTGGTGACTGTTTTAACCCATACAGAGACTTCTTCAACCTGCATACCAGTTCTTTCTTACCCTTCACCATAAAACCTTCAAGTTGCTTCATGTAGATCTCCTCTTCTAGATCCCCGTGAAGAAATGTTGTCTTCACATCCATCTGTTCTATCTCAAAATCAAATGCAACAGCAACAGATAAAAGTAATCTAATAGAAGTGACTTTGGCAACAGGAGAAAAAATATCACCAAAATCAATTCCCGACACCTGGGAATAACCTTTAGCTACCAACCGAGCTTTGTATTTCTCCACCTTGCCTTCTACATTCATCTTCTTCTTAAACACCCATTTGCTCCCAATGGGCTTCCTTCCAGCCGGCAACTCCACCAAATCCCATGCATCATTTTTGTGCAAGGATGCCATTTCATCAACCATGGCCTCCTTCCATAGTTTTCCATCCTCCGAATCTACTGCCTCCCTGACAGTTCTGGGTTCATCATCAGTTATAGTTAAGGCAAAACCTGAACAGAAAGCAGATGGACTATACCTTTCTGGTTGCCTTCTTTCCCGAACCGATCTTCTCAAAGCTGGAGTTTGTGGCTCTTCATCTTCTGAGTCTTCTTCTGTTGTAGAGTCTGATTCATCCTCCTTTAGCTTAAACTCTATCTTCTCAGGTTCCTTTGGTAGGACTTCATGTTTAACAACATCTTTCACTTCTCTAAACACCACATCTCGGCTGTACACAACCTTCCTTGTTTCTGGGTTCCAAAGCTTGTAACCCTTTAAACCATCCTTACACCCAATAAAGATGCACCTTTCAGATTTATTATCCAACTTGGTCCTTTTCTCCTTTGGAACATGTACATATGCATCACATCCAAATACCCTTAGATGTGAAAGAGAGGGTTTCTTACCAGTCCATACCTCATGTGGAGTCTTATCCTCCAACACCGATGAAGGTGATCTGTTAACTAAGTAACATGCAGTCTCCATTACCTCTGCCCAGAATTCTTGTCCTAACCCGGTACCACTGAGCATGCTTCTTGCCTTTTCCATCAGTGTTCTATTCATTCTTTCTGCAACTCCATTTTGCTGAGGTGTGTATGGAGTAGTCTTCTTTCGTGCTATACCACACTTCTTACAGAACTCTTCAAATTCATTCTTGCAGAACTCCCCACCATTATCTGTCCTCAGCGCCTTTATCTTCTTCTCTGTCTGGTTTTCCACCAGAGCCTTAAATTCTTTAAATTTGTCAAAGACTTCACATTTCTTCCTCAAGAAATATATCCATGTATTCCTTGAGAAGTCATCTATGAATGAAACATAGTACACAGACTTTCCCAGTGATGGAACTGACACAGGTCCAAACACATCACTGTGCACAAGTTCTAATATCTTGTTCGCCCTCTTAGCACCAGAAGGAAAACTCATCCGATTCTGCTTCCCATATACACAATGTTCACAGAAATCGAAATCCAGAGAGCAATTAGACATACCTTCTACCATACCATTTCTATGCAGTATCCGAAGGCCCTTCTCTCCAATATGTCCAAGCCTTTGATGCCATAGCATGGTCTTTTCTCTAGAGACAGCTAGGCTTTCCGCTCCAGTTTCAGGAACCATAGAATTGTTACACCCATCAATAACAGTGCTACCTTGTAGCTTGTACAGAGTCCCAGTCTGAACTCCCGCATTAATACCAGTGCTCCCTGAACCATCTTGCAGGCATCTTTCTCGAACACTGTTTTTACACCTGCATCATCCATCTTGCTTACAAAAATCAGATTTCTGGCCAATGCAGGAATATGCAGAACACCAGGAAGTGTTCTAATCCTTCCACCTTGCAGCTTCAGCTTGACTTTTCCACGTCCGACGATTCTGGCCTTCCTATCATCCCCTAAGAAGACATCACCACCATCATATTTCTCATACTCACAGAACCACTCCCTATGGGGAGTGAAGTGAAAGGATGCACCAGAGTCAATCAACCATGACTCATGATCTACATGTGTATTTGAAGAAGAAGCCAAATACACATCCCCACCTTCATCCGAGGTGGTTTTTGCCTCTGCAGAAGGAGCATCATCAGATCCCTTTCCTTTCTCAGGAGCTTTAGATCTGCAGTCCTTTTTTTAGTGCCCTTCCTTTCCGCATTTCCAGCACACCTTTACAAACTTTCCAGGAGATTTAGATCTCCCTCTAGATTTAGATCTCCCACTCGAAACCTTATTCTTGTTTCTGTTCTGGGACCTTCCTCGTACAGATAAGGCATCTCCATTCCGACCCTCCATATTTCTCCGTCTCATTTCCTCCGACAGCAAGGCTGAGACAATGTCATCAAAATTCAAGGTAGTTGTATTGCTACCTATTGCAATAACCAGACTGTCCCACGAGTCTGGTAGAGAACACAACAAACTGATGCACTTATCTTCATCTCAGATTTTAATATCAACAGATGACAACTGACATACCACAATATTGAAGGCGTTCAGATGCTCTGTCACCGAGTCTCCATCCTTCATCCTCAGGTTATACAATTTTTTTCGCAGGAACAACTTATTCACCAGAGACTTAGATTGGTACAAAGTCCCAAGTTTTTCCCACAAATTCTTTGCCGTAGCTTCCCCAGATACATTCAACAATACTGAATCTGATACACACAACCGTATTGTGCTTTTAGCCTTCCGATCCAGTTTCTTCCAGTCTTCATCTGACATTGCTGTTGGTTTAGTACCTGGATCTACCGCGATCCACTGATCTTTATCCACCAGCAGATCCTCCATCTTGAGCTTCCACAACTCAAAACTCTGACCATTAAATTTCTCGATCTCTATCTTTCCGCCGCTCGCCATCTTCTTTCACCGCAAGAATCGATCCCACAGATCTCCCACTGAACAGGGTCTACCTCAGGCCCAAGAAAAAAACCCTCAGCAGCAAAGGCGTCCCCTTGAAGCCGAAACAGCTCTGATACCAAATGTAGGTTTTAACCCTGAACAGAAATTATCTACACACAAATCTTATAACAAAAAATAAACAATAGCGAGAGCATAAAACATAAAACAGATAAACACAGAGATTTTCCCCTGGATCCCAAATCGGGACGACCAGCTTGATTTTTCATTATATTCCTTTTAGTGTTAAAACACACATATATATACATGCCGAAGCATACATAAACTCCAATCCATAACCCCTGTATTAGAACATAACCGTAGTTCCCTTGACCGGATCTACATAAATACCAGGGGCCGAAAACCATCGTACCCCAATACCATGTGCAAAACCATGCACAAAACCATGGACGCGGACTACCCGCCGGAAATTAAGGACCAAAAAAATTTCACCGGGGCGCTGCCCCGGACCCCGACAGGGGGGGCTATCGCCCCCCCGCGCGTGCTTAGTCGTGGAAAGAATATAACACATACCCAACAACAACTGCATAAAATGTCGGAGAGCAGTGACAGCGCTATCTCTAGGAGAGTAGCTACTGCTGTAGATGTATATACATGAAATATGGTTGATACATATAAAGAAATTTCCAAGAAAAGAAGAATGGGCTCCAATACAAGATTTCTAGCCAATCTAGGAGAGATTGCTAGAAATGCCGAAAAATGTACAATGTGACAATCTGACTTGTCACTGCAACTGAATCAAAATATACAATGAGGCTATGGCAGATCTGAAATAGTGATGCCCTCCTATAATAATTCTATTCAGTAGAAGGCTGATCCCTCTACTCAAGAACAATCCTCTTGATGAGCCCAAATGGCTCTCCCAGCAACTGCCTCTAAAAATAATGCAGTATATGTCCAAGACTGCACTGTGAGAGATGGTGAGTGTTTGGCCTAGTGCCAAGGATCTGAAATGATGCCCCGGAGTCTCCTCTACTACTCCTCCAAATAATAGACAAGATCTCCACTAAAGAACAAGCCAAGGAAAGACTCTATGAATTCCTCTGTTGCTGCTCCCAACAACACAACGTTAATCTGCTGCAGAAATAATGTTGTAGCTGCAGAGATAAGCTTGGCCAAATGTCGAAATGAGGAAATGAATTCCAAACCTTTTCCTTCCTTGAGGATGAGGTAGGGATTCCCGACCGAGAACACCCTTGGGTTCAAGAACCCTACAAACCCTGCTAAACAGCCCAGGGATGCAAGTCTTTGCAGACCCTACGAAAATGATAAGCTAATGCATAATGAAAATGGGTTGCCATCTCCTCCTTATAAAGCAAATGAACCTTTCTCATCATGGGTCACATTCACACTTGCTTCTAGCTCAAGAAAGTGAAGCCTCCACCAAAACTGTGATGTCCAAGTAGGTGCAATGTATCTAGACAGTTTTAGTTGACTTGGTCAAAATGACTAGATCATTCTTGATCCAATCCTGTTCACACCATGTGATGCTCAATCCAACTGCTTTATTATTCCTCCTTTCACACAAGGAGTGTTATTTCTCCATCAAAAGGGGTTAAGGTGTCTCCTTACCCATTTTAGTTAACAAACTAAAAATATGCTAACTATAATGTTCCATTTTATCTTGCGGCTAAAATTGGGAACACTACATTAAGGCATTGGTTGAGAAAGAGTCGGGGAAGCAAGTGAAGGCTCTGTGGAGCGATAATGGTGGAGAATACATCTTGAACTAATTCAAATAATTCTGTAGAAAAGAAGGAATTCTAAGAGAACTCATAGCACCTCATAACCCACAACAAAATGGGCTCGCGGAGAGGAAGAACAAAATGATTGTGGGTGTTGCACGAGCGATGATGCATGATCAGGGCCTACCAATGCATTTGTGGGTGGAAGCATGCAACACTGAAGTTTATGTGCAAAATCATTGTCCTCATAGAGTACTTGGCATGAGTACACCTAAAGAAGCTTTTACTTGTAAGAAACCAGATGTTTCTCACTTTAGGATTTTTGGCTCATCTGTTTATGTGCATGTGACCAAGAACGCCAGGAAGAAGCTAGAGCTGACTGCTAAAGTTGGGATATTTTTGGGGTACACAGAAACACCCCATAATTATCGTGTGTATTTTCCTAACAATAAGATTATTGTTATGCGACAAGATATAAAATTCGATGAGGGGAAATCCATGTTGTTGTCGCTTGAGAGGGAGCTAGAATTGCATGCAGAGGAGGAACTTTTGGTTCCCAAATATGAGTCACAAGATGTGGATCAGCCACAAGAGGACGTTCATGGAGTGGAGGAGTCCACTCACGCAGAGCCAAACATCAGAACTGGCAGAAGGCATACCACAGATGTTGAGAGGCTGAAGCTTGATGTGGCATAGAATGTAGGAGTCCCTACTTCACAGCGTAGACAAAGACAGTCTCCTGACTGATTCACTGGATACATGGCTCTCATGAGAAAATGCATTGTGACTGAGCCATCTTCCTTTCAGGAATCAGTGCAGGAGCCCACATGGGTAGGTGAAACAGTGGAGGAGTATGACTTCATTGTCAGAAACAGTGCTTGGGAAATTGTTCCAAGGCCGGTTGATAAAACAGTGGTAGGTTCAAGATGGATCTACAAGGTAAAGCAAGTTGTTGATGGGAGTGTTGAGAAATACAAGGCCATATTTGTGGCCTGGGGCTTCTCACAGATGGAGGGGATTGATTATGAAGAAACATTTGCACCTGTGGCACGATATTCTTCCATAAGGACCATCCTTTCTCTCTCGGCGCAGATGGGTTGACACATTCATCAAATGTATGTGAAGACTGCGTTCCTTAATGGGATCATTGAGGAAGAAGTGTACATTGAGCAGCCTGAAGGATTTTAGATCTTCAACATTGAGTCGCATGTGCGCAGACTCAAAAGAGCGTTGTATGGGCTGAAGCAAGCACCCCGTGCTTGGTACACTCGGATCGACAGCTATTTCACCAGACTTGGCTTCACCAAGAGTGAGGCAGATGCAAAACTATACCAGATTGTGGTGGAGGGTAAGATTTTAATCATTGTTCTTTATGTTGATGATTTAATACTGACTCGTGATGAGCAACTGATACACTCATGCGAGGAGGACCTTGCAAAGGAGTTCGAGATGAAGGATATGGGCCTCCTTCATTATTTCCTTGATTGGAAATATGGCAGTGAGATGGTGAAATTTTTGTGTCTCAAGGCAAGTATGCAAGGGAGATACTGGGTAAGTTTCACATGGAATGTTGTAAACCCATGGATACTCCTCTTCCAAGAAACCAGAGGAACGAAGACGCTACATCTGGAGAGGTATTGGATGCTACTGTCCATTGACAGTTAGTGGGTTCGCTAATTTATTTAGTAAATACAAGACCGGACATATGCTATGCGGTGAACCAGCTTATTGAAGTGATGGTTAAGCCTACCAAGCTCTTTTGGAAGGTGGGCAAGCATGTCCTGAGATATCTTAGGGGCACATCTGAGTATGGCTTATGGTACAGACAGGCGGATGAGGTGAAGTTGCATAGCTTCATGGATGCATCTTGGGTGGGCAGCCCAACGAACAGAAAGAGCACATTAGGAGGGGTCTTCAGTATCATATCTACATTTGTTTCTTGGTACAGCAGGAAATAGAGCTCCGTAGCACTCAGTTCAGCGGAAGAGGAATACATAGAAGCAAGTCAAGCTGCATGTGAGGCTATCTGGATGAGAAAGATCCTAGTTGGTTTGTTTGGTTCTCATTTATATCCTACAGTAATTCATTGTGATAATCAGAGTTGCATTAAACTCTCGATTAATCATGTGTTTCATGATAGATCTAAGCATATAGGTATCTGGTATTATCATATCAAAGATTGTGTGCAACGGAAGATCATGTTGCTTCAATACATTCCTACGGAAGATCAAGATGCAGATATTCTAACGAAGGCGCTCACCAGGAGAAAATTTGAATACTATAGAGACAGGATTGGGGTGAAGGATAATCCCTTTCTTGTTGAGAGGGAGTGTTGAGATTCAAAAATATTACGATCCTAGTGAAAATTAAGCACCTACACTAGGTGGGGCCCACAGGCTATTTTTAGGTGTATATTTATTTTTAGAATGTTGAGCATATTCTATTTATAGTGGGAGTCTATTTTTAGAATGGTGAGAAAATTCTATTTATAGATGAGATTATATTTATATATGCATGTGCGAAGTCTATTTATAGATCGCATGTCTAAATATGGAATGCATGTCGATTATTAGTATCTCTTAATAATAATTGGATAATAAATATTAATCTATTCTCTTGAAGCACTTGATTTCAGTTAACTGAAGTGGCAAACTAGTTAGCTGAAGGAATTTTGAGTTCTAAAGTTGGTTGGTGGGACATGCAAGTGGACTTAGTTGTAACTGAGTGATTCAAAGTTGTAACAGAGTTGGATGTGTAGTTATGTGAGTTGTAAAGTAGTTTAACTCAATTAAGTGAGTTAAACTCAGTTGTGCTAGTTATAACTAGTTGTAACTAAAGATACACTAGTGAGAGATCAGTGAATTAAATATTAAATTAATTCACATGGAGTGATCTCACATAAAACTTAAGATTTAGTATTGTTAACTACATGCATGTCAGATCCAGTGCAGACCCAATTGAGAGATAGGTGAAAGCGACAGTTTGACTATCAGTTGTGACATTAGTGGGTGCACTCATGCAACCATACACACATTGGAGATGCCAATGAGGATTGCACAGTGAAGGCAAGGCAATATCTCATTCATTTAGGATTGTGATCAACAGGGATTGCGCAGTGGAGGTAGGTTGTCAGGAGGCAGTAAATTGGTGCATTTATTTGCCAATTTTTGTATGACAGTGTGAGATGATTGTATATTATACTGAGAGCTCTTGGATTAGATTTTTGTATGAGATTGTTTCATTATCCATGATATATACATAATATATGATAGTGGGGTTTTTAGCTTTATGCTTTCCCAGTAAAAACATTTGTGTTATGTGTGAATGATCTTTCTTCATGTGTTTGCAATTGGCGATTAAATTTTCACAAAGATTTTAGTAGAAGAATTATGTATTTAACAACAGCATATAATTGTTAGATCAGGAGAATCCAGGCAATACATAATTGTAGTAAAATTTCTACAATTTGGAGGAGTTAATGGTCACCTTTTTTCCTTCTTAAATCTCTTTTTCTTGCATTTTTAATGTTATTTGGTTTTATGATCCTAGTATAGGTGGTGATTAAGGCTAACATACTCTGAGTGCCTAATATGAGGTTGAGTGCAGACAATCATGAGTAATTGGCATTATTTTTGAAGTTTTTATAATAGTGAATTGAAGGAGACAGTAAGGATAAATTATAGGAGGATTGTCCACCCTCCTTAACTCTCAAAGGCAACCAAAGGATTCTCTCCAACAATTTGAATTCCAGAGGCAGCCAAGCAACTCAAAGACCAAAGTGCACTCAATCTATGTTTAATTAGAGTCAAGTGGACTCAATCACTATTTTCAAGGGAGTTGTTGGTAGCTGCCCTGTAGAATAAATAGAGCAAATCTAGAGCTAGGAAGGATTCGATTCTATTGGGAACTTTGTTGCAAGCTATTGAGCTTTTGATTATTGTACTCAGCGCTTAAACTTTGAGAAATGTACAAGACTATTATTTCATGAAATAAGCAAACTGATTTCATTGTACTAATTTAAGTTTCACAAAACTAGGCGTGTGGGTTAGGGCCCAATCCATGTGCCTCAGCCTCTCTGTTGTACTTGTTCTTTGCTTTCTACCACTCAGTTAGTTCTTCTTCTGATAGTTTCATCTTTGCTTAATTTTTTCTTTCAGTGTGTTGCTGTAGGTTTCATTTTCTTATGAGTAATAGAATAGAGGAGAAAACTCTAAAATTTTTGGATCGAGACCTCCCTTCTCATCTATGTCAATAGAGCTCGAGGAGGGTGAACCTTCCCACAAACCCAAAAATTGATTTCTGTTCACTATTTTTGAGATTAGAGTAGAGTTGCATTACCATTTTCAGCGTTCCTTTTGTACTTTTTTTTCACACATTTGTTTGTTTCTTTGTGCACAATTTAGCTGGGTTGATTGTAGGAATTAGTGTTAAAGCCCCAAAGCGGCTTCAAGGTTCAGTCTGTTATCACCAAAAAAAAAAAAAATCAAAACATTGTATGTCAACTCTGTTTTGATCATCGTCTAAATAGTTCTGAAAGTCATTTTAGTATGGTTAAGGGTATGTCATAGTTTTTATAGGTTTAATGTTCATCATCTGAATTCAAATAAGGTCTTTATAGGTCCATTCCATGGTAAAAAAATTCACATTTTTCATTCAAGATTAATTTAAGTAAGTTTCGGGCTAATTTTATGCAATTAGCCAGGAATCCACAGTTTCATAGCATCGTTAGTTCAAAAAAGGATTTTTGCGCTATGAAAGTGCTGCTACTTTCGTATCACAAAGTGCGAAAATTACACTGTGAGCGCTACGAAAGCGTGATTTCTTAGCTATCGTGTCAAATAAGCCGAGATCTATCAGTTTAAGTTGGGGAATGATATGATAGGGGTATGGTGAGTCAGTTATTACCAGATTCGATGTATTTATCTGTCCTACAGTCATCATAGTCATGATAAGATATCAATCAAACATCATTTAGTCATGAGGTGACATCTCTAATTCGATTTTTTTTTTGCCTAATTGAGTCATCTCTGTTTCATTTACCTTCACATATGTTGTCCGAGCTCTGAAATAGTAAAGATAAGTTTGTGGTTGTTATATTCAAAGACAACTTTCACCATTAACAAGCGAGGTTGTTTTATAGGTTTTAGAGAAGCTAACAAGTTTTCTTTTACAAGAAACATGGCAGAGGAGAAGAAGGTCCACAGAGGGGGACATTGTCTAAGATACGAGCCCGAGAATGCAAATGCTATTGTTGAGGATCAAATGGTAATGGAGGCTTTTAGCAAAGCTGGCTGTCTCAAATTTTGTGAAAATTTGCAGGGTTGCGACACTCAGGTGTCCAAAGAGTTTGCTTTACATTACAGTGGAACCACTACCAAAATTGGAATGATAAATATGCCAATTACACCTGAGATCATAGCTTCTATGACAGATATACTGAGGGGACAGGAATCTTGGTTTAAAGGTTTTAGGTTCAACATGGAACCATGTAAGGAATTTATGAAACCTGAATATGTAGATATGGACCTGAATAATGCAATACCTAGAAGCTGTATCAAGGACAACTATCCAAAGCTGCTATTCAATATTCAAATATATTTCACTTGTGAAGGCAGGTACCATAAATTTTACACTTATCATTTCAAAATGCTTTTGCATTTCATAGGTATGATATCATTAGATTTACCATTTTACTTGCATCGAAGCCTTGCCAAAATGGCTAACAAAGTCCAAGCTAAATCTGATGGCTGTGAAACATCTCTGTTTCATCATGGTTTGATAAAGTTATTGGTTTTGAATGAGCTTTAGAAAATAAATAGGGATTGGTCTTCCTTTTTATTTATGAGTGGATTTGAAATGGAAGCCCTAATGCCAACTAGAAACCCTAATATTAAAGGGAATCCTTCACCACCAGTAGCAGAATCCAGTCAACCAGTGGTTACTAAAGAAAGGAGGTTTGTAAAGTTGAAACCAAGGAAACAGGTTGAAGATAGAATAGAGAAAACATCAGTTCTTGTTGCATAAACCCCATCACCTGCAAAACAGAGAGTAGAAAGGGTCCAATAAACAAAATAAAAACAAGTGGCCAGTAAGCAGGAGATCCAGAGAAAGACAAGAAGCCAAGCAACAACATCAAAGGGAAAAGCATATGTTTCAATGAAAGAGGATAGCCTAATGATGAAAGGAAACTTGGATGATATAATTCATGCAATTGATATAGAAGAATCACCCATTGTGCAAGTAGATTTCATTGAAGTAGATGAACACAAATAAAGAAAAATGAAATCAGCAAAGAAATTGGAATTTGAAGGTGAGAATGCAGCCTTTGTTTTTCAAGGTAGAAAACCTTTAACCAAGCATGCAAAGAAACTCATAGAAGGCAGTAAATATATCCAAGTAACTACTGAAGCAACCAGAGTCCCTGAAGAGGTGGTTGATCTCTCATCACCTATAGTGGAGCATGCAGCCAGCGAGATAATGAAGGGAAAGGAACACATGACAGAGTGTCAACTGCTGGAAGAAAGGTTGAAGCTAGCAAACCAAGAGATGGAAATGATGAGAAATAGGGTCAGAAATCACATCATTGAAAAGACAGAGTTCAAGAGGATGAAGGTTGTTTGGGAAGGTCAAACAGGTTCTAGGTCAGAGATTCCAAGCAGTGCAGAGCAATTTTTTACATGGACAGTTCCAGCCATTAAAGAAGCAAAATTTGTTAGAGTGATCAAAACTCATTTGAGAGCCAGTAATAGAAAGCTAAGAGGCCAACTGGAGGATTTGGAGCTACAATTAAAACAGTCTCAAAATGAGCTAAAGAACAAAGGTAAAAAATGACAAATTCAAAGCAAACCCAAATGGAAAATGAGGAATAAATTTTATGAAGGTTATGTTTTTAGTCCAAATAGTTGATGGTTTTGATGAAGCCAGTGGTTTTCTAAATTTTTGGCACCTTTTTGTTTCAAATTTTGAAGAAAATCTGATTAAAACTGCTTACACAGCAGTTTCGTAGCGCACACAGTGCAAAATCAATGAAAAGCGTTATGAAACTGTTGTATCATGATTTTTCACTCTCTCTCTCTTAAAATTTGGAAGGGAAAATATGTGTATGAAGACCTGAAATTTCTAGGGAAGCTGTGCTAAGTGATAATGAAGATAAATCTGAAAAGAAGAAGTCAAAATTTTGAAGATAAACAGTTAAAAAGACTATGCTACGAAACAGTGTTGTTTTCGTAGCGCAGGTCTGTTTTGGTTATTTTGGGCAATTCGATGATGATTTTGTATAGCTGGCATCTATGGATGATTTTGAACACATTTTATTTCAAATCCTGACATCAAATAATTTTGAAGCCATAAGTTCATGGTGGTTAAAGTGTCTCCAAAGCTTGAAGAATCCTAAGCCTAAAAACAGGGGAGCAGTTTCCTAGTTTGCAGGAGATCAACATCATCAACATTATGGTCATAACAAGTTGGAGGTCATTATCAGGATTCGAATTAATGAAAATATAGGTGGCAAATGATGTAATTAAGTTTAGAGAAGGTTGTTTGAGTAGAGTTAAAAGAGTTCTAATTCTATTTGTAATAGGACCCTGTATTAGGTTTACAGCTATTTTTGTAATAAATACCATGTTTTATGGAAAGATAGGTGTCAAAGCATAGGAATTCGATGTATCTAGTTGCGGATAAGCTTATCTTATGATGTAAATGATCTATTAAAGATCAAGGAGTCGAAATAGAAAGGGTTGGAAATTTGTTAGCAAAAAGACTGTGTTTTTTGTAAGTGACTGTTTTCAGCTTAATACAGATTTTCTACTTAGACAACTCAAGATTCAGGAGGAGTTCTTGTATGTTCTTGTATATATGGCATCTTTTCAATATTCTATTGCAGTGGTGTTTTCTTATGTTACTCAAAATTCATCAATGATGCTCTGCCTTCCTTCATAGGAAAACTGACTGTGTGTTTCACAATTCTTTATGTGTATTCCTTGACTTGGACTCTAATATGCCTTGACTTCCATGCTAGGTAGATTGTTTTGGTTTTGATGAAGCTATTATGACTCCATAAGCCCAATGTACACTTGCCAATGTGATTTAAAACGAGTTTATATCATTTATCTTCTTTTACCCCATATAGATTTAGCCATCTACATATTTATCAAAAATCATAACCTTTGAGAGAGCCCTCTCAGGTTGAGGAGGCTAAGCCTCAGCCAAAATCTTGGTTTGAAATAGTTGCACAAGATTAGTTTGATGAGCAGCCTATCAGGTTTGATTTTGTGACTAACATTTTGGTGTGTCTGCCAGGAGTCTGAAGATTATACTTTCCCGAGATTTTTAAGCTGAACTTATGAAGGTAGCAAGAGCTCAGAAAGCTTTTTGAGGCTGCGTCTACCTTGGTGACTACATTTAAATTTTATATGTTCAAAGGTGGCTTCAAGAAGGAGATACACGAGAAGTAATCCTAACCTAGATCCACCTACTATCGTGGACAATCCAGACACCATTTCAAGAGGCAGTCAAGGCATTTCTGAAATATCAGGTACACTATCTCATTTGAAATCCTTGTCCTCTGAAATATCAAGAAGTCCTGAAGACAAAAGAGTTGATGATAAAATTCATGAGGTTTTGTTTAGATCAAAAAATAAAAAGGAGCTAATTGAAATTATCTTAGACTTACATAAGAGAGGAATTGACACCTCAGCCCTAGTAACACAAGAAGACAAAGAGGAATTTTGGGAAGTTGTCACTTCAGATTTTTTGTTGGAAATATAGTATTTAGACAAATTGAAGGAGCTTGATCCTTTCAAAGTATTGTTGAAAACTAAATTTGGTTTACCTCTTCCAAACTAGAGCTCAATTGTTAGTGGCTTACAAATACCAAGCATTCCTCCTCATAGCAGTTTGTCATCCACTGTTTCTGCCTTTCCTAAAATTACCACAGTACCTCTGACCATGCCTGGAAATCCACCTTCTACACCTACTAGATACGCCCCTCTTATCCTTCCTGTTGTCTTACATGACCTCCCTAGAAATATGCTGCTAGAATTAAAACCTGGGGAAGTGAGAAGACATTACAGCAGAGGATCATGTAGATCAATTTAATGACTTTATAGACAGGGAGGATATTTATCATGAAGATGTTAAGTTGATATTTTTTTCTCAGATTTTTACTGGTGAGGTTAGGCAGTGGTATAAATCTCTTACTCCTGGAAGAATTCATGATTGGAATGAATTTGAAGATGTTTTCTTAAGAAAATGGGGAAATAGAACTAATCCAGTACAAGCCCTCACTGAGTATAATACCTTGAAGAGAGCTGCTGATGAAACTGTCCAAAGATTTTCAAAAAGGTTTAATAAAGTGTTAGATTCTATTCCTACCCGTTTGAAACCACCAGAATCTTTAGCTCAAATGAGGTATGTTGAAGCTTTTGACTATGAGTTTTCCATACTGTTGAGAGAAAGAGAATCCCCTACACTTGCTGAAATGAAAAATGATGCTATGAAGGTGGAGGTTAATTTGATAGCAGCTAAAAAGTCAAAAAAGGGTAAGGCTAAGTTGAAAAAAGAAGAGAAACCTTCATCCTCTACCTCTCAAGACAAACTGGATTCAATGATGAAAATAATGGAAAATTTGATGGATAGGTTAGCCCTTGGGAATACCTCTGCTCCTCCCATACAACATGAACCTCAATTTAGGAACCCTCAGTTCAGGAAACCTCAGAATCAGCAAAGATCAAGGGAGAATAGAAATCAGCAGCCTAATCCTCTAGTGAGACCTCCTTTTCAGTAGAATTTGATTGATGAAGAAGATGACCCTGAAACTCCTGAGGAGTCTATTCATTGTTTTGATGAAGATATGTCAAGAATTTTCTTGACTAAAGAAGAGCATGATCAATCAGATCAAAACAATCATGAAGAAGAAACATCAGACTATCTAAAGGGGTATCAACATGCAATTTTTGAGATGCAGAAACAATATAATCTCAGAAATAGGAATGTGCCTATCATTGCAAAAAAAACACAACCTAAGAAGGATATGCCTAAGGTTGTTGATAGTAAGAAGGATACACCTAAGGTTGCTGATGGCAAGAAGGATACTCTAAAGGTCCCTGAAGGTAAGAAATATGCACTAGCCATTCCTCCTATCAAAGAAGCTGAAAAAGTTGTTTCTGTTTTTACTCTTGAGAATGAAATTTCTAAAATAAAAATATCAGTCCCTTTTGGTGAGATTCTCAAGGTAGATTAATATAGAAGAAAGATTTTTAAAATGCTAAAATCACAACCAGGAGCTGCTGATATCTTGAATGTATTAGAAGATCATCTGACCATATATTTGGGTCCAAGACTAGAAGATGAATAGAATGAGGAAGTCCCTCCTTTTTATGTGAGCCTTAGCATTCACGACATGAAATTTCACAATGCTATGTTAGATTTAGGGGCCTCTCACAATCTTATGCCCAAAGTAATCATGGAAAGAATTGGGTTAGAAATAACTAGGCCATATAAATATTTTTTTTCTTTTGATTCAAAAAGAGTTCAATGCATTGGTTTAATCGAGGATGTTGTTGTTGGTCTGACACAAGTTCCTGCTAAGACTGTAGTCATGGACATTGTAGTAGCAGAAATTCCACCGAAGTTTGGTATGTTGTTTTCAAGGTCATGGGCAGCAAAAATTAAAGGTACAATGCAGATGGATCTTACTTATGCTACCATTCCAGTCTTTGGAGAGCAAATAAGATTGTATCGAGAGACAAGGATGGCCTACATGGTGAGTAGCAAAGATAAACCCCAAAACTTTCCAATTTATACTCTTGATACTGAACTTGGTTCTGCTATTCTTTTCAATGAATTGACTAATGAATCAGAAGGGGAAAGGAAAGCAAAAAATCAGAGTTTTGAAATCCAGCAGTCTGAAAATTAGCAAACAAAAGGTCAACAAGTCAACAATAAAGAGGAAGAAGGTTGGTGGTCATTGTGTTTTGATGGATCAGCAGGCAGAGAAGGAGCAGGAGCAGGGATCTAGATTAGAAATCCAAGTGATGAGAGTAAGTTCTTTTCCTATAAACTGAACTTTGATTACACGAACAACATGGCTGAATATGAATCCTTGATTTTGTGTCTAGAAGTTTTGAAAAGAATAAATGCTCAAAAAATTTCTATTTTTGGAGATTCAGAATTAGTCATAAAACAGATTGAGGGTGTTTATCAAACTAAGGACAAAAGGATGAAAGCATATATGAATTTGGTTTTGGACATGTTATAAAATTTTCAAGCTTATTCATTCATAGTCAAAACTAGAGAACAAAACTCCATTGTTGATTCTCTTGCTATCTCTGCAAGTCTTTTCATCATTCCCATTATTCTGCTGCCTCCCATGTTGAGAATGCAACAGATGATGGGAAACATTGAAAAGTCGCCTTGCTAAGTGGACATGGAGCTATTTTTAGCGCAAGTCTATTTTTAGACTATGTCTGTTTAGACTATGTCTATTTTTAGACATGTCGATCATATATATGAGTTGGGATACCTGTTGTGGATGGTTGGTCAAGTTGGAAAAATAGATGGACTTCTATTTTTAGACATATTGGGCGGAATCTATTTTTAGATTTCCATTCTAAAAATAGATATGTCGAATATTGTCAGCTCTTAATAATATTTAGACTCTAAAGATATATATTCTCTTGGAGCACTTCAGTTAAGTGCACAGATGTGGCACAGGAGCTAACGGAAGGAATTACGCTATTCCTGAGGGTTAACTAGAGCTATTGCATGGAGGACTTCAGTTAAAACTCATGTGATAGAGTTTGGTGGAGTTATTGAGGTAGTTGGTGGAGTTGTGTTCAGTTTAACTCAGTTAGACACAGTTGAGCTAGTTGTCTCTAGTCTAATTGATTGATACACTAGTGAGAGTGGTGTGAATTAATTATTAATGAATTCACTAAATATTAACTCATTAATCAACTGAAGAATACATCAGTTAACTACAGTGCATGGACAGTTCAGTGGAGACCAGTGTAGAGATAGGTGAAAGGGAAAGATAGACTGTCAGTTGTGACTATAGTGTTGCATGAGTTTGCACCACACATTGATGGAGATGCCAATGAGGATTGCGCAGTGCAAGCCAGGTGGATTCAAGTTCATTCAGAGCCATTCTTTAGCAGGGATTGCACAGTAGAGGCAGGCTAGCAAGTGGCAGAGATCGGTGCATGGATTTGCTAGATCGGGACCTGATTAGTGTGTAGCGATTGGATTTTACTGAGAGCTTGTGATAAGCTTTGTATGATGATTTTTACATGATCTCTATGACATATATTATACAAATAGTTGGGGGTTTTCAGCTTTAAGCTTTCCCATAAATCACTGTGTTAATGTGTGTGAATTTTTATGGTTTCATGTGTGCATGCAATTGATTTTAATTTTCGCATGTGATGATCAATGGTGGAATAGATTCTGTATTGTGCATGAAGTTAAAATAGTGTGTGATCAAGAGAATCTTGGATGTATAACGCATTATTTATATAATTTATACATGGTATCAAAGCATTGATCATTGGAGCACTTGCGAATTATTGAAAGAGTTGAGTTTTGTGCTGGTGGAATTCGAATTTGCAGCAGAGTTTTCTTGGTGTCGAAGTTGAGATTCCATTGAAATGTCGTTCAACGGATTGCGATTGGAGTATGCCCTTGAGGGCAGCTCAAATTATATTGCATGGAAGGACAGGATGGAGGCGGTGCTAGAGGATAATGGGTTGAAGGAGTTCATAGACGCTGATATTCCTAAACCGGCTTCTAGCGATGCAGCCGCGCTTGATGCATGGAAAAAGAAGACTGCAAAGTGTCGAAGAATTATGTTGGAAGGTGTGAAGGATCACATAGTGTCCAACCTTAATGGTAAAGCTTCTCCATTCTTGATGTGGAAAGTGTTGACAGACTTGTTCCAAAGCAAGAGCGACCAGAGGAAGTTGGCGCTCAAAGATAAACTCAGGAAAATAAAAATGGAGAAAGGCGACAGTATACCCAAGTTCCTTAGGAAGTTTTTCCAGTGCGGGGATGAGATGGGAAGTGTGGGGATTCTTGTAGATGAAGAGGACTTGGTGAGCTTGGCTCTCCTTGGGCTTCCAAAGAGTTGGCATTCTATCGAGGACTTTGATAATTCGGGAGAAGCGCCGGGATGGGAGCGACTTTGGTTGGATCTTGTGCGGGGAGGAGATAAGGTGGGTACCAGGGATGAATCTTCATCGAAGAATGAAGATGAATAGAAATTGTGCTTTGGGCTGGAAAAGCAAGGAAGGGGAAGGGCAAGAAAAATGCTTCTCAATCCGGTCGAAAAGCGAAAGCGAGGACATGTCAAGGTGAAAGGCTTTCCTTGTCACCGGCATGGACATTGCGCCACTAATTGTCCACGGAAAGAAGAAAAATAAACGAGGGTTCTTGGATCTGTGTTAGAGAGGCCTTAGCCTCGCAGTTTGAGCTGGATTTTTCGCTGATCGCATGCTTGGTCTCAAGTATGATGGGTTCAGTGTGGTTTCTTGATAGTGGTGCGTCATTCCACATGACCGGAGACAAAGATTTGTTTGCTAATCTGGATGAGAAGGATCTTGGAGTGCACATCGAGATGGGCGATGATGGTAGATATAATGCGACTGGTATCGAGACCATTTCCTTTGAGAGGAAGTCTGGCAAACCTTTCATCTTGAAGGATGTCATGCATGTTCCAGGATTTAAGAAGAATCTTATCTCTGTGGCGATGTTGGAAGGCAAGGGATATGATGTTGTCTTTAGCGAGGGAAAGGCTTTCCTGCACAGTAAGGAAACTAGTGAAACCCGGAGGATAGGGGTTCAAGTTAAGAAAATTTATCAGTTGCAGGTAGATGGCTGCGCAGAAATGGCAGACAAGGCAGAAGGAGTGGTGAGCTGGGATGAGGGCAAGCTATGGCACAGGAGATTGGGCCACCTTCACCATGGTTCTTTGAAAATTTTGCACCAGATTTCTACAGGGCTTCCCAAATGTACACTTGCGCAGTCAGATCAGTGCAAGGGATGTACTTTGGGAAAATTTGTGAAAGCCACCTTTCATGAGAAGGATAGTCGCACCACGAAGATCCTTGAGAGAATTCACATAGATGTGTGTGGACCTTTCTCAGTAGCTTCGACAGCAAAGCACAGGTACTATGTGATATTTGTTGATGATTTTTCTCGTAAGTGGTGGATCTTCTTCATGCAGAAGAAGAGCGAGACATACTCAAAGTTCTGTGAGTTCAAGGCACTGGTTGAGAAAGAATCGGGGAAGCAGGTGAAGGCTCTTAGGAGCGAAAATGGTGGTGAATTCATCTCTAGCGAATTCAAGGACTTTTGCAGCGCAGAAGGAATTCGAAGAGAGCTCATAGCGCCTCATAACCCACAACAGAATGGGGTCGCGGAGCGAAAGAACAGAACAATCGTGGGTGCTGCACGGGCGATATTGCATGATCAAGGCCTTCCCATACACTTGTGGGCTGAGGCATGCAATACTGTGGTTTATGTGCAAAACCGTTGTCCTCACAGAGTACTTGGAATGAGTACACCTGAAGAGGCGTTTTCTGGTAAGAAGCCTGATATTTCTCATTTGAAGATTTTTGGCTCACCTGTTTACATTCATGTGACGAAGGATGCCAGGAAGAAGATGGAGCCGACCGCAGAGGTTGGGATATTTATGGGGTACATAGAAACACCCCACGACTATCATGTGTATTTTCCGGACAATCGAAGCTTGTTGTGCGATGGGATATCAAATTTCATGAGGAGAAAGCCACTTAAGAGTGTTCGCTTGAGAGGGAGCCACACTTACATCACGGATGAGGAGCTATTCAGCTCCTGCGGATGCCTCTCGGGATGTGGATCAGCCACGGAGTTCATGGAGTGGAAAGAACCACTCATACGAGTACCCATACATCGAGGGGCGGAAGCACACTATATAATTTGAGCGAATCAATTTGCGGCGTAGAAGATGGAGCCCCTACATCACGGCGCGGACGGAGACGGTCACCCCTGACCGATATGCGGATACATGGCTCTTGTGAGAAAATGTGTCGTGACAGAGCCATCCTCTTTCGAGGAAGCTGTGGAGGACCTCGCATGGGTAGATGCCATGGTGGAAGAGTATGATTCGATTGTAAGAAACAGTGCATGGGAGATTGTCCCAAGACCGGAGGGGAAATCAGTGGTGGGTTCGCGATGGATCTACAAAGTGAAGCAGGCGGCTGACGGGAGTGTGGAGAAGTACAAGGCAAGATTTGTTGCTCGTGGCTTCTCACAGATCGAGGGGATCGATTATGAGGAGACCTTTGCACCTGTCGCAAGGTACTCTTCCATACGGACGATCCTTGCTCTCTCAGCGCAGATGGGGTGGCACATTCATCGGATGGATGTGAAGACTGCGTTCCTCAATGGAGTCATTGAGGAGGAGGTGTACATAGAGCAGCCCGAAGGTTTCGAGATCTTCAGCAGCAAGTCGCATGTGTGCAGGCTCAAGAGAGCGCTGTATGTAGTTAAAACAAGCACCTCGTGCTTGGTACACATGGATAAACGGTTATTTCGATAGATAGTTATTTCACCGGACTTGGATTCTCCAAGAGTGAGGCAGATCTGAACCTATACCAGATTGTGGTTGAGGGTAAGTCGCTGATCATTGTACTTTATGTAGATGATTTAATACTAATGGGTGATGAATTTTTGATACACTCATGCAAGGCAGATCTTGCAAAGGAGTTTGAGATGAAGGACTTGGGCCTCCTTCATTATTTCTTGGGATTGGAAATTTGGCAGCGGAAGGGTGGACTATTTGTGTCTCAAGGCAAGTATGCCAGGGAGATACTAGATAAGTTCAACATGCAAGGCTGCAAACCTATCGACACTCCTCTTCCAAGTGGTTGGAGGAAAGAGGATGCTACATCAGCAGAGGTAGTGAATGCCACTGTTTATCGATAGTTGGTTGGTTCACTCATGTATCTAGTCAATACACGACTGAACATATGCTACGCTGTTAACCAGCTTTCACAAGATATGGTTAAGCCTACCAAGCTCTTTTGGAAGGTAGGCAAGCGTGTATTGAGATATCTCAGAGGCACAATGGGATATGGATTATGGTACGGACGAGCGGATGAGGTGAGTTGCATCGCTTCACGGATGCGGGTGGAGGCGGGGAGCCCAACGGATGAAGAGCATACGGGAGGATTTCTCCATATACTCTACGAGTTTCTTTGTACAACGGGAAACGAAGTACGCTGGCACTCGATTCCAGGGTAAGTATATGGCAGCAAGTTTGCGTTTGCATATGAGGCTATATGGATGAGGAAGATCCTGGTCGGGTTGTTCGGTTCACACTTAGATCCTACTGTGATATATTGTGATAATCAGAGTTGCATTAAACTCTCGGTTAATCCAGTATTTCATGATAGATCTAAACATATTGACATCCGATACCATCATATCAGAGATTGTGTGCAGCGGAGGATCATGTTGCTTTCTTACATTCCTACGGAAGATCAGGATGCAGATATTCTGACGAAGGCGCTCACCAGGAGCAAATTCGAATACCATAGAGACAGGATCGGGGTGGCAGATAATCCCTATCTTTTTGAGAGGGAGTGTTGAGATTCAACAAGATGATGAGCTTAGTGAAAAGAGTCGCCTTCACTAAGTGGGCCCGCAGGCTATTTTTGGCGCAAAGTCTATTTTTAGACTATGTCTATTTTTAGACATGTCGATCATATTTTATGAGTTGCAGGATGCTATTTGTGGATGGTTGGTCAAGTTGGAAAAATATATGGACTTCTATTTTTAGACATATTGGGCGGAATCTATTTTTAGATTGCCGGTCTAAAAATAGATATGTCGAATATTATTAGCTCTTAATAATATTTGGACTCTAAACATTATCTTATTCTCTTGGAGCACTTCAGTTAAGTGCACAGATGTGGCACAGCAGCTGACAGAAGGAATTACGCTATTCCTGAGGGTTTACTGGAGCTATTTCATGGAGGACTTCAGTTAGAACTCATGTGACAGAGTTTGCTGGAGTTGTAGAAGTAGTTGGTGGAGTTGTGTTCAGTTTAACTCAGTTAGACACAGTTGAGCTAGTTGTATCTAGTCTAACTGATTGATACACTAGTGAGAGTGGTGTGAATTAATTAGTTAATTAATTCACTAAATAATAATTCATTAATCAACTGAATAATACATCAGTTAACTACAGTGCATGGACAGTTCAGTGGAGACCAGTGGAGAGATAGGTGAAAGTGCAATATAGACTATCAGTTGTGACTATAGTGTTGCATGAGTTTGCACCACACATTGATGGAGATGCCAATGAGTATTGTGCAGTGCAAGCCAGGTAGATTCGAGTTCATTCAAAGCCATTCTTCAGCAGGGATTGTGTAGTAGAGGCAGGCTAGCAGGTGGCAGAGATCGGTGCATGGATTTGCGAGATCGAGACCTGATTAGTGTGTAGCGATTGGATTGTACTGAGAGCTTGTGATAAGCTTTGTATGATGATTGTTACATGTTCTCTATGACATATATTATACATATAGTTGGGGGTTTTTAGCTTTAAGCTTTCCCATAAATCACTGTGTTAATGTGTGTGAAATTTTATGGTTTCATGTGTGCATGCAATTGATTTTAATTTCCGCATGTGATGATCAATGGTGGAATAGATTATGTATTGTGCATGAAGTTAAAATAGTGTGTGATCAATAGAATCTTGGATGTATAACACATTAGTTATATAATTTCTACACTCCACATAAAATTATGAGGTTGAGGTCCACCATAGGCCAGCCATCCCTGATAATATTACTCATTGGCAAGTTTTTCAGGATGATCAACAGGTGAAAAACTTTATTGAGCTGAAAGAAGAGTTTGAAAATGTACAAGTAGATCAGCAAAATATGTTGGCTGAATCTAAAGGGAATTCTGAAGTTTTGCAACTAAAGAATAATTCCATACCAAAGGGACTCGTACCTCTAGAAAAACTTTTTGATCAGAATGATGTTCTTAAATCCCCTAAGATACAAGCTGATGATGAAGAAGTTGAGAGCTGTAACCTTGGTACTAGAGCTATGCCCAAGATGATTAAACTTTCAAAATTTCTTTCAACTGATATGAACTTTAAGTATGTTGAAATGATGAAAATATCCATAGATGTCTTTGCTTGGAACTATGTTGATTTGAAATAATATGATCCCTCCATTATTCAGCATAATATTCCCATAAAAGAAAATGAAAGACCTTTCATGCAGAAGTTAAGGAGGATCAACCCACTTCTCATGCCTTTGATTGAGAAGGATTTTAAAAATCTCTTTGATGCCAAAATCATAGTCCCAATCAGATTTTCAAATTGGCTTGCAAATTTGGTTCCGGTTAGGAAGAAGAGTGGAAAAATCAGAATATGCATTGACTTCAGAAATTTGAATAAAGCTTCCCTGAAAGATAATTATCCTCTCCCAAATATGGATCAAATTTTGAAAACTATTGTGGGTTCT
Organism: Pinus albicaulis; assembly: GCA_034641835.2. Classification (NCBI taxonomy): domain Eukaryota; kingdom Viridiplantae; phylum Streptophyta; class Pinopsida; order Pinales; family Pinaceae; genus Pinus; species Pinus albicaulis. The sequence goes on from CM076577.1 coordinate 1,157,924,380, forward strand.
CAGAGAATGTCTATGATTGATGGTTTTTCAGGTTATCATCAGATCCTTGTGCATCCTAATGATCAGGAAAAAACAGCCTGTACTACACCATGGGGTACTTTTATGTACGCCAAGATGCCATTCGATCTCATGGATGCAGGAGCTACCTTTCATAGGGCAATGGATATTGAATTTTCCGAAGAAAATGACAAGATGGTGGTTGTGTATCTTGATGACATAATAGTTTTCTCAAGGAAGGAAGAAGATCACTTGAAACACTTGGAAAGAATTCTACTGAAATGTAGAAGGTTTGGCATCTCTCTAAATCCCACCCAAAGTAATTTTTCTTTAACTTTAGGTAAATTACTTGGGCATATCATTTCTAAAGATGGGATTAAGATTGATCCAAGCAGGGTCAATGCATTTTAGAAGGTGGAGTTTCCAAGAAGTAGGAAGAAGATTCAATCTTTTCTTGGAAAGGTAAATTTTGTAAGGCGATTTATTCCTAATTTCGCTGAGATTGTGAAGGACATAACAAAGATGCTAAAGAAGGGATTTGATATTAAGTGGACAGCAGAGGCAAGAAACTCATTTGAAGAAATCAAAAGAGCACTCACACAAGCACCAATATTGATCGGTCTAGATTTCTCAAAGGAATTTATGGTTTTTACCTTTGCCTCAGAGAATACTATCGCTAGAGTTCTGCTACAAAAAGGATAGCAAGGTATTGAGCAGCCGATTTCCTTCTTTAGTAGGACATTAGCCAATTCTGAGGTGAAGTATAAAATCTTAGAAAAGCAAGCCCATGCTTTGGTGAAGGCTATCAAAGATTTTAGAATTTATATTCTGCATTCTCATATTGTGGCATTTGTTCCTAATACTGTTGTGAAAGACATCCTCACTCAAGCCAACCCTGATGGTAAGAAGGGGAAATGGATTTCCAAGTTGCTAGAATATGATATAGAGATTAAACCAACAAAATTGGTCAAAGGGAAAGGCTTGGCAAAGCTGATGGCACAGTCAAACTTTGATTGTCTTGATATAAATTGGATTGCAGAAATATCAGAAATTTCAGATGATGAGGAGGAACTAGTTCCTATTGAAGAAAAATATATCATTTCAGATTGGTACAAGTAAGTTGTTTTTTTCCTATATCACCATAAAGCACCTGCTGATTTAACAAATTCCAAAGCAAGGTTTGTTAAGCTGAAATCTTTGAGATACTTTATATTTGACATAAATATGTTTTGGAAAGATACTGGCGGAATTTTGCGAAATTGTTTACTGAAAGAGGAGGTTGATAAAGTGATTGAGGAGTTCCAAAAAGGGGATTGTGGCGGTCATCACTATTGGAAGGCGACGGTGAACAAAATTTTGAGAGCAGGGTATTATAGGCCTACAATGTTTAAGGATGTCTACAAGAGGATTGTTGCCTATCATGAATGCCAGATTTTCAAGGGTAAGAAGAAACTTGTACCCTTACCTTTGATGCTTATCTATGTAGAAGTGCCATTCCAGCAGTGGGGACTAGATTTTATTAGGGAGATTCATCCATCATCTTCAGGTCAACATCGTTGGATTCTTACAATGACTGATTACTTTACCAAATTGAACAAAGCAATCCCAACTAGGCAAGCAAATGATTCTATGATTATTTCTTTTTTAGAAAATAGCATCTTGTCTAGGTTTGGTTGCCCCATGAAGATTATAACTGATAATTCATAGGCATTTTATTCTAATAAGCTGATTAATTTCTGTCATCAATATCATATTACTCTCGGTCATTCTACTTCATACTATCCGCAAGGAAATGGCCTTGCTGAATCTTCTAACAAGAGAATTGTAAGGATCATTAAAAATGTGTTGCAAGAGAATAAGAAGGCTTGGTATTTGAAGCTGAAGTATGCCTTATGGGCTGACAGGATATGCACAAAGAGGTCAATCGGAACTTCACCATATGAACTGGTATATGGCATTGAGGCTATTTTTCTTACATCACTAAGGGTATTTGTTATGAAGTTGATTCAAGGGCTAGAAGAGGAACCAAATGCAATCCAGAGGAGAATTAATCAGCTGATAGCTCTGCAAGAGAAAAGGAATGAGGTTTATGACAGCAATCGACAATCTCAAAACAGAATCAAGAAGACATTTGATAAAAATATCAAGGAAGAAAGTTTTCAAATACAAGATGAAGTCTTGAAATGGGAGGCCATAATTGAAGAGAAAGGAAAACATGGTAAGTTTGAGAACTTATGGAAAGGTCCTTTCAAGATAGCTTCTTTTCATGGAAACAATACTTACATACTGCAGGAGATAGATGGAAAATCATATGTTGGATGACCTGTCAATGGCAGGTTTTTGAAGCATTATTCTTCCTAAAATATGATGGATTGTTCATGTCATTGTATATATTCCATTTTATAATTTTTTCTGCTAATAATGACAAGCTAAATCAGCAAGCTTGAGCCTGAGGTGAAGGCCATTAGAGCTTGAGGAGGAAGCTTGGCGATTTCAAAGTTTTTACTGTTTTGGTCAATAAAATGGATAGCAGCACTGGAACTACTGGTTCTTAGTGTACCACAGGGGCACACTATCCCAAGTGGAGCCACTGTCCTCAATCACTTTATCACATAGCGCTGCTACTTTCATAGTGTACGAAAGCGCTGCTACTTTCATAGCGCAAAGTGCGAAAATTACACTGTGAGCGCTACGAAAGCGCGGTTTCTTAGCTATCATGTCAAATAAGCCGAGATATATCAGTTTCAGTTGGGGAATGATATGATAGGGGTATGGTGAGTCAATTAGTTACCAGATTCGATGTACTTACCTATCCTATAGTCATCATAGTCATGATAGGATATCAATCAAACATCATTTAGTCATGAGGTGACATCTCTAATTCGAATTTTTTTTGCCTAATTGAGTCATCTCTGTTTCATTTAACTTCACATATTTTGTCCGAGCTCTAAAGAAGTAAAGATAAGTTTGTGGTTGTTCTATTCAAAGACAACTTTCACCATTAACAAGCGAGGTTGTTCATCAAATCAAGTGAGGTTGTTTTATAGGTTTTAGAGAAGCTAACAAGTTTTCTTTTACAAGAAACATGGCAGAGGAGAAGAAGGTCCACAGAGGAGGAAATTGTCTAAGATACGAGCCCGAGAATGCAAATGCTATTGTTGAGGATCAAATGGTAATGGAGGCTTTTAGCAAAGCTGGCTGTCTCAAATTTTGTGAAAAGTTGCAGGGTTGCCACACTCGGGTGTCCAAAGAGTTTGCTTTACATTTCAGTGGAACCACTACCAAAATTGGAATGATAAATATGATAGTTAAACCTGAGATCATAGCTTCTGTGACAGAGATACCAAGGGGATAGGAAACTTGGTTTAAAGGTTTTATGTTCGACATGGAACCATGCAAGGAATTTATGAAACCTGAATATGTAGATATGGACCTGAACAATGCAATACCTAGAAGTTGTATCAAGGAAAACTATGCAAAGTTGTTATTCAATATTCAAAGATATTTCACTTGTGAAGGCAGGTACCATAAAGTTTACACTTATCATTTCAAACTATTATTGCATTTCACAGGTATGATATCATTAGATTTACCATTTTACGTGCATAGAAGCCTTGCCAAAATCGCTCACAAATTCCAAGCTAAATTTGATGGCTGTGAAACATCTCTGTTTCATCACAGTTTGATAAAGTTATTGGTATCGAGTGAGCTTCAAAAAATAAATAGGGATTGGTCTTCCTTTTTATTTATGAGTAGGTTTGAAATGGAAGCCCTAACGCCAGCTAGAAACCCTAATATTAAGGGGAATCCTTCACCACCAGTAGCAGAATCTAGTCAGCCAGTGGTTACTAAAGCAAAGAGGTTTGTAAAGTTGAAACCAAGGAAATAGGTTGAAGATAGAACAGAGAAAACATCAGTGCTTGTTGCAGAAACCCCATCACCTGCAAAACAGAGAGTAGAAAGGGTCAAATAAAAAAAATAAAAACAAGTGGCCAGTAAGCAAGAGATCCAGAGAAAGACAAGAAGCCAAGCAACAGCATCAAAGGGAAAAGAAGTTGTTTCAATGGAAGAGGACAGCCCAGTGATGAAAGGAAACTTGGATGATATACTCCATGCAATCGATATAGAATAATCACCCATTGTGCAAGAAGATTTCATTGAATTAGATGAACAAAAACAGAGAAAAATGAAATCAGCAAAGAAATTGGAATTTGAAGGTGAGAATGCAGCCTTTGTTTTTCAAGCTAGAAAACCTTTAACCAGGCATGCAAAGAAACTCCAAGAAGGCAGTAAATTTATCCAAGTAACTATTGAAAAAACCAGAATCCCTGAAGAGGTGGTTGATCTCTCATCACCTATAGTGGAGCATGCAGCCAGCAAGATAATGAAGGGAAAGGAACACATGACAGAGTGTCAACTGTTGGAAGAAAGGTTGAAGCTAGCAAACCAAGAGATGGAAATGATGATAAAGAGGGCCAGAAAGCACATCATTTAAAAGACAGAGTTCAAGAGGATGAAGGTTGTTTGGGAAGGTCAAACAGGTTCTAGGTCAGAGATTCCAAGTAGTGCAAAGCAGTTTTTTACATGGACAGTTCCAGCCATTAAAGAAGCAAAATTTGTTAGAGTGATCAACACTCATTTGAGAGCTAGTAATAAAAATCTAAGAGGCCAAGTGGATGATTTGGAGCTAAAATTAAAACAGTATCAAAATGAGCTAAAGAACAAAGGTACAAAATGACAAATTCAAAGCAAACCCAAATGGAAAATGAGGAACAAATTTTATGAAGGTTATGTTTTTAGTCCAAATAGCTGATGGTTTTGATGAAGCCAATGGTTTTCTAAAGTTGTGGCACATTTTTGTTTCAAATTTTGAAGAAAATCTGATTAAAACTACTTACACAGCAGTTTCGTAGCGCACACAGTGCAAAATCAGTGAAAAGCGCTATGAAACTGCTATAGCGTGCTTTTTCACTCTCTCTCTCTTGAAATTTGGAAGGGAAAATATGTGTATGAAGACCTGAAATTGCTAGGGAAGCTGTGCTAAGTGATAATGAAGATAAATCTGAAAATAAGAAGCCAAAATTTTTAAGATAAAGGACTAAAAAGATTGCGCTACGAAAAGTGCTACGAAACTGTGTTGTTTTCATAGCGCAGGTCTGTTTTGGTTATTTTAGGTAGTTCGATGATGATTTTTTACAGCTGGCATCTATGGATGATTTTGAACACATGTTATTTCAAATCTTGACAAAAAATAATTTCGAAGCCATAAGTTCATGGTGGTTAAAGTGTCTCCAAAGCTTGAAGAATCCTAAGCCTAAAAACAGGGGAGCAGTTTCCTAGTTTGCAGGAGATCAACATCATCAACATTATGGTCATAACAAGTTGGAGCTCATTATCAGGATTTGACTTAATGAAAATATAGGTGGAAAATGATGTAATTAAGTTTATATAAGGTTGTTTGAGTAGAGTTAAAAGAGTTCTAATTCTATTTGTAATAGGACTCTGTATTAGGTTTACAACTGTTTTTGTAATAAATACCATGTTTTATGGAAAGATAGGCGTCAAAGCATAAGAATTCGATGTATCTAGCTGTGGATAAGCTTATCTTATGATGTAAATTATCTATAAAATATCAAGGAGTCGAAATAGAAAGGGTTGGACATTTGTTAGCAAAAAGACCGTGTTTTTTGTAAGTGACTGTTTTCAGCTTAATACAGATTTTCTACTTAGACAACTCAAGATTCATGAGGAGTTCTAGTATGTTATTGTTCTAATGGCATCTTTTCAATATTCTATTGCAGTGGTGTTTTATTATGTTACTCAGAATTCATCAATGATGCTCTGACTTCATTCATAGACAAACTGATTGTGTGTTTCACAGTTCTATATGTGTATTCCTTGACTTTAAATTTTATATGCCTTGACTTCCATGCTAGGTAGATTGTTTTGGTTTTGCTGAAGATATTATGACTCCATAAGCCCATTGTACACTTGCTAATGTGATTTACAAACAGTTTATATCATTTATCTGCTTTTACCCCATATAGAGTTAGCCATCTACATATTTATCAAAAATCATAAACCTTTGAGAGAGCCCTCTCAGGTTGAGGAGGCTAAGCCTCAGCCAAAATCTTGGTTTGAAATAGTTGCACAAGATTAGTTTGATGAGAAACCTATCAGGTCTGATTTTGTGACTAACACCTTCCTGCTTCTTTTTCCATCTCTGTCTTCACAACTTGAGCACTTCTGTAACACCCTCCATTCCATCCTTTTCCTCTTCTTTGCATTTGCTGCCCTTCTCATTCCAAAAAGCACTTACAAATTCATTAGAATTATTCCTCTGCCATTGCTCCTCGAAACTTTTGCTACCGTACTTTGCTCTATCGCAAATTACAAATTCTTGTTCCACTTGGCCTTCGTTAACACTTACAGCTCCCAACTACCAATTGCGACATTACTGTAGCACTTCGACCACATCACCCCTATCGCAAATCACATTTCACAGTTTTTATCCCCATCACATATCGCATTTCACAGTTTTTATCCCCATCGCATATCACATTTCGCGGTTTCTATCCCCATCGCATATCGCATTTTGCTCCTGCTTCGTTAACACTTACCACACCCAACAGCCGATTGTGACATTACTGTAGCACTCCACCACATCATCCCTATCGCAAATCACATTTCACATTTTTTATCCCCATCGCATATCACATTCTTCATTTTTTTATCCCCGCCGCATATTGCATTTCGCAGTTTCTATCCCCATCACATATCGCATTTCACTCCCATTCCCAAGTGACACTTTTGCTACTCCTCTGCTTTGTGGTATTGCGAATTGTGATATCACATATCGCATATCACACTTTCGTCCTCCCATTGAAATATTTCCATCGCACTTTCCAAAGCCTCCCTCTCCAAAGCATTTTTGAGATATCATAAGGTTTAATGAAGTCTAAACCCCTCTTTCCACCTCTAAGCCTTGTCACATGTGTTAAGCCTTCCATTAGCATCTTTATCCCTTTTCCCCCCAAACTGCAAGAAACACTTTTTCAAGCTTAATTTGTTCATGAATAGTTGCATAGATAGGAGCATCGTAGATAGAGGAGGGGTGTTTAGCCGATTGGCCAAGTTAAGTGCAATTTAAATTAGTTTCCCTTCTGCCATTTCCTTTCTGAAAATTAAATTAGTTTCATTTCCGTCATTTCCTTTCTGCAAATTAAATTAGTTTTATTTTCGTCATTTCCTTTCTGTATTTTAAGTTAGTTTCCTTTCTTTCATTTCCTTCCAGTAATTTACTTTCCAGTTCTTATCATAGTTTATGAAATAGAACCCTTTCATAAAGAAGAAGAGGATGACATGAGAAAAATGCATCTGTTGTGTATATATCACTGTCACCTCCAAGTTTGTACAAACCCTGGGTTGATAAAGTAAAGTAGGGAAACCCCTGGGAGTTGCAGCACTCTTGGTGCAATACCAAGGCTCACCAAGCTCCTTGAGGATTGAATCATGTGCCAAGATGACACCTCAGTATTGTGGGCCTTTTGAGATCCTTCAGAGGATTGGACCAGTCGACTACAAACTTGCACTGTCGCCAACAGTGAACGTCCATGATGTCTTCCATGTTTCATTTCTTAAGAGATATGTCCATGATGTTGATCATGTGATTGATTGGTCTATATTGTAGGTGGAACCAGAGGGAGAGTTCCAACTAGAGCCTCAGTGCATTTTGCAATGGAAACAACTCATACTCTGAAACTAAGAAATCGAGAAATTTAAAGTGAAATGGAAGCACTTTAGGTCTGATGAAGCTACCTGCGAGATGGTTGATCAAATGCAAGCTATGTATCCTTATTTGGTAATTGAGTAGATGTTCTAGTACGTGTGTTTTGGTTTATGTTTACATATGTATATTTGTATTGTAACTACTGCATCGAATTGTATTATAAAGCTCCATGGGCAACATATTTTGATGGTTATAAGTGTCAATGAACACCAAGGATAGTGTTCCCCTAATGGGGAGGGATTGAAATGGCCCCTGGTTGATTTTCCATATAAATAAAATAAGACAATGTCATGGAACATGTATTCCAAGTTAAATGGTGCGAAAAACATTATAGTGGGCATCACTTCTGAATTATGGATTGCTATGGAAATTGGAAAAGGAATTGGCAAAGGAAAAGATGAAATAATTTACATTTAATTAATAAAATATAGAAAAATAGGAGAAAATGAAGATGAAGAGACACAAATCTGCATGCAAGGGAAATTAGAGGAAAAATGAAGGAAAATGATGAAAATAGAGGCATCAACGATAAAAAGGCTTTAAATAAATAGATGTTAGTTTTCTAACAGTTTTGGATTGTGCTCTTGTTCATTCTTTCATACACTCTTGCACACTTAGAGAATTCTTGGAGCACTCTAGTACTCAATTGGATTTGGATAAAGCAGGAAAAGGACAAACAAGAAAGTGCAAGGAGATAATTGGATCAGTAGCTACAACTAGACTATTTTGTAGGTAACAAGTTGCATGTATGATCTCCTTGTTGGTTTTTGGATGCATGTTTCATGCATGTGATTCCTTGGTTAGCTGTTGTCATTGGCATGGAGGATTGCCTAGATTGACAGTGGTTTCAACCTTGCTTTACCATTTCCTAGATATCCATGGTGTTGTGGGTTTCCCACTTTCTTTTCTAATTGGTTCTCAAATTCCCTATGGTGTGGGTTGGAATAAACGCCCTGGATCCCTGAAATAACTTGGATTGAGTCACTAGTTCATGGAGCCTACAATTTCGAACAAACATTATGGAGCTTCATGGGTTGAGTTACTAGTTCCTAGAGCCGTGGGTCAAAATAAATGCTATGGAGCCCTGAGTTAGTTGTGGGTTGAGTTATTAGTTCCTGGAGCCCTATACAACTTAGGTAGAGATCGATCTGGTTGTTGTTAGTGATTTTTGGATCAGTTAGGTTGAGGATTGATGTGGTTTTGCATTTAGAAGCCATGTTTGGTTTATTTTGGTTTAAAACCTTATGATCCCACATTCATGCTTGGAATATGGCACGAGGGTGATTGACTGAAAGAGAGATTTGGCTCAACCCAATATATGGTTGGGTGGTATGTGGAAGTCCCTGATTTGGTTGGCATTTTCCTATGTTAATAAGAGTTACTTTCCTATTTTAGCCTAGGAGTACTTGTACTAGTTATCATGTTGACATTATGGCTAATTTTCATGGTTTCTATTTCGGTTATTTGTTTGTTATATATATTGCTATATAATGTATTATGTTTATGGCTCTTTACATGTTTTGATAAGTTATTGAATGGTTAATGAATGCGTGGGCTAACGAGTGTTTTTACAGCTAACTAGAGAGGGCATAGAGCCTTCTTGATGATTCTCTAGTGAGCTTATTGAATCAATGAACATACATGTATGTATGCCCTACAAGCACTATGTACACAAGGTGTTTGTATAAATGAGCAATTTGGACCTACAACTTCTCGGGGTTCTAACTTTGGCATACGACCTCTATTTGATTATCATAATACCTCATTTTGAAGATATCCACGAGAAGACCAAAAAGAAAACACATTGAAAAATATTTGGCAATTTTCTTATCTCTCAAGTTTCCCTGAAAATTCCATTTAGGCCCTCAAAATGGCCTCGGAAGTTTAGGACCCAAAAACTACCAAAAATAGGAAGTTGTGTTAAATTTAAGGAAATGAAAGTGAGAGGAAATAGTGTTGGGTCAAGTTAGGCTGATAATAGTGTGATTATGTGCCGCTAGTTCTTTGCAGTCAGTTCTAGACATGTGGACACCATTTCCATAACTACATCTTGGAAGTCGGGTCATGCATTGTAAGTCTTAGCTCATGTTTACCCTGGTAAGTATGTTGAAGTGGGTAAATGTGGGGTGGGGGGTTGCAGAGTGATATCAGAGCAAGGTTGCAGCACTAGACCTCGGGGTAAATGCATATTGTTATTCATATATGTTAGTTTTCTATGTGTTTACTATGCATGCATTTGTGTGGTTATGGTTATAATATCTGTGTATGAGTTGGTATACTTGTGATATTATATCGTGCTAATCTAGATAGATTTTTGCAGATGTGACAACCTCCCCTAAGATACGTTGAGGCATGCTTTTTATTATATCTTATATTATTTTTTATCTAACATGGCATGTTTGTAGGAGATAGAATATTAAAGATGACAAGAATAATGGTGGATTATAGTTCACGTGATTATTCCTATTGTTAGTAATCTGTAATTTGCAAGATTGGAAAATACAAACTGCAGAGACAACACTATTTCAACCACTTTTGGATTCTAGGATCTAACCCTCCTGAATCCGGAGAGGGATCTCTCCAATAAAGTGAAAATATTGAATTATATTTAAGGATTTTGGGTAATGATATTAGGCTAGTTATGAAAACTGAGAGTTTTTGTTTGTTTTGGATGGTTGAGCATGATTTCAGTTGAGTGGAAAGTCCTAAATGAAAAAAGTTTCAAAGGTGTGAAGTTGCAAGAAATCAAAACAAGCTTTGGCTAAAAAGATATATAAAACGCTGGTTTTTATTCCATTGGGCTATGGAGTAATAGTAGAATTAAATTGAAACAACAAGTTTCAAGAGTGGTCTATGGGGAAAGTCATCTATGTCTAAGGATCTCTTTAAAGTTTATTTTATGTAATGAAATGATACAACAAGAAAGGGAATTAAACAAATGAAGAACAAAGAGTAGCCTAAGATCAAGTAAGTACTTTGAAACTATCCTGCTTTCAGCATACACTTAAGAAGGACATAAAAGTAATCTAAGATCTAGTAAGTACTTTGAAACTAACTAGCTTTGATGCACTTTCAATAGAAAACATTTTAAACACAAAGGGAAACTTTAAAAGCAACTGTTGGAGAAGAAACTAGAGGACAGGGCTCACCATATACTTCCCTAGCTCTGCTTTACTTAGTGAACTTTCAAGACAAACACATAAGATAACAAAGAATAGCCTAAGATCAGGTAAGGACTTTCAACCTAGCCTACGTTCAACACATCCTTAGGGAAACTTTCAGATATTTTTTGGGGATAAAACTAAAGGACAGGGCTCACCATCACTTCCTTAGTTCATCTCTACTTAACATAAACTGAAAATAACATTCAAGAACAAAATTTAGCTTAGACAGGAGGACGAGGGAACGCCAGCATTCCTCGCTGCTTAAACTAAATTAAATCATTCCTAAACAACACAATTTGGAAGAAAACATGTAGATAAAGCTTATCAGTCAGAGAAGGGTACTATAAATAGTAAATCCTAACTCTATGCTTGTTTTTCTTTATCAGAGAAGATGGACAGAGCGAAAACATAAATAAAATAACAATTTACAATAAGAAAAACATCATCGTTGACACAGAACAGGATCCCATAAATCAGCTTGTATTGATGCTTCAAACCAATTACAGTCTTCAGGTCCAATGTTTCAGTTCAGAAATCATCTTCACTTCTCAGACTAACTTATTAAATCACAAACAGAGCTTCAAGAGCCAGTGAACACTATTTACAAGTAGAAATTTTGAGCACAATTATATTTCAAAGTTCTGCAACCAACATTGTTTCATCTTCTACATAAGTATTTATAGAATAAATGAGGAGGTGGGAGAGAATAAAAGATCTTCAGGGTTCAATTAATACAGATTAATGCTTCTCGGCCTTTGATGGGCTTAATGGAGAAGTTTACAGATATTTTCTCTGTATTAATTGTTTCACATTAAGAATCAAGCTCGGTGGAATGATTTTGTTGACTTTAAGGCTCTGTGTCATCTTTGCAATAACTCTGATTGGCTTTGGAATAACTGCTCAGCTATATTGAGGAAAATATCCTCTATTCTAGTAATTACTCGGCCTCTATTGAATGCTTTGAGGCTACAGGTGGCATTAGGTAGCTGAGAGGAATCAATTAGCCTTTGAGATGGCAGTAGAGGCTTCTCGGTCTGACAGATATTTTGATTTTCTTTAAATACTGTTAATATGCTTTAAATCTGTGTGTATAGGCTTAATTAGGCCTAATTCTGTCTTTCTGCTCTTTGACTACGTTTAATTTAGTGGATTAGGCTTTTGATTTTCGATCTGAGTCGTAATCCCCAAAAACTGTGATTCTTCCTTCGATTCTTCAGTTATGCTGAATAAACTTTAAACATTGATACTCTTTGTTTCTGTTATTTTTCACTGTGTCTTGTTGATGTGCAGGAGCCACAGAGGGTTCATATGGCATCATCGCTCATGATGCGCCGATGAAACGTGGCGTTGAACCCTTTGAATGGATACTCTTTAATAAACAAAAGCCTGGAGGATCGTCATCCTCGGCTTTTATTTTCTTTTAAATTTATTTGAAAAAACTTTAATACCTGCACAAAGCAAAGAAACTTTAAGAAAATCCTACGTATTTGGAAAAAATGTTGTGGAGGCCGCGGTTAGGAGCATGGTCGTTGGATGACAGCATCCAACGGCGGATATTGCGTGTGAAGATTAAAAGGGAAGCGGTTGGAATAAGAGGTGGAAGTTTAAGTCAAAGCCGCTGATCCATGATAGATCAAGGAGATCAACGGTCGATATTAGTTATGAACAAATAATGCGAAAGGGTCACATTATAATGAAAAGGTGGACAAATGCAAAGAAATGGGGTTAAAACCTTAATCAGCAATGAAAAAGGCAAGGAGGAAAATTGGGGTTTCGCTGATGATCGTGAGCCGTCAGATCTCATTAGAGCCCGAGATCAACCACGAAGATTGCTTGTTGGAAGTCCTTGGAGTATGGCGGAGGGCGATAGTGTTATGGGAGATTAGATCTGAACCGTTGATCTGCAAAGATCAATGGCGGGGAACAAATGCGAAGAAATGCAGTGGAAAAGGGGAAAAGTGGTTTCATAGGAGAAAACCACGGGTTTCGCGCAGAAAAAGGGTGGGTAGGTGGTTTTTCCTTTTTGAACGCGATATGTGTTCCTGCCTGAAACGTGGAATTTGAATACCGCCTACATCGTGTAATTTTGGATCGTTAACCTTCGAGACAAAAAATTTTGCGAAACTGTGCGTCAATCGTCAAATCAGGGGTCTTAGATCTAACAGTCGGGGAGTGAGCGCGACATCGACAAGATGCACAGGCAGAAGCAGGTGGGGCAGATTTAATCTAAGCCGTTGGATCAAAGATTGGGCGTTTGAGATAAAATCTGGATTTAAATGGAGATAATAAACAAGGCGGAGAAAGGGTTAATATGGGCCCTTGATCTACAGAGATCAACGGTCGGGATTGGCCGAAAAAACATTAGAAGGGGGTGTATGAAATTTAACCAACTTCGGGAAAATTGATCTAGACCATCGAATCTTGACACGTGGATGGCCTAGATTCAATCGGAGGGTTTGTGATTGGTGGGGACAAAAAGTGCAAGGCGCAGATGCGATTGAACGATGACCATCAATCTGAGGATCAGATCGACGGTGGGAAATGAATGAGAGGAGTCACAAGTGGGGAATGGGCTTATGATCGGAGTGAATAGGGGCCGTCGGATCAGAGATGTGACGGATAGATCCAACGGCTGAGGATCCATCGGGGGGGAGTAAATCGGAAGGGGCAATAAAATCACCCGATAGAAAACTCCGATGCGATTAGCGATGGCCGTTGATCGGCTTCAGATCAACGGTCGGGAAGAGCTTCGACCAATGAACGGCGGACTTAGTGTAAAACATGAAAAAACACATTTTTTATGAAATATAAAGTTTTTATTGCGTCGAGGCGGGTTATATATATGGTTTGGCACCCGATTGCGGGGCCTTGGGTATATGGAAAAACAAAGGGACTAGGGTTTTAAATATAAAAGGGCCAATCGCATCGGAGGCCTTAACACAATGAATAGACTTGCATGCTTCGATTTCTTCCGATGCGATAAGCACTCGAAGGGTTTAGCGCTTGGTTCCAACACCAAGGCATATGTGGAGAAGTGGTTTAGGACTTAGCCCAAAGGGGCTTAAGCCTGTAATACAAAAAAGACTTATTTTTTATGAAATTTTCAATGTTTTTTGATGGATTTGGGGGTTTCAGTAAGGTTTAAAAAGGAATTTCAAACCTTACAAAGGGAACTTTATGAAGGGGAAAGGGGAAATAATGAAAAACAGAGGAAAATCATGGGGAATAAGGGGGGTAAAAATGAAGGTTAATATGAATGAAAGAAGGGGTAAAATGAGGGGAAAAAGGAGTCTTCAGTAGTCTTTTCTTCAGGGAAAACAGTAGAATTTCTGAGTTTAAAAGGGACACAGCAGTAAAGATTAAGGTAAAGACAAGATGTATTCACAAGACTTCAAGAATTAACAATTTTGCAATAAGACTTGTTTCTTGAAGGCTTGAAAAATGATTTAGCCAACATTTGTTCTGACAAATTTTATAGGTGGCTAACAATGGCTCCACATGGGGATGGTGCCTTCTTGAATGCATCGAGAACTTCAGACTTGCATTCTCTGGGAGGCTGATCAATGCCTCATCCATTGGGTCGTCTCTTTCTTCACTTGGATGATCTTCTTTTGCTCTGAAATTATTAGCAGCCATGAAAAAACAATGAAATTTCATCAACCAAGCTTTCTACCTACCCAATCCTATTGATCTAACGTTTTTTCTTCATTCAGAGTGCACTTGGATTGGAAAACTTTTTACAAACATTTTGTTATTTTGAAAGCAAAAAACTAATCTATTTCTACTTCTTATTCCTCCATGAACTCAGATTAAACAGTTGAGTTCAAATGCTTCTCTACCTAACTACTAATCTATTAGGATTAAACAATCTAACAGATTTTTATTCTCTAATTTCTAAAACAAAAATTTAAAAGCATACAAGTCAGGATTGAGCAGTCTAACTTGTTGCTTATCTATGGCATAAAAACAAGCTGCACATAGATATTATTTCACAAAAAATTAAATCAAAACTTTGAAGGCTTAACATCTAAAAATTCTGAGCACAGCCTTCTCTTTTCTTCAGCTCTGTTTTTTAGTTTATTCAAGTTGTTTTTTCCTGTTTCTCTGGTTCAAGTTTTGAGTTGATTAGAACCGGTTTACTTCTTGTTTTTTATTCATGATTTTGAGCATATTAGAGTCATTCTTATTTTGGACAGTTAGGTTCAGATTTTAAGCTTGTTTGAACCTTTAATTTCTATCCTAATCTACCTAACTGATAAGCCAAGATTAAACTGTTTGGCAAATCGAATTCACTAAATTTAAAACTAATTAGCCATGATTAAGCTGTATGACTAACTAGAAGTGTGTTTTTCAGGAGTGGCATTTAATCTTGCACACTTTCAGACTTGTTTCTCTTTTTTGGTATGGGGTTGTACCTTTCTTGTTTTTACAATCTGCCCTCTTTTCTTTCTTCTATTGTTTTTGTATTTTTGATTTTTCTAACTTTGAATGCAATGATGGGTGAAATATTTATAATGGAAAAAAAGATAAAAAGACTTTCAAAACATGATGGGATTAAGAGAAGTAATGTTTGAGCATCCTGCCATTGATAGGACCCCCAAACAGTTTAGCTACATTCAACTCCTGTAAGAAAAAGGCATTGTTAACAGTAGCAGAATGTATGAGATAAGGGCCAAGCCATAAGTTATCAAATTCCCCATGCTTTCCCTTGTCTTCTCTCCTTGAATCCCACTTTAAAAATTTGTCCCCAATGTTGATATTGTTGGCCTTTGTTCTTCTATCAAAAAGATTTTTGATGATGTCTTGCTTTTGTAATGCTTTGCTGTAAACCTCCTCTCTGGTTTGCTGAAGGTGAATGGTCTGATTTATTCTTCTGATAATGTCATTATCTTCAAACTGCACCTCTTGAATGAACTTCATAACTGGTACATCAAGGCTAGTTGGAAAAATTGCATCGGTACCATACATAAGTTGGTAGGGTGACATCCCAATAAATTTCTTTAATGTCAATCTGTCAGCCCAGAGTGCATGCACTAGCTTCGTGTGCCAAGACTTCTTGTTGTCCTCCGACAGCTTCTTGATTATGTTCACCAAACTTTTGTTTAAGGATTCTGCCAACCCATTACCTTGAGGGTAATAAGCAGTGGAATGACCTAATGTTATATGATATTTGTGATAGAATTCAACCATCTTCTTTGATCCAAATGTTGCTGCATTATCAGTGATGATATTCCTAAGACAGCCAAATCTAGAGAGAATATGGGACTCAATGAATCTTATGATGACAAATTCATTGGCTTACCTAGAAGGGATGGCTTCTATCCATTTGGTAAAGTAGTCTGTTGTAGTGAGAATCCATTTATGCTGGGTAGAGGAGGGTGGATGTATTTCTCCTATGAAGTCAAGTCCCCACTGTTGAAAAGGAGTTTCAACAGTGATTGGATGCAGAGGTAAGGGCAGCAACTTTCTTTTGCCTTCAAAAATTTGGCATTTATGACAGGCAATGATCATTTTGTGCACATCAAGAAAAAGAGTGGGCCAATAGTAACCAGCCCTAAGGATCTTGTTGGCTGTTGTCTTCCTGTGGAGGTGGCCTCCACATTCTCCTTCATGGAATTCGTGTTGAACCTTCTCTACATCAAACTCAGGCAAACATTTCAGCAATATTCCGCTTGCATTTTTCCAATAAAGACATTTATCTATAATGTAGTAATTTACACCTTTTAACTTCAAAAACCTTGCCTTAGTTTTTGATAAACCAGGAGGTGTATTCAGATTAAGAAAAACGTATAAAATATCAGCATACCAAGAGGAATTCATAAAATGATCTTCAACAGTGGTGATTGAGAGTTCCTCTTGTTCATCTAAAGCATTTATCATATTAATATCAAGAACTTCAAAATTGGATTCAGCCATTAATCTAGCTAGACCTTGGCCTTTGATGAGTTTAGTGGGCTTAATCTCTAAATCATATTCGAGTATTACAGCTATCCACTTACCTCTCTTACCATCTGGGTCCTGTGTTAGAATGTCTTTCGCAACCAAATTTGAGACAAAGGCAAAGATGTGTGAGTGAAGGATGTAAACTCTGAAGTCTTTTAAAGCTTTGACCAAAGCAAAAGCTTGCTTTTCCATAACATTGTACTTCAAAGGAGCATCCCTTAATGCCTTTCTAAAGAATGCAATAGGCTGCTCTCGTCCTTGTGGATTTTTCTATAAAAGGACAGCAACTATTGTATGTTCTGATGCAAATGAAAAAATATAAAAATCTTTTGAAAAGTCGGGACTTATTAGGACTGGTGTTTTGGTTAATGCTTGTTTCACCAGTTCAAAGGACTTCTTTGCTTCCAAGGTCCATTTTACCCCTTGCTCCCTTTTCAGCATGTTTGTAATGTTTCTAAGGAGCTCAGCCAAGTTGGGGATGAACCTTCTCAAGAAATTGATCTTTCCAATGAAATATTGTAGTTCCTTGATGTTTCGAGGATGAGAGATTTGCAATATCAATCCTCTTTGGGTCTATCTTTATTCCCTCTTCTGAAATGATGTGTCCAAGAAGTTTACCTTCTTGGAGACCGAATAGTGTTTTCTTTGGATTTAAAGATATACCAAACTTTCTACATTTCTCGAAAACCTTCCTTAAATGTTCTAAGTGCTCTTCATCTGTCTTTGAAAAGACAGTTACATCATCAAGGTAAATAATGATGAAGAAGCCTAATTCTTCTGAGAATGCTATGTCCATGGCTCTTTGGAAAGTTGCACCAGCATTCATTAGACCAAAGGGCATTTTCACATACATGAAAGTGCCCTAAGGTGTAGTGAAAGTTGTCTTTAATTGATCATCAGGATGAACTAAAATCTGATTGTATCCTAAATAGCCATCAAGCAAAGAAATTATTTTTGAACCAACTACCCTTTGTAAAATATGGTCCATCTTGGGTAAAGGGTAGTTTTCTTTCAATGACGCTTTGTTTAAGTCTCTAAAGTCTATACAAAGCCTAATCTCTCCTGTCTTCTTCCTAACTGACACCAGATTAGACACCCACTCAGAATATCTAATAGGGACGATAATACCAGCTTCATACATTTTTCTTGATCTCCTTCTCAACCAAAGGTAACTGAACAGGGTTTATTCTGCGCAGTTTTTGTTTAAAGGGATTTTGGTTTTCCTTGAGAGGGATTTTGTGCAGAATTATTTCAGTGTCATAGGATTTCAAATCCTCATAACTCCAAGCAAAAACACCAGAAAATTCTTTAAACAGCTCTATGTATTTGAGTTTGATGTGTGCTGGTAAATTTTTTGGACAGTTTGATCATCATTGTTTTCTGTTCACTGCCTATATTACACTCTTCAACTTCAGTCTCTACAGGCTCCAGTTTTGGATTTTTAGCCACATCGTTGAAATTAAACAACTCTTCTAAAGGGGCCAGACCCTTGGGAAAACTTTGATTGTTAGACTGCAGAGTTTCTAAGTCCTCTGTTTCTAACTCTGCAATCATCTCTGTTGTGTTTTCAATTTTTCTGGATAACATGTTTACATTAGCAACTTCAGGAGACTTTTCTTCTTCATCAAGAAAATTTTCTTCACTAGGGCAGTCTGTTTCATAGTCTGAATCCGAACTAGATAGTTCAAATTCATTTTTGAACTGCATGAAGTCTTCTATTTGTTTGTCTCCGTCAAACACTTGCCAATACTTCTCGTTATCAGGAACAGCTGGTCTGAATTTAATTTTAGTTGTGCATTATTTGGTTTCATATGGCATTAGGCATGTTCTAGCAGCAAAAGCTAAGCTGTGGGCACCGATATTCTCTTTTCTTCGGACAAAAATTATTTTATATTCCTCAAACGTTTTCAATAAATCCATGACGTCGTTCCTATAGGCTCTGAGTCTGGGGTGATTAGCGTTGTATTCCCCATTCACTTGCCTAATGATTAACTTTGAATCCCCTTGGACTTTAATTCTTTTGGCTCTTAATTTCTTCAGCAAATGTAAGCCTAAAAGAAGGGATTCATACTCTGCTATGTTATTGGAACACTGAAAAATTAATTTGTAGGAATGGCCTTCTGTGTGGTTTTTCTCAGTGTTATGTATCCAAACCCCTACACCAACGTTGGTCTTGGTGCAAGACCCATCGAATTTCGTACTCCACAGAGGACTAGTTTCAGGTTCAACGATTTTATTACTTTCCTCTTCAACCAGCGTGTTGTCGGGATTCTCTTGAATATCAGCACTCTGTTGAATTTGTTTTAATTCCTCAGGTTTTCAATTGTATTGAGGACTGTTTTCTTGACTATCAAGGTTTAAAAGCAATGGATGCATGATTTGTAGCTCAAGACCCGTGTTTGGTTTGCTGTGGTTTAAAGGTTCAGCAAACTGTTTCGGCATTTCTGTGTTGTCTTCCTCCTCCTCTCTATCGGCCATTAATCCAGTTAAAGTGACTTTTTCATTGAATGATTCATCGTTGAAAAGGATAAATGAATCAAGGCTTGTATTTATAGAATACAAAGGAGAGTTTTGTGGTCTGTCTTGGCTTGTAACCATGTACTGCATATGGGACTCCCTGTAAAGTATTCTTGTCTGATTGAAAACAAGGATGGTCGCATTGGTCATGTCCATCTGCATAGTTCCTTGTAACTTAGCTCCCCAAGATCTAGATAACAACATTCCATACTTTGGGGGTACATCAGCCACAAAAATATCCATTACTAGACATTTGGTTGGAATCTGTGCTAATTTAACGCAGAGGTCTTTGATTAATCCTAAACATTTTACTCTGCTTGAGTCAAAGGAGTAAATATCTTTATAAGGTCTGGTGATTTCAAGGCCTAGGCTCTCCATTATAGCTTTGGGCATTAAATTGTGAGAGGCCCCGAAATCATGCATAGCATTGTGCAAAATCTATTCATGAACGTTTAAACTTACATAAAATGGAGGAACGGGTCCCTCTTGATACCTACCTTAAATCTTAGGATCAAAAATGAGCTTTGGCTGGTCATCATTAAGATTGACAGTGTCATTATTCTCTTCTATGTTTAAAGCCTTCAAAATTTGGGTTCTAAATACATTTTGGGCAGCTAACTCAGTAAGGGGAACAGAGATTTTAATTCTGAAAATTTCTTGCTCCAAACTAAAAGGCATCGGATTCTTTGAGGTGCTTGTTTCAGCCTTATTAACTGCCACTCTATCAGCAAAATCAGTTTGCTGATTTGTTCTATTTAAATTTGACAAAATTGTTTTAATAGGAGTACTAGCTGAAGTACTAGTACTACTAAGGTCTGCACTCCGTTTTTCATTGTTTTGAGTGCTTTTCTCTTTGTTTTTATCAGAATTTACAGCCACTGTCCTGTCCTTCTGCTTTGTAACTTTTGGTTTACTTATAGTGCTGCTTTGTGAAGGTTTGTCAGAGTTTTTATTGTTGGGTGTTTGTTGATTGTTTTTACTCCTAAGGTCATATTCCTTTTGAGGCTCTATGATAACATTTTCCATGTCTTGATAATAACTTTCATCATTGTCTCTTTTTTCATCATAGGGTGTATATAGACCTTGCTTTTTATCATAATGATCTTCAAAGTCATCATTATCTACTCCCAACATATTTATATCATCATCCTCTGTTTTCTCTATTGTATCTTCAGCCTCACTTACATAATTTTGATGAAAAGGAGGAGTGATTTGTTGATCATCTTCCCTTAGTCTATTTTGAAGTTGGTTCCTCCTAAAATTCTAATTTTGGTTCTGGTTTCTATTTTGAGGAGAAGTTTGGTTTTGACTCGCTTGTGCTCTCTCAAGGATGCTTATCTTTTTCATCATTTCCTCCATCATTCTTTCCATCTTTGAACTAGAAGTAGAAGGTGTGGATTCTTCTCTGAAGGACACTCTCTTCTCATTTTTCATTCTTTCTCTTTTCTCCATTAAATTTACTTCCACAGCAAGAGTCCCTTTTTTCATATCTTCAGGGGTTAAAGGATCTCTCTCTCTCAGCTGATAGGCCATTTCATGGTCAAACCCTTCAATAAAACTGTTTAAAGCTGAGCCTTGTGAAGGTTTTAGGTCTGGGGGAAGGGCATTATAAACGTTGTTAAACCTTGTACAGTAAGCTTGTACACTTTCCCCTGGGTTTCTCTAGAGATTTTATAATCAGAAAGTATTTGAAGAGGGTTTTTTCTCACTTCCCATTTGTTTAAGAATGTATGATGGAAGCCTTGAAGATCATTTATACTGTGGGGGCTAAGCCTTTAAACCATTTTCTTACTTCTCCCCCTAAACTCTGAGCAAATAGTCTAAGTTTGACAGATTCATCATCAATTTCATTTCTGTCAAAGTAATCATTCATCTTATCCACATGTTGTGATGCAGTTGTAGCATTACTGGCATCATACAATGGTATTTTGGACTGATAGTCCTGTGGAATATTGGCTAATGGTAAAGGAAGGACCAACGGGACATACCATGTTGTTATGATAAGAGGTGGAGGTGGATTTACAAGAGTTGGATTAACAAGAGGAAAAGTGGGCTGGAGTGGAGTGGTTTGGACAGTGGATGTAGGATGAATAGATGTGGATGGACCAGGGATAGATTTCTGAGCTGATCTTGGGTGAGAGACACCTAAATTGAGAAGAAAATGTAAGTCTGGTGGTGTTGTTTCTCTACTACAAAGTTGTTCACTTGTTTCAAGAGATGAAAGTGAAGATTCAGAGTCTATCTGAATTATATCGTCAAGAGACTTAGTTCTAAAAGGATTTCTTAAGTCGACTTGTGATTGGTGTAGAGCTGCAATATTTTCAGGAACTGAATTGGCTCTCAAGGGTGATCTGAAAACAGTTGAAAATTTAATTTTAGGATACTTCCTAAGTATGCTTTCAGGGTTATCAACTATCTCAGGTGGGTTTGGGTCAGGAAAGGCTCTAGTATTGAAAATTTAATCTTAGGAGACTTCCTAAGTATGCTTTCAGGGTTATCAACTATCTTAGGTGGGTTTGGGTCAGGAAAGGCTCTAGTATGAATCTTTCTAGGAGCCACTATGTTGTGTTTTTCAGACCCAACTAAACAAGAAAAGTTCAACCAGATATAACAATCTTTGAGTGGCTAATTGATCCTTTAAATGAGAAAACTTTAATCCTAAGATCCTCTAACCGAGTTTGAATGATGTTATGAAGATAATGGGTCTTCCTAGTGGAGTCTTAAAGGTTTTTTTAGGATTGTGGAGTCGCCAGGTGGAATTTTTTAGCTGTTTGGAGGTAAAAGGTTTTATGGTCCACCACCATGTTTATTGAATACCAATCTGAAATATTTTTGGTTTTTCTGAGTTATTTTTCAGTCCTATGGGTTCTTAAGAGTGTTCTAAATCTGTTTCAAAACTTAGCTACAGTCATGAGACAAAGATAGTCTACTCTTATGGCTAAGTTAGCTGCTTCTTCAAGGTTCGATAAGTTCTTAAGAGAATCCTAAGGTTTCCTTAGTTTGTCACTGATTCAAACAAGTTCTATCACGATTACCATTTGTTGTGGTAATGCTTGAAGAGGGCTACTTTTACTCACTGAACACTGAATGTTTGGCCAGAAATGTTATGCTGGGTGGGATAACTGGCTAATATACCAAATGTTCTTTTTCAAAGGGTAATCTGAGATTTTAAAGATGTCTAGGATAAAAATACTCAGTCCCCAGTGGAGTCGCCATAAATGTTAGTTGATGGTGGCTCAATTGGTTAATATACCAAATGTTCTTGAGACAGGTGTTTTGTTGATATCCTTAGGCACATTATAGGTGTAATTTTAACTCAGAAATTCCCCATCGGAGTCGCTAGAAATGTTAGTAATCTGTAATTTTCAAGATTGGAAAATACAAACTGCAGAGACAACACTATTTCAACCACTTTGGGATTCTAGGATCTAGCCCTCCTGAATCCGGAGAGGGATCTCTCCAATAAAGTGAAAAGATTGATTTATCTTTAAGGCTTTTGGGTAATGATATTAGGCTAGTTATGAAGACTGGGGGTTTTTGTTTGTTTTGGATGGTTGAGCATGATTTCAATTGAGTGGAAAGTCCTAAATAAAAAAAGTTTCAAAGGTGTGAAGTTGCAAGCAATTAGAACAAGCTTTGGCTAAAAAGATATATAAAATGTTGGTTTTTAGTCCATTGGGCTATGGAGTCATAGTAGGATTTAATTGAAACAACAAGGTTCAAGAGTGGTCGATGGGGCAAGTCATCTATGTCTAAGGATCTCTTTAAAGTTGATTTTATGGAATGAAATGATACAACAAGAAAGGGAATTAAAAAAATGAAGAACAAAGAGCAGCCTAAGATCAAGTAATTACTTTGAAACTATCCTTCTTTCGGCATACACTTAAGAAGGACATAAAATTAATCTAAGATCTGGTAAGTACTTTGAAACTAACCAAATTTGATGCACTTTCAATAGAAGACATTTTAAACACAAAGGGAAACTTTAAAAGCAATTGTTGGAGAAGAAACTAGAGGACAGGGCTCACCATAGACTTCCCTAGCTCTGCTTTACTTAGTGAACTTTCAAGACACACACATAAGATAACGAAGAATAGCCTAAGATCAGGTAAGGACTTTCAACCTAGCCTACTTTCAACACATCCTTAGGGAAACTTTCAGATAGTTTTTGGGGATAAAACTAAAGGACAGGGCTCACCATCACTTACTTAGTTCATCTCTACTTAACATAAACTGAAAATAACATTCAAGAACAACATTTAGCTTAGACAGGAGGACGAGGGAACGCCAGCATTCCTTGCTGCTTAAACTAAATTAAATCATTCATAAACAACACAATTTGGAAGAAAACATGTAGATAAATATTATCAGTCAGAGAAGGGTACTGTAAATAGTAAGTCCTAACTATATGTTTGTTGTTCTTTATCAGATAAGATGGACAGAGCGAAAACAGAAATAAAATAACAATTTACAATAAGAAAAACATCATCGTTGACACAGACCAGGATCCCATAAATCAGCTTGTATTGATGCTTCAAACCAGTTACAATCTTCAGGGCCAATGTTTCAGTTCAGCAATCATCTTCACTTCTTAGACTAACTTATTAAATCACAAACAGAGCTTCCAGAGCCAGTGAACACTATTTACAAGTAGAAATTTCGAGCACAATTATATTTCAAAGTTCTGCAACCAACATTGTTTCATCTTCTACAGAAGTATTTATAGAAGAAATGAGGAGGTGGGATAGAATAAAATATCTTCAGGGTTCAATTAATACAGATTAATGCTTCTCGGCCTTTGAGGGGCTTAATGGAGAAGTTTACAGATATTTTCTCTGTATTAATTATTTCACATTAAGAATCAAGCTCGATGGAATGATTTTTTTTACTTTAAGGCTCTGTGTCATCTTCGCAATAACTCTGTTTGGCTTTGGAATAACTGCTCGGCTGTATTGAGGAAAATATCCTCTATTCTGGTCATTACTCGGCCTCTATTGAATGCTTTGAGGCTACAGGTGGCATTAGGTAGCTGAGAGGAATCAATTAGCCTCTGAGGTGGTGGTAGAGGCTTCTCGGTCTAACAGATATTTTGATTTTCTTTAAACATTGTTAATATGCTTTAACTCTGTGTGCATAGGCTTAATTAGGCCTAATTCTGTCTTTCTATTCTTTAAATGCATTTAATTTAGTGGATTAGGCTTTTGATTTTCGATCTTAGCCGTAATCCCCAAAAACTGTTATTCTTCCTTCGATTATTCAGTTCTGCTGAATAAACCTTCAACACTGATACTCTTTGTTTCTATTATGTTGCACTGTGTCTTGTTGATGTGCGGGAGCCACAGAGGGTTCATATGGCGTCAGCGCTCATGATGCGGCGTTGAACCCTTTGAATGGATACTCTTTAATAAACAAAAGCCTGGAGGATCGTCATCCTCGGCTTCTATTTTCTTTTCAATTTATTTGAAAAAACTTTAATACCTGCAAAAAACAAAGAAACCTTAAGAAAATCCTGCGTATCTGGAAAAACTTCTATGGAGGTCGCGGTTAGGAGCATGGTCGTTGGATGACAGCATCCAATGGCAGATATTGCGTGCGAAGATTAAAATGGAAGCGGTTGGAATAAGCGGTGGAAGTTTAAGTCAGAGCCATTGATCCATGATAGATCAAGGAGATCAATGGTCAAGATTAGTTATGAACAAATAATGCGAAAGGTTCATATTATAATGAAAAGGCGGACAAATGCAAAGAAATGGGGTTAAAACCTTAATCAGCAATGAAAAAGTCAAGGAGGAAAATTGGGGTTTCGCTGATGATCATGAGCCATCGGATCTCATTGGAGCCCGAGATCAACGGTGGAGATTTCTCGTTGGAAGTCCTTGGAGTATGGCGGAGGGTGATAGTGTTATGGGAGATTAGATCTGAGTTATTGATCTGCAAAGATCAACGGTGGGGAACAAATGCGAAGAAATGTGGTGGAAAAGGGGAAAAGTGGTTTCAGAGGAGAAAACCACAGGTTTCGCGTAGCGAAAGGGCGGGTAGGTGGTTTTTCCTTTTTGAACGCGATATGCATTCTTGCCTGACACGTGGAATTTGAATACCGCCTACATCGCGTAATTTTGGATCGTTAACCTTTGGGACAAAAAATGTTGCGAAACTGCGCGTCAACCGTTAGATCCGGGGTCTTAGATTTGACGGTCAGGAAGTGAGCGCGATATCGAAAAGATGCACAGGCGGAAGCAGGTGGGGTGGATTTAATCTAAGCCGTTGGGTTAGAGATTGGACGGCTGAGATCAAATCTAGATTTAAATGGAAATAATAAACAAGGCGGAGAAAGGGTTAATATGGGCCTTTGATCTGCAGAGATCAACGGTCGGGATTGGACGAAAAACATTAGAAGGGTGTATATGAAATTTAACAAAGGTCAGGAAAATTGATTTGGACCGTCGGATCTTGACACGTGGACGGTCCAGATTCAATCGAAGGGTTTGTGATTGGCGGGGACAAAAATTGAAAGGTGCCGATGCGATTGAACGATGACCGTCGATCTAAGGATCAGATCGACGGTGGGAAATGAATCGGAGGAGTCACAAGCAGGGAATGGGCTTATGATCGAAGCGAATAGGGGTCTTCGGATCGGAGATGTGGTGAATAGATCCAACGGTTGCGGATCCATCGGGGGGGGGGGGGGGGAGTCAATCGGAAGGGGGAATAAAATACGCCCGATACAAAACTCTGATGCGATTAGCGTTGGCCGTTGATCGGCTTTAGATCAATGGTCGGGAAGAGCTCCGACCAATGAACGGCGAACTTAGTGTAAAACATGAAAAAACACATTTTTTATGAAATATAAAGGTTTTATTGCGTCGGGGTGGGTTATATATATGGTTTGGCACTCGATTGCAGGGCCTTGGATATATGGAAAAACAAAGGGACCAGGGTTTTTAATATAAAAGGGCCAATCACATCGGAGGCCTTAACATAATGAATAGACTTGCGTGCTCCGATTTATTCTGATGCGATAAGTGCTCGAAGGGTTTAGCGCTTAGTTCTAGCACCAAGGCATATGTGGAGAAGTGGTTTAGGACTTAGCCCAAAGGGGCTTAAGCTTGTAATACAAAAAAGGCTTATTTTTTATGAAATTTTCAATGTTTTTTGATGGATTTGGGGGTTTCAGTAAGGTTTAAAAAGGACTTTCAAACCTTACAAAGGGAACTTTATGAAGGGGAAAGGGGAAATAATGAAAAATAGAGGAAGATCATGGGGAATAAGGGGGGTAAAAATGAAGGTTAATATGAATGAAAGAAGGGGTAAAATGAGGGGAAAAAGGAGTCTTCAGCAGTCTTTTCTTTAGGGAAAATAGCAGAATTTCTGAGTTTAAAAGGGACAAAGCAGTGAATATTAAGGTAAAGACAAGATGTCTTCACAAGACTTAAAGAATTAACAATTTTGCAATAAGACTTGTTTCTTGAAGGCTTGAAAAATGATTTAGCCACCATTTGTTCTGACAAATTTTATAGGTGGCTAACACCTATAAGTCACTTGAGCAACAAGGAGATGAGTATTCTCCTGATATATAAGACACAATGAGAATTTTAATGAAATAAATTAGAATTTGAAAGGAAGGTAATAACAGGTTGATTGAGGCACAGGAAAGGATTTCCAGAGATCAGGAAAAGTAAGCGGAAGTTAATGCAGTGATTCTATAGTCTTTGAGATTTACAGAAACAAGGACATTTGACGATCAGTCATGAAGATAGGCAGGAGTAAAGGACTAATGGGGCATATGGTAGTAGGTATCGATTAAGATACATGTTTTATATAGAGGATAAAATCATAGGTGGAATATATTTGGATACACATGATAAGAGGGGTAGTGCTTATGGGATCTATTCTAGTTCCAATTCAGAGAGACACCATCACCATCATCCTTATAGGAGGAGTGAGAAGCAATGTTTACCAAAAGAGTTCAAGAAAGCCAAGGCTCATACATTTGATGGAGAGATTAATGGGTAGAAATATGAAAAATCATGGTTGCACGGGATGAATAATTTCTTTAGACTACATGAGTGTTCAAATAACATGAAAGACATAATAGCTACCTTCAGTCTTAAAGAGAAAGCATATATATGGCAAGAAGATACGAATAAAGTCAGAGGCATTAGAGAAGAGGAGACGATATGGGATGAGTTCGAGAGACTCTTCAAGAAGAAATACCTATCCAAAAGATATTATGGTGGCAAGGCTAAGGAATTTTATGAGATAAAGATCAGTTCTATGACCGATGATGGGTATACTAGCAGATTCCTAGAGTTGTTTAGGCATGTACCTTACCTCAAGGACGAGAAAGAAAATATCCAAAGGTTCATCAATGGATTTCCAATAGAATTAATAGATTGGATTGAGTTTGATGAGCCTTGATTGTTGGGGGAATCCAACAGAAAACTGAAGCACAGTTATCAACGGTCAAAGAAAAAATATGATTTTAAGCAGGATTGGAAAGGGAATGAGAAGACTAAAGGAATTTGGGCTAAGAATCACATTTTCATTAATATCTCATACATATCAAGTTTGGTATCAGAGCTTTGGTTTTCTTGTTGCTGTGAGTATTTATTTGTTTGAAAGTGCATGTGATTCTTACAAGGTTGAAGCTCAAGAGAGGAGAAGGAAATCTTGTGGTTGCAAGTCCTCAAGTTAGGTTAACGACAAGGAGAGCAAGTTTCCCACAATCTCCACCAGAAATTCTTCCTCAAATTGCAATTGAAGCTTCAGCAAGTATGTCACATGAAGGAGAGCCTAAAAATATGTTAGAGGATGAAAAAGCCTTTAGGAAACCATTCTTTGATATGACAAGAATGGTGAAACTTCTCTATGAGGAGAGAAGCACAAGGATGCAAGGTGAGAGCTCCAATATTCCAAAGGGATACAAGTCTTCAAAATGAGAAGAAGGAGATGGATACAAGCCTCCAAAAGGTAATGGGAATGGTAACAAACCACCTTTAACACCATCATTATCCTGACCACCATCTCCACTGCCATATTCATCTTCTTCCACAACAATCCCTTCACAAATACATACACAATCTCCAAAAATTCATGGTAAAACTCCATTTTTGAAGCTTGACATTAAGTTTTATTTGCATATGTATGATGGAGAGGTAGACGCTGAAAGATAAGACAATTGGGTATGCAATTGAAGTGTATTGTAGGATACAAAGAATTAAAGATTATGACACCAAGATTCAACTTGCTTCACTAATATTGGAAAGTGTTGCTCTTATTTGGTGGGAAGAAAAAACTCAAGAGGACATGAAGAAACATGGTAAGGTCTTAACCTCTTGGAATGATTTTGTTGTTACCTTAAGGATACAATTTTATCCATTAACATACATGCAAAAGGCTATGATGGACTGGAAAAACTTTAGGCAAGGTAAAGGACAAAGTGTGCAAAGCTATACTCAAGAATTTAGGAGAAGAGCACTAATTTTGGGTGTAGATTTGAGATCTAAAGAAACTTTGCTAAAGTATATTGGAGGTTTTCATAATTACCTAAGACATACTATTCTCATGTTTAATCCTTCAAATTTATATGAAGTATGTGTACAGGCCACACATTTAGAGGCAAGAGGGAAACATGTTTCAGATGAGACAAGTGAGGATACCTTTGAGACTGAAGATAAAGGAAAGGGTAAGTTCAAGGGTAAAGGTAAGAAGAATGCATCCATCAAGATGGAGAGAAAAAAACTCACATGCAAACACTGTTCAAAAATATGGACATGATGAAGATCATTGTTGGAAACTTCATCCAGAGATGAGACCCAACAAGCTTAAAAGCAATGAGAAGGAGAAGATAACTGCAAATATAACACATGATTTAGGTTCTGATTTTGGAGATGAAACAAAGATCATCGCAATGGGTTTGAAAGGTAAGGAAATTGCAAGTACTAGTTCTTCAAGTTGTCTCAATAGTACTCAAGATGATGAAACAATAATTGAAATTTTACATGTTAGAGTTATTTCAAAGCATACCAAGATTGACACCCTATTTGATAGTGGTTCACAAAGAAATCTTATTTTTGAAGACTTAGTCAAGAAGTTGAATGTAGAAACCATTCCTCATCAAAGACCTTATCCTTTAGGTTGGATATGTAAGAATGCAAATTTTGCAGGTGCTGAGGAAGTGCATACTTAGATTTTCAATCACTGCAAAATTTCTTGATGAAGTTGAACTTGATGTTGTTCCTCTTGATATTTCTGGTATTGTTTTGGGTAGCCCATATATTTATTATAGGAGAGAAATCTCTCATCGCCATGAGAATAATTATCACTTATTCAAGAATGGGATTGAGTATATTTTTAGAGCTCATAATAAGAATGTGAATTTGTCTCTTATGCATGCTCGATAAATGAAGAGAATTGTGAATGCTAGTCAAAAAAATTCTTTGTTAATGTTCAATAATCAAGATGTTGTGAATGAGGCATTTCATGTATAAATTATATAACTAATGCGTTATATCCAAGATTCTCCTGATCACACACTATTTTAACTTCATGCACAATACAGAATCTATTCCACCATTGATCATCACATAATCAATTGCATGCACACATGAAACCATAAAAATTCACACACATTAACATAGTGATTTATGGGAAAGCTTAAAGCTGAAAACCCCCAACTATCTATATAATATATGTCATAGAGATCATGTAACAATCATCATACAAAGCTTATCACAAGCTCTCAATACAATCGAATCGCTACACACTAATCAGGTCCTGATCTAGCAAATCCATGCACCGATCTCTGCCACCTGCTAGCCTACCTCTACTGCGCAATCCCTGCTGAAGAATGGCTTTGAATGAACTCGAATCCACCTAGATTGCACTGCGCAATCCTCATTGGCATCTCCATCAATGTGTGGTGAAAACTCATGCAACACTATAGTCACAACTGATAATCTATCTTTCCCTTTCACCTATCTCTCCACTGGTCTCCACTGAACTGTCTATGCACTGTAGTTAACTGATGTATTCTTCATTTGATTAATGATTTAATATTTAGTGAATTAATTAATAATTAATCCACACCACTCTCACTAGTGTATCAATCAGTTAGACTAGATACAACTAGCTCAACTTTGTCTAACTGAGTTAAACTGAACACAACTCCACCAACTACTTCTACAACTCCACCAAACTCTGTCACATGAGTTCTAACTGAATTCCTCCATGCAATAGCTATAGTTAACCCTCAGGAATAGCGTAATTCCTTTTGTTAGCTCTTGTGCCACATCTATGCACTTAATTGAAGTGCTCTAAGAGAATAAGATAATGTTTAGAGTCCAAATATTATTAAGCGCTAATAATATTCGACATATCTATTTTTAGACTGGCAATCTAAAAATAGATTCCGCCCAATATGTCTAAATATAGAAGTCCATCTATTTTTCCAACTTGACCAACCATCCACAAATAGCATCCTGCAACTCATAGAATATGATCGACATGTCTAAAAATAGGGACTTGCGCCAAAATACCGCGGCCCACTTAGTGAAGGCAACTCTTTTCACTAAGCTCATCATCTTGTCAGCACTCCTCAACACTCCTCTCAACAAGATAGTGATTATCCACAATCTATCCTGCCTCTCTGTATTCGAATTTGCTCTTGGTGAGCGCTTCGTCAAGATATCACCTTCGTCAAGATATCAAGATATCAAGATCCGATCTCCGTAGGAATGTAAGAAAGTAACATGATCTTCTCACGCACACAATCTCTCGATATGATGGTACCTGATGTCAATGTGTTTATATCTATCATGAAATACTAGATTAACCGAGAGTTTGATGCAACTCTCGATTACTGCCAAAGTATCACAGAGGATCTAAATGAGAATCAATAAATCCACTGTGGATCTTCTCTATCCATAGCTCTGTGAAGCAAACAACCATGCCATACTCGCCTCCACGTAACTGAAAGTTATAGATCTCGTTCCTGCTGTACCAAGAAACTGTTGTCGACCCGATACTGAAAATCCCTCCAGATGTGCTCTTTCTGTCCGTTGGGCTCCCTGCCCAATCTGCATCCGTGAAGCCACATAGCCTCACCTCATCCGACTGTCTATACCACAATCCACATCCCGATGTGCCTTTGAGATATCTCAATACATGCTTCCCCGCCTTCCAAAAGATCTTGGTTGGCTTAACCATAGCTTGTGAAAGCTGGTTCACAGCATAGCATATGTCGGGTCGTGTATTGACCAGATACATGAGTGACCCCACCAACTGTCAATAAATAGTGGCATCCACTACCTCTGCCGAAGTAGCATCCTCCTTCCTCCATCCACCAGGAAGAGGAGTATCAATAGGCTTGTAGCCATGCATGTTGAACTTCTCCAGTATCTCCCGGGCATACTTACCCTGAGAACAAGAATACTTGCTCCGAGACACAACCAGTTCATCGCGCTACCAAATTTCCAATCCCAAGAAATAATGAAGGAGGCCCAAGTCCTTCATCTCAAACTCCTTTGCCAGACGCCTTCGTATGAGTGTATCACATCACCAATAATCAAATCATCTACATAAAGTACAATGATCAGCAACTTAACCTCCACCACAATCTGGTATAGGTTTGGATCCGCCTCACTCTTGGAGAATCCAAGTCCGGTGAAATAACTGTCTATCCATGTGTACCAAGCACGAGGTGCTTGTTTCAGCCCATACAGCGCTCTTTTGAGCCTACACACAGGCGACTCACTGCTGAAGATCTCGAAACCTTTGAGTTGCTCTATGTACACCTCCTCCTTAATGACTCCATTGAGGAACTCAGTCTTCACATCCATCTGATGAATGTTTCACCCCATCTGCGCTGAGAGAGCAAGAATCATTTGTATGGAAGAATACCTTGCGATAGGTGCAAATGTTTCCTCATAGTCGATCCCCTCAATCTGTGAGAAGCCCTGGGCAACAAATCTTGCCTTGTACTTCTCAACGCTCCCGTCAGCTGCTTGCTTCACTTTGTAGATCCATCTCGAACCTACCACCGATTTCCCTTCCGGCCTTGGGACAATCTCCCATGCACTGTTTCTGACAATCGAATCATACTCTTCCACCATGGCATTTACCCATGTAGGGTCCTCCACAGCTTCTTGGAAAGAAGATGGTTTTGTCACGATACACTTGCTCATTAGAGCCTTGTATCCATTATATCGGTCAAGTGATTGTCTCTGTCTACGCTATGATGTAGGGGCTCCTACATTCTGCGCTGCATCTTGATTCAGTCGCTCAACTTCTATATTGCGCTTCATCCCTCTGATGGTTGGCGCTGCATGAGTGGTTTCTTCCACTCCACGAAATTCCTCTTGTGGCTGATCCACATCCTGAGGCTCATCCTTAGGAACTAATAGCCCCTCATCTGCATGCAAGTGTGGCTCCCTCTCAAGCGAACACTTCATGGCTTTCTCCTCATGAAATTTGATATCCCGTCGCACAACAGTCTTTCGACTGTCTGGAAAATACAGACGATAGTTGTGGGGTGTTTCTGTGTATCCCACAAATATCCCAACCTTTTTGGTCGGCTCCAGCTTCTTCCTGGAATCCTTCATCACATGAATGTAGACAGGTGAGCCAAAAATCTTCAAATGAGAAATATCAGGCCTCTTACTAGAAAACGCCTCCTCGGGTGTACTCATGCCAAGTATCCTATGAGGACAACGATTTTGCACATAAACCGCAGTGTTGCAAGCTTCATCCCACAAGTGTATGGGAAGGCCCTAATCATGCAACATCACCCGTGCAGCACCCATGAACGTTCTATTCTTTCGCTCCGCGACCCCATTCTGTTGTGGGTTATGAGGTGCTATGAGCTCTCTTCGAATTCCTTCTGCGCTGCAAAAGTCCTTGAATTCGCCAGAGATGAATTCACCACCATTGTCGCTCCTAAGAGCCTTCACTTGCTTCCCCGACTCTTTATCAACCAGTGCCTTGAACTCACATAACTTTGAGAATGTCTCGCTCTTCTTCTGCGTGAAGAAGATCCAGCACTTTCTAGAAAAGTCATCAACAAAGATCACATAATACCTGTGCTTTGTTGTCTAAGCTACTGAGAAAGGTCCACACACATCTGTGTGAATTCTCTCAAGAATCATCGTGGCATGACTATCCTTCTCGTGAAAGGTGGCTTTCACAAATTTTCCCAAAGTACATCCCTTGCACTGATCTGACTGCGCAAGTGTACCTTTGGGAAGCCCAGTAGAAATCTGCTGCAAAATTTTCAAAGCACCATGGTGAAGATGGCCCAATCTCCTGTGTCATAGCTCGCCCTCATCCCGACTCACCACTCCTTATGCCTTGCCTGCCATTGCTGCGCAGCCATCTACCTACAACTGATAAAGGTTCTTAACTCGAACCCCTATCCTCCGGGTTTCACCAGTTGCCTTACTACGCAAGAAAGCCTTTCCCTCACTAAATACAACATCATATCCCTCGTCTTCCAACATTGCCACAGAGATCAGATTCTTCTTCAATCCTGGAACATGCATGACATCCTTTAATATGAAGGGTTTACCAGACTCCCTCTCAAAGGAAATGGTCCCGATACCGGTCGCACTATATCTACCATCATCGCCCATATCGATGTGCACTCCAAGATCTTTCTCATCCAGATCAGTAAACAAATCTTTGTCTCCGGGCATATGGAAAGACACACCACGGTCAAGAAACCACACTGATCCCATCACACTTGAGACCAAGCATATGATCAGCGAAAAATCCAGCTCAAACTGCGAAGCTAAGGCCTCTCCAGCTGCAGATCCAGCAGCCTACTTATTTTTCTTCTTCTATGGACAGTTAGTGGCGTAATTTCCGTGTTGGTGACAGTGAAAGCACTTCACCTTGGACATGTTCTGCTTATTGCCTTTCGCACTAGATTGAGAAGAATTTTTCTTGCCCTTCCCCTTCCTTGCTTTGGCAGCCAAAGCGTAATTTTCTTCATCTTCATTCTTCGATGAAGATCCATCCCTGGTGCTCCACCTTATCTCCTCCTGCACAAGATCCGACCAAAGTCGCTCCCATCCTGGCAGTTTCTCCCGACCATTGACAGAGTCCTGATACGAATGCCAACTCTTCGGAAGCCCAAGGAGAGCCGAGCTCACCAAGTCCTCTTCATCTACAATAACCCCCACACTTCCCAACTCATCCCTGCACTAGACAAACTTCGTGAGGAACTTGGGTATACTGTTGCTTTTCTCCATTTTTATTTTCCTGAGTTTATCTTTGAGCGCCAACTTCCTCTGGTCGCTCTTGCTTTGGAACAAGTCTGTCAACGCTTTCCACATCAAGAATGGAGAAGATTTACCATGAAGGCTGGACACTATGTGATCCTTCACACCTTCCAACAGAATTCTTCGACACTTTGTTGTCTTCTTTTTCCATGCATCAAGTGCGACAGCATCGCTAGAAGCCGGTTTAGGAATATCAGCATCTATGAACTCCTTCAACCCATTATCCTCCAGCACCGCCTCCATCTTGTCCTTCTATGCAATATAATTCGATTTTCCCTCAAGGGCATACTCCAATCGCAATTCGTTGAAAGACATTTCAATGGAATCTCCACTTCGACACCAAGAAAACTTTGCTGCAAATTCGAATTCCACCAGCACAAAACTCAACTGTTTCAATAATTTGCAATTGCGCCAATGATCAATGCTCCGATACCATGTAGAAATTATATAACTAATGCGTTATATCCAAGATTCTCCTAATCACACACTATTTTAACCTCATGCACAATACAAAATATATTCCACCATTGATCATCACATGCGGAAATTAAAATCAATTTCATGCACACATGAAACCATAAAAATTCACACACATTAACACAGTGATTTATGGGAAAGCTTAAAGCTGAAAACCCCCAACTCTCTATATAATATATGTCATAGAGATCATGTAACAATCATCATACAAAGCTTATCACAAGCTCTCAGTACAATACAATCGCTACACACTAATCAGGTCCTGATCTAGCAAATCCATGCACCGATCTCTACCACCTACTAGCCTGCCTTTACTGCACAATCCCTGCTGAAGAATGGCTCTGAATGAACTCGAATCCACCTGGCTTGCACTGCGCAATACTCATTGGCATCTCCATAAATGTGTGGTGCAAACTCATGCAACACTATAGTCACAACTGATAGTCTATCTTGCCCTTTCACCTATCTCTCCACTGGTCTCCACTAAACTATCCATGCACTGTAGTTAACTGATGTATTCTTCAGTTGATTAATGAGTTAATATTTAGTGAATTAATTAATAATTAATTCACACCACTCTCACTAGTGTATCAATCAGTTAGACTAGATACAACTAGCTCAATTGTGTCTAACTTAGTTAAACTGAACACAACTCCACCAACTATTTCTACAACTCCACCAAACTCTGTCACATGAGTTCTAACTGAAGTCCTCCATGCAATAGCTCTAGTTAACCCTCAGGAATAGCGTAATTCATTCTGTCAGCTCCTGTGCCACATCTGTGCACTTAACTGAAGTGCTCCAAGAGAATAAGATAATGTTTAGAGTCCAAATATTATTAAGAGCTAATAATATTCGACATATCTATTTTTAGACTGGCAATCTAAAAATAGTTTCCGCCCAATATGTCTAAAAATAGAAGTCCATCTATTTTTCCAACTTGACCAACCATCCACAAATATCATCCTGCAATTCATAGAATATGATCGACATGTCTAAAAATAGACTTGCGCCAAAAATAGCCTGCGGGCCCACTTAGTGAAGGCGACTCTTTTCACTAAGCTCATCATCTTGTTGCATTCTCAACATTTCAAGGTGATGCATCACATGAAAATTCTGATTTCATTGAGGTTGCTAATGGTTGTGATAAGATATTTCAGGAGTCTAACATGTTTCCTTTCAAAATAGGTCAATAAGATGTGGTAAAATTGTAGAAGCATGCATCATTGTTGAGCAGTGATGTGAACAAGATGTCGGTGCAAGAGAGTGCAAAGATCAAAGAGCAAGCGCCAAAGAGATTTGACAAAGAGGGCATTGGGTTCAAAATTTCTTCTTGTGGGTTTCACAATGTGTTATCTTTGATGTTATCTTTGAAATGGGATGCTGCATGGCAATGGCGATCACACTTGGTCAAGATTCGAGCCAAGTACAAGGCAAGACAAGGTAAACATCACCATGTCTTCAGTGTTTGAGGTGAGAAGAATTTCAAGTTATTTATGTTTCCTTTTATTGACGACCAAGGAGGGAACATGTTTGTTTCTTCAAGGATAGTTTGTTGTTCTGTAAATTTCAGGAAATTGCAACCAGATGGTATCTACAACAACAAGTCAAGGTCTCCAAATTCAGGGAAAAAGATCAATTTTTATGAAAAGATAAAATTGTTGAATTCGGAAAAATTCCAGTGGATTGAGAATGGAATGGTGAGGGGGTTGTACCCTCATCCACATATTCAGTAATGAAAGATATATTGGGGTCCAAAAGCTTCTAGTGGAGAGGTGTGAACAGGTGCTCAAAATTATGCTAAAAAATGAAAGTTGCCGGAATGGTGTGGAACTTGAACGACTATGTAGATCTCATTGTTCTGAATCTGGTGCAAATCGTTTAGCGGAAAACCGACACCGTATGCTCCAGGAAACACGTTCTATTTGTTTTCCCAAATAGGAAATTTTTTTGGGCCAGTGGCAGGCTGCCATGTGGCCTCTTCTGGTTGGTTGAAAGGTAATTTTTTTAGGCCAATATGGCCTCGCCACTTATCTGAATCTTATTGGTTATGTTTTGGGCAAATTTGATTGGTTGGTATGATGGCCAACCACATGTTGCCACGTGGCCCAACTGGAGGCCACCACGTGGCAGCACGAGAGGCCACCAAAAATTTGTTTAAGGCCAAACTACACCACGGAGGGATTTGAAACCGTAACCATTCACCAAATAGCGCCAAGGTTTACCGTCGAGCCACCGTTGTTCATTGTTAAACATTGCAATGAAAACATTATTTAATTGTGGCGGAGGTCGAGGTAATGGTTCAGGGCTTAGCTCCGGCCCCCCGTATTTGCATACCACACAACCAACGTCCGGAGACCAAGGGCGCGGAAGCATTAACCACCACCCAAAACCATCACCTAACCGCCATGTGAACGATCGCCATTAACCGCCTTAATTTTTTTTATTACTTTTTTTTAATCTGCCGAACTATGTAATATAATTAATTTTTTGGACTTTAGGCATTGGTGTGCATATTAACGGTCTGACAATTTCGCTTGAAAATTCACAAATTTGTCCCTCCATTAGTGCAATTCAGGGCGAATTTTTAGGACCGGCCCGGATTTTGGGGAATTTGTGGTGCAATTAGCAGCAAAACTAGGGAGGCTCATAAATTCTTCAGTTTTTGACCAATTTCGGATCAGAAAGAGGCTAGACATGCATTTTTGGGTATTCTGAAGCTGATGGAACAGGTTTTGAAGCCATTTGAGCATTGTAAATGTATGTAATCACCATTTTAAGCATAATGAAAGAGGGTCAAACCATTGAAAGCTGGGCCAAGGAGACGTAGCCTAGGAGGGGTGAGCTTCTTCATCAATTGATGTGTTGTGGCTATTTTTATGGTGCATTTGTCTGTTGTTTTTGTATATTTCAAAGTTTATTTTCATGCTTTATGTGTTAAAAATTGACATAAAAGCTCTCAAAAACTCAGTTTTTAAGACTTGCAATTTTCAAACCCTTAAGCACATTTTCATTAAGATCTCATACAGGTCAATAAGACTATAAAATATTCCAATATGTAACTCTAGTTAAGAGTTAGATTCCAAACTAACCACTAGTAGGCTATAAAATTGTGTTATAATTGAGCCACTAGGAGGAAAGGGGTTCCATTGTTTCTCAGTGCATTTTGTTCCATAAATGAGCAAAGTAACCAAGAGGGATAGAGAAAAAACACACACAGAGGATTTGCGCATTGCAGTAACCCACGAGGCACAAGCCTTACTTCTTTGTACTCACAGACATATTATATTAAGAGAAAGAGAGCAGAACAACCTCACCTTATAGCTAGGTTTTATCCCAAAAGGGTTTCTCAGGTTACATCTTTTGCCAATTGTGGTTTGTGAGTTTTTCTTTTCTTTTCTCTATTTTCTAAATAATTGTAATTTGCATGCTTATGCAACAAACAATAATTTATAGATCCAAAAATATAAAGAGAAATAAACCCTCATAGTGAAAATTTCATATTTTTAAGTATAATTTTATCTGATCTATTGTGACAAATTTTCTAGTGGAATATCCATGGCAATTTGTGGATAATCCCTCTTCAGCTTCCATAAGTCAAAATTTTGTCTATTGAACTTCTTGATCTCAACTATTGAATTGCTTGTCATTCTTTTAATACAAGGGTCACCAATATAGAGCTCCCAATGAACAAGTTTATCACAAGTCTATCATGTGGCCAATACAATACAAACCTTTAACAACAAAGGTGTCCCCTGAAAGCAGAAATCTTATTCTGAAACCAAATGATGGGATTAAAGAACATGATATGAAGACAATTATAGCAAATCATAATGACAAACACACATAAATCATGACACATGATTTATCCTAGAGAACTCAAACCAGGAAAAATTATTTAATAGATCATTCTCTTGACCAAATCTGGCCAAGACGACTAAGTGAACCTTCACTACTGACCTCCAATTACCGTACAATGGAGTATTCCCAAGCCTTTTAAAAGTTTCATTACATGTAATCCACAAGCTCAATATAAAAAACTACCAAAACTATTGGCCTAACTTTTTGACTATTTCACTGAGTCAAGTTTAACCTCAAAGAACAATAACATCTTAAGTCAAGTTTAACCTATAATATATATAACCTCCCCAACTAGCAATCAAATGTAGTCCACTAAGATTATTCATGCTAATTAGAAAATCACGCTAACTCTTGGACAAGTCACAATCAACCTCATGGATTTGAGGAAGAAACATAGAGGACCACAAAGAACAACTAAAAGCAGCTTAGATCCATCTTAAATCCGAATATACCAAGTGCCGAGATGAATCAAATATTTTTTTATTCTAAAAGAAGTTTACACCTCAAGAGATTTGATGTCCCTGGATGCTTAGGAGATCCAAATTTATGATGGACCTACGCTTGTTTTATTTTTAAAATAAAATTATTTATTAATATAAAACTATTTATTATTTTATTAATTTTAATCCAATTATTTTAAATTAAAATATATTTATAAATTAAAATAAAATATTAATTTGAAAAAATATCAAGAAATTAATTTAATTTTTCTCCTATTATGATTTTAATTTCATAAAATTTCAGAATTCATTAAGATTTGATTGGAACTAAATCTCAAATTACAAATAAATTTAAACAATAGAAAAGGTTATAAAAATAAATTAATTTCAAAAAATTTCAAAATTTTATAAAATTAAAATTTAACTAGAACTAAATTCCAAATTACAAATAGAAAAAATTATAAAAAATACATTCATTTCAAGAAAATTAAAAATATTGTTGAAGATGATTTAGTCATTATTTCAATTTTGATTTATCATCTATATTGTCATATAATTTTATTTATTATTTAATTGAATTATTTTAAATTAAAATATATTTATAAATTAAAATAAAAATTAATTTGAAAAAATATAAAAGAATTTAATTAAATTTCATGAAGTAAATTCCATATTACAAATAAATTTAAACAATGAAAACTTTCAAACTATTTTGTTAATTTTTAAAAACTTTTTTTCGATGAAATATACATTATATATAAAATGAAACTTTGAAAATAATTAAACCACAAACCTTACCAGATCGCACTATGCAATCGAACTCCACCCATCTGGAAACTTCAGTCCACGAAGACAACAGTCCACAACAGTCCATTAAGGCAGTGATGAACCTCAACACTTAACAAATTCCACTATCAAATCCTCAATCAAACTCAGCTCTCAACAATACAACTCTGCTCACAAGCTCTCTCAGCTAACATGCTCATCAAAACACAACTCTCTCAACAAACAACATACAACCCTACAGTAACAACCTCTCTCACTCAGCAGCAAACTCATCAAACCCTCAATGACTCACCAACAATATGCAGGACAACAACAATATGCTAGCACACTAAGTAGCAGCATATGACAATATGACACAGTATACTTAGCATACAAAAGCCCACAAGTCACCAGGTCGAACTCTGTCTGCACCAAACTCTGATCCAGCTCTTTCTATGTCACGGTCTACTCCATGCTATGCGCACTGATCCTTTTCCCCAAGTCATTCCAAAGCATTGCACTATCCTCATTTGTGGTCAACGCATTTCAACAAATCAACTATAGGTGCCCACGAACCATTGAATTAGCCTTTCTTTGCTCTGCACACAACTCTGCCCCAACTGTCCATTGCAAACTTATTTAAACAAAAATGCCCTGCCTTGATGCCATTACAAAACGATCCATTTGGACAAACTCCATACCCTTAATACACTCCATAACGTTCACAAACTCTGTCCATATGCGTACCAGCCAAAATTAAATTGTTTAATTAGTATAGTTGGAATAAAAATTTGAGTTTAAGTTGTTTAACTTGTATAATTGGAATGCCCCAATCAAAAAATTATCTAGGATCGGTGTAGTTTAACTTATTTCTAAATTTTTAAGAACTTGAGTTTAAGTTGTTTAACCTATATAATTAGAATGCCTCAAAAAATCACATTCTTTCTTAAAATTGTTTTACTAAATTTCAGTGAAAAAATTATTTTGTCTATAAATTAGACTATCCCATTTTAAAATAATCGCCAATGAATTATCAAGAATAAAATTACACACTCGGATGTTGAATTTCTTGGTCAATATATTGCACTAGCCCCCTAATTACTATGGGTAATTGAATTTCTTTGTCAATATATTGCACTAGCCCCCTGATTACTATGGGTAAAAACCCTAGATTTGTTTGTTGGTATTCTAACCACCAGTTGAATGCAAAGATCACCGTGAGGAATTGTTATGGCCTCGGAAAAGAGAGTGAAGGAACTCTGTTTTTTCTAGAAATTTTACACCAAAAAAAAAACTCATCATGACCAAAACAACTAAACAATTAACTTGGACCAAATCGTTTACACCATTAGAGGCATCATCGGACTAGATCTTTGTTCATCACTTGGCCATTTAACAATAATCTCCAATGTGTCGAGGTTCCCATGTTTTGGCCAGATTGGCAAGACCAAAAGATGAAACAACATCAAAACCACTTTGGGATCCTAGGATCTAGCCCTCCTGGACCCGGAGAGGGATCTCTCCATTAAAAAAAAAGAGTGATATATCTTTGAAACTCAAATGAGATGTTAGGCTAGATATGAAGCACAAAGGGGAGTTTAAATGATTTGGTTGGTTGGTTGTTGGGCTCAGTCACGAGATCATACACTGAGAAGGTAATGGGAAGGAAAGAGCAGAGCAATAAGACGCTTCGGCAAGGGAAAATGGGTAAGGGTTGTGCCATCCATTGTGCTATGGAGTCATGAAAGGAGATTACTTGCAACAACTAGCCAAGGCCTTCAGAGGGCAAGTCATGTATACTAAAGGATCTTCTTAGATAGATGGTGGAATGGAACAATAAGGAAAGAAGGTGAAAGAAGGAAAGAAACCCAATTTCTGCCTACAGATCAGGTCAGAGGTCATTTCACTCCAGACCTGCTTGGACATACTCAAACGCAGTTTTCAATGAAGTCACAAGGGGGCAGCGTATAGATCAGACCAGAGGTCATTTAACGCCAGGTCTGCTTTAGCGTACTCCAAGGGAAAAACAGAGGCAATATTTTGACACAAAACTAGAGTCTATAAATCGGAGAAGGACTTTTAACCTTCCCTTATTTGACACCAACAAGAAAACATCCAAGCAGCAAACTCCGAGTTCACACATCAACTAGCAGGAAATAACATCTACTACGCTGGTTAAACCACATGAATTTACTCTTGGATTCACAAACAGCGGAAAACATTGAAGGTAGGGAGAGCAGAAACATAGGGTACCATGCGAGGGTAAACCCTATGCTATATTTCTGATGCGTACCAGAAGACCAATGAACAGCGTGGAAAATGTAAATAACAATGAGATAAGAGTAACATCACCCGTAGTAATAGACCAGGATCTTGTGAAGTCACTTGATTTAATTGATGCAAAACCAGTCACATACACTGAGCTCAATAGCTGATTACAGTCTCAACTTTCTCCTCCCAGCCTACTACATTACAAACTACTTTGCTGTGCCCTTCCCAAAACTGTTTCAACAGCCAAAAATGAATCCCTACCACTACAACCGCAATAACACAATCCAACCCCTTACAAAATGTTCTCTAGGATTCTTTATAGGAAAAAGGATAGCAGGAGTAGGTGATACACATTAAATCGATTCATTAAGACAGAGTGGAGGTGGTGCTCATACCCACTCCGCTTAATAGCTCTGCGCTGTACTTGGTGGTCTGTTTCGGGGGTCTCTGTCAGGTCGGATTTGACCTCTGATATTTCTTTGAAGTTTCCTTCTGGCTGTAAAGCTTTATGATTTGTCTTTTGAAGCAAGTAAGGTGACTGCAGGTCTTCTGGGCTTTCATACCTCCATTATAGTTGTCCTGACGGTTGTTGGAAGCTCTCTGTCAGTGAGATGGCCTTTGGGAGCTCGGGGAGCCATGGAGGCTCTATCGGAGGCGTACTATTCTGAGAAAATGTACTGCTGATGCTAAGAGTAGATATGGCTTGACTCATTTGCGCTTCAAATCTTCGGATTGTACCTTAATCCTTTGATCTTGGGATTAGGTGTTGAATATTCAATTAACTGACTTTAATCTGTCTCTGCTGCTTCACTGAGCCATTGCTGTAATGGCCTCTCTGTGTTCTGATTCACGGTGACTGTGATAGAGTGAATTCACCACTCTGTATACCCTACACAATAAAATGAACCAATTATAAAACCCAAGGGTGGCGGAAGGGACGCTGTGAGGCCATGGAAGAATAGTGGCGCAATTGTGGAGACAGTGGCTGTAGAGGAAATAGGTGAAAATGCAGTGAAATGGAGGTTTGGTGGAAGGAAGTACGCGGGCCGTCGATTAGGTTGAGACGGACGGCTGAGATTGAATCAGAGAAGGAGCGATGGGGGGAGGACCTAAGTCCGATAGGCGATGGAGCGATTGGCTTTGGACCGCCGGATCCATGAGAGATAGACGGTGGAGATTGCGTCGGAGGATCGCAATCGCACAGGGCGGAGGGTGGTGCTGTTTGGAAATTGTGATTGCGATCGAGTGAAGATGCGAGAGCCGTCGAATTAGACGTGAATCAACGGTAGGGATTAATCGGAGGAGTGGATGGGTAGGGGCGATGGGCGTGATGCGATTAACGTGGGGCCATCAGATCTCAAGAGATCGACGGCTTGAATCGCAGAGGGGTTTCAACGTAACAAAAACACTATCGCATCGAGGGTTTCGTTTACAAAGGAAAAGGCGTTCTGCTCCAATCCTCCGATGCGATAAGCGCCTTTCGGGCTGGCGCTTGGTCTTAGCGCTGGGGTCATGTGGGGAAGTGGTTAAGGGGCTGGCCGAAGGGGGCTAGGCCTGTATTATGGTGAAAAGTGGATTATTTGAGCCAAGAAAGGGGGGTTTTTAAGGCTAAAAGAGGAAATCGGTAGAGGGAAAAAGAGACTATTAAACCAAACAAAATGTATTTGGAGGGTTTAAAAGGGGATTTAGAATGATTTGAAAGGTAAGTGGGGAAATTGGAAAGGGAGATGAGGAGAATGAAAAAGAGAGAAAGGAGGCCTTTTTGGGCATTCTTCTTCATAACAGAGAGGATTTTAACTGGAAACATCAGTGAGGATTTATCAAAGGACAAAGGCACAAGAAGGCTTCAAGGATGATGTATTTTCAGGGGAAATGCATTCCTTGAAGGCCCAAAAACATTTTTAGCCCCATTTTTGCTTGTCAAAAAATTCATAAGGGGCTAACAGTGGCTCCACATGGGGATGGCTTCTTCTTGAAGGAGTCAAGAAGTCAGAAAATGATCTTTGGTGTAGGCCAAATTCCTGGTACTTGACCCATCCAATTTCTTTTGGATCAGCTGCCACAAATCATGAAGACATCGAGTCAGCGGAAAAATCCTCCCAAACAACTACCTACCCATACTAGTTCTAACATTTTTCTTTTTGGGTGCATTTGGACTAGCAGACCCTTTACATCATCAGTTTTTGCAAACAGGAAACATAAACCTATTCTAATTCTACCCTTATTACTCCATGAGACCAGATTAGACTGTTGGTCTCATAGTTTCTCTACCTGGAATAGTA
The DNA here is from genome assembly GCA_034641835.2 of Pinus albicaulis. Classification (NCBI taxonomy): domain Eukaryota; kingdom Viridiplantae; phylum Streptophyta; class Pinopsida; order Pinales; family Pinaceae; genus Pinus; species Pinus albicaulis. The sequence continues at coordinate 1,157,969,164 of CM076577.1, forward strand.
TCCACTAGGATTAAACTATCTAGCAGATTTCTTCTCTACATTCTAAGACATAAATTGAAAAACAGTCAAGCCAGGATTATACGGTCTGACTTGCTGTGGACCATGGCATAAAGACAAAATTGCTCATGGACTAAAACTTTGCAAAAATTTAAAAAAACTGACTAAATACTCACAGACTGAGCTTTTCCTACCTACCCTACTCTAACTGGAACATTTATAAGTCTAGCTTACAAACATTGTCTTCCAATGCAACCAGTCCATCAAGTGATCCCATGACTGGTCCTTTCTGCTCAACTCCTTAAGTAGGCTGGATAGGCAGGGTTGCTCCCACTCTTTTTGTTCCACAATAGCAGCTTTAAAAAAATTTCTTTCTATTTGCAACATGCTGCTCAAAAATACCTTTGATCCTTCTTCAAATGTTTGCAAGAAGCGAACATAAGGATCATGAAATGATACCTGGTTATGAATATTTGGCAGGCAGGCTTCAACCAGGATTTCTTTTTCTCCCACTGAATCAAGGAAAAGACTCTCTTGGGATAGAGTGTCTCCTTCGTCTTCTGAATAGTAGGACTCATCGTACATTGCTGCTGAGTCCTCTTGGAGCTCCGGTATGTTCTGCTCTGCTGGGCCGAGCTTCGCGAAAATATTAGTGTATTCTTGAGCTGGGGTATTTTCCATTGCTTCCTCTTTTTCAAGAGAAGGCGCCTTGTTTCCATCATGCTCAAGAATCTCTTCTTTGCTTTCCTCCTCTTCTTCTGAAAGGAAAGACTGCTGACCTCCGATCTCATGACACTCATCACTAATGCTTTCATAACTTTCCCCATCGGTGTCATAGATAGGCTGACTGGGTTCACTGCTTCTCTGAAGTTGGTGGCCCTGAATTTCCTCCCACGAATCTACTGATGATGGTCCTACAAGCTCGGCTTCCTTCTGTAAACCATCATCATCAAATAGATCATAACTAGGGAAGTCATAATCGTAAGCAATATCACCAGTCACACCTGTCGGATTCTCAGCAGGTCTTTCTTCATCCTGATCCTCAGAGGAGTTCTCTGGATCTGCACCAATTCTGCAGAAGGCTGCAAAGGTGGACTGCGGGTTTGATATTCGGGCCATCTCTTCTTTTGTCAGCGCAGGAATTTCTTTTTTAACACAGATAGAAGAGTCGCAGTTCTCTGCTCCTTGTACGAACTGATCCTGAGATGGGATATCTTTGTGAGCCTCATCTTGAGAATCTTCCCGAGCAAGAGCAAACTCCGGGCCAAGATCATCACACGTGTCTTGCGCATTCTCCAGGTTTGGAGTTGGCTCTTTCTCGGGAAAATGCATGGGCTGCTCTGAATAATCATCATTAGTATTCAGGTTAGCCATATACATTTCCAGCGCTTTACCAAACATGACTGCTATTCCATTTATTTGATCTGCCAAAGCATCAAGCTTCACATCTCTGTCCATGTCTGGATCCATGTTTCTGCAAAGAAGGTTACTGCATCTTCTCAACCAGCTCAGAGTCCTCCACTAGTGGAGTCATTAGGTCTTTGGATTATAGGGAGTGTGGAGTCGCCAGGTGGATGAATTTGGACATTAGGAACAGACTGTTGTCCACCATCAGCAATTAAAACCAATCTAGAGGCTAAGTGGTCTCTTCCCCAGTGGAGTCACCATTATGTTGGGGTTCCCATGTTTTGGCCAGATTGGCAAGACCAAAAGATGAGACAACATCAAAACCACTTTGGGATCCTAAGATCTAGCCCTCCTAGACCCGAAGAGGGATCTCTCCATTAAAAACAAAGAGTTATATATCTTTGAAGCTCAAATGAGATGTTAGGCTAGATATGAAGCACAAAGGGGAGTTTAAATGATTTGGTTGGTTGGTTGTTGGGCTCAGTCACGAGATCATAAACTGAGAAGGTAATGGGAAGGAAAGAGTAGAGCAATAAGACATTTCGGCAAGGGAGAATGGGTAAGGGTTGTGCCATCCATTGGGCTATGGAGTCATGAAAGGAGATTACTTGCAACAACTAGCCAAGGCCTTCAGAGAGCAAGTCATCTATACTAAAGGATCTTCTTAGATAGATGGTGGATGGAACAATAAGGAAAGAAGGTGAAAGAAGGAAAGAAACCCAATTTCTGCCTACAGATCAGGTTAGAGGTCATTTAACTCCAGACCTGCTTGGACATACTCAAAGGCAGCTTTCAATGAAGTCACAAGGGGGCAGCTTATAGATTGGACCAAAGGTCATTTAACTCCAGATCTGCTTTAGCGTAATCCAAGGGAAAAACAGAGGCAAGATTTTGACACAAAACTAGAATCTATAGATCGGAGAAGGACTTTTAACCTTCCCTGCTTTGACACCAGCAAGAAAACATCCAAGCAGCAAACTCCGAGTTCACACATCAACTAGCAGGAAATAAGATCTACTACGTTGGTTAAACCACATGAATTTACTCTTGGATTCACAAACAACGGAAAACATTGAAGGTAGGGAGAGCAGAAACATAGGGTACCATGCGAGGGTAAACCCTATGTTATATTTTTGATGCGTACCAGAAGACCAATGAACAACGTGGAAAATGTAAATAACAATGAGATAAGAGTAACATCACCCGTAGTAATAGACCAGGATCCTGTGAAGTTGCTTGATTTAATTGATGCAAAACCAGTCACATACACTGAGCTCAATAGCTAATTACAGTCTCAACTTTCCCCTCCCAGCCTACTACATTACAAACTACTCTGCTGCTCCCTTCCCAAAACTGTTTCAACAACCAAAAATGAATCCCTACCACTACAACCGCAATAACACAATCCAACCCCTTACAAAATGTTCTCTAGGATTCTTTATAGGAAAAAGAATAGCAGGAGTAGGTGATACACATTAAATCGATTCATTAAGACAGAGTGGAGGTGGTGCTCATGCCCACTCCGCTTAATAGCTCTGCGCTGTACTTGGTGGTCTGTTTTGAGGGTCTCTGTCAGGTCGGATTTGACCTCTGATATTTCTTTGAAGTTTCCTTCTGGCTGTAAAGCTTTCTGATTTGTCTTCTGAAGCAAGTAAGGTGACTGCAGTCTTCTGGTCTTCCATACCTCCATTATAGTTGTCCTGACGGTTGCTGGAAGCTCTCTATCAGTGAGATGGCCTTTGGGAGCTCGGGGAGGCATGGAGGCTCTGTCGGAGGCATACTATTCTGAGAAAATGTATTGCTGATGCTGAGAGCAGATATGGCTTGACTCATTTGCGCTTCAAATCTTCGGATTGTACCTTAATCCTTTGATCTCGGGATTAGGTGTTGAATATTCAATTCACTGACTTTAATCTGTCTCTGCTGCTTCACTGAGCCATTGTTGTAATGGCCTCTTTGTGTTCCGATTCACGGTGACTGTGATAGAGTGAATTCACCACTCTGTATACCCTGCACAATAAAATAAACCAATTATAAAACCCAAGGGTGGCGGAAGGGAAGCTGTGAGGCCATGGAAGAATAGTGGCGCAATTGTGGAGACAGTGGCTGTAGAGGAAATATGTGAAAATGCAGTGAAATGGAGGTTTGGTGGAAGGAAGTACGCGGGTCGTCGATCAGGTTGAGACAGACGGCTGAGATTGAATCGGAGAAGGAGCGATGGGGGGAGGACCTAAGTCCGATAGGCGATGGAGCGATTGGCTTTGGACCGTTGGATCCATGAGAGATAGACGGTGGAGATTGCGTTGGAGGATCGCAATCGCACAGGGCGGAGGGTGGTGTTGTTTGGAAATTGCGATTGCGATCGAGCGAAGATGCGAGAGCCATCGGATTAGACGTGAATCAATGGTAGGGATTAATCGAAAGAGTGGATGGGTAGGGGCGATGGGCACGATGCGATTAACGCCAGGCCATCAGATCTCGAGAGATCGACGGCTCGGATCGTAGCGAGGTTTCAACGTAACAAAAACACTATCGTTTCGGGGGTTTCGTTTACAAAGGAAAAGGTGTTCCGCTCCAATCCTCCGATGCGATAAGCGCCTTTCGGGCTGGCACTTGGTCTTAGCACTGGGGTCATGTGGGGAAGTGATTAAGGGGCTGGCCAAAGGGGGCTAGGCCTGTATTATGGTGAAAAGTGGATTATTTGAGCCAAGAAAGGGGGGTTTTTAAGGCTAAAAGAGGAAATCGGTAGAGGGAAAAAGGGACTATTAAACCAAACAAAATGTATTTGGAGGTTTTAAAAGGGGATTTAGGATGATTTGAAAGGTAAGTGGGGAAATTGGAAAGGGAGATGAGGTGATGAAACAGAGGTATAAGGAGAATGAAAAAGAGAGAAAGGAGGCCTTTTTGGGCATCCTTCTTCATAACAGAGAGGCTTTTAACTGGAAACATCAGTGAGGATTTATCAAAGGACAAAGGCACAAGAAGGCTTCAAGGATGATGTGTTTTCAAGGGAAATGCATTCCTTAAAGACCCAAAAACATTTTTAGCCCCCTATTTGCTTGTCAAAAAATTCATAGGGGGCTAACACAATGCACTTTCTCTTAAACCAGATCAGTGCATTGATCATCACTTTTCCATTTAACAATAATCCCCAACGCACTTTCTCTTGGCCAAATCAGTGCCTTCATCATGTTCCACACCAGATCTGTTAAATGTGAAGTTGTATTCAGCTGTCGGCACCAAACCTAACCCAGCCGACCAACGTCGTCACTGACTCTCTACAAACAACGACACCGAACCTAACAGGCCTTCTAGCCACGGTGATTGACTATGTAATCATTTGTTTTTCACACGCTGAATTAGCCCTCTTCTACAACTATAAATTTGTATTTCATGTCTCTGCCTGAAAATGCCAAGCCAAGCAAGGCAAGGCCTTCTGCAATAGTTTATTTCTCCAATTTTTGTGTGTTTAAATTTATTTCTCCATTCTTATTTTCTGTTGTGCTGCTCTGATACTCTGTTATCACAAAATTGTACTCGATTGGCTGCTGATCAGACAACTCTATGTAACTGTTTCAAACCAACTTTTCGCTGAAGCCTAGCCTCTTCAGTCTGAGAGGGCTCTCTCAAAAGGAGTTTATGATATTAGATAATGATAGTACTAGATGGCTAACTCTATTTGAAAAGTAACTTGATTTTTTTGTATGTAGGTTGAAAAGAATGCAGGCTTGCTACCATTGGGTTTATGGAGTCAACAACCAGTAGTTTCAGTGGAAAAGTTTCTTGACATGGAAGCTGAGGCAGATAAGGGTCTTTAACAAAGGCAAATCACACACAGAACATAGGGCAACACAGTGATTTCATCAATAAAGGAAGTCAGAGCATAAACATATGAATTCTAAGTAATATATATGAAATCTACTGCAAGTGGTAAACATAAAGATATAGATCAGAAAGACATTAAAAACCCCATGAGAATCTCAGGTCTATCAAGAAGAAAGTCCTATGTATTACTGATATAAGTCAAAGTACATAAAGCAGCAGTTTGGTGCAAAAAATCTCCGACCCTTTACTACTTCGATGATTTCCCTTAAATAGACATTCTTACAGCAGGGATGATCTACCTCTTGGCTAGATTCATCGAATTCTTCCTATGACACATCATATAATAGAAAAAACATGTCTTTTAACAAGAAAATGACAGCTACACCCTAAAGATGACATTTCCTAATAGGACTCAAACTCCTATTTATTACATCATTTTACCTTATCTTTGAAACAGTTACATGTCAGTTACAAATAAGTATCACATGCTCGAATGATAGATGATAAGTTCATTACCACCTTTACATATTAAAAATCTTCCTAGACATGTGGAACAAAACCCTATTTTTCAAGAATGCAAGACCTTTATCTTCAACGAGAGCTTTCGCTGATGAGCTGTCTCTACAACACTTTCTTCAAGTCGCAATGTTTGTTGTTAAGGTCCCTTGACCTGTTGGAGGAGTCTAGTTGTCCAAAATCTGACATTAGGATGCTTCAAAACCTTTAAAGTAGCTTGCTACGAAAACATGACAGTTTCGTAGCGAGCTTTCATAGCGTTGAAAATGAAGCTTCTACACCCAAAATTTTTGCTCCTTTGTTGTTCCTTGATGTCAACCAAGACATGACACCTCACCACCATTAAATTCCCTCTTTGAAAACTGCAAAAAATGATTTTGGAAGCAAATAGGCTGCTACAGAATTTTCCGTATCGTTTTCCTGGCTTTAAGCCTAGGAAACACTACGAAACTGTGAAAAACTGCAAAATTTCCAGATTTCAACACTATCTCAAAAATGTGACCTCCAGCTGTAAAAACTTAGTCTTCATCATGCCATGAACCTTCTAAAACATAAGCAAGCTCAACTTAAGACCCCTGTGGTGTTTTCTCTTCATTAATGATCAGTTGAGCTATGGGCTCCTCAACCACAGTCATCTTTAAGCCTTTTTTCTCCAACTCTTCATGAATCAATTATAATTTCTCTTGGAGGTCTTTGACTTGGTCCTTCAATGTCCTATTCTTAGACTATAAGTGCAGGTTCATTTTTCTGATATGCTTCACCTCTCCTCTTAATGGCTTAGTCCATTTGATCAGTTTTCCTGTGTTGTCCAAGGTCTTAGAGACACTTGTGACTTGATCCTCTCAAATTTCTTTCATTTTCTCAAACTGTACCTTCTGAACCTTGTGCTTCCTTGCCTCTTTCTTTAAGACTGATATTTCATCATTTGCCAGCTTCAACTGCTCCTTAGGACTTCAATCTCTGTTTTTTCAATGATTTTCTCTTTGCCCTTCTTTTGCTTGATGACCAGATCTTCTTTTGCAGGTGATGAGAGGTCAATGATGCTTAGTGGTGGCTGGACAGTTTCAGTGACCTTCTGAACTTATTTACTGCTTTCCAAGACCTTTCTAGCATGTCTTGTCATTGGTTTCCTAGCTTGAAACATGAATCTTGCATCTTCACCTGCAAACTCTAACTTTTTGGTTGTTTTAGCTTTCTTGAGCTTCTTTCCTCCCTCATCTATATTTTCAGCTTGGACTATGGGAGTTTCTTCAATATCAATAGCATGCATAATGTCTTCTAAGTTACCCTTAGCCATTGTTTGGCTTCTTGTAACCCTCTTGCTGCCCTGTTTGCTCACTGTTGGCTTTTGTTTTGTAGGTGTAACTTTGGGTGTGTCAGCGTTCTGCAATGGCTTTGTCTCCATGATCACTAGCTCAACGTGCTCAACTGGCTCAATTTTCTCTGCCACTGAAGGTGATGGGATATCTCTAGGTTTGGGAGTCCTTTTAGGAGTGATGGCATCTACTTCAAAACCACTGATGAACAGAAAATATGGCCAGTCTCTCTCTAATCTCTTTAACTCCTCTAATACCAGCAACTTGATTAAACCATGATGAAAGAGTGAGGTTTCATTTCCTTCAGATTTAGCTTGAACTTTGTCTAACATTTTAGCTAACCTTCTGTATAAGTAAAAAGGTAAATCAAGATACCTCTTACCAACAAAATGTAGCAGAACCCTGAGGTGGTAGGAATAAACCATATGATACCTCCATTCACAGGTGAAGTACTTCTGAATGATAAGCAACATCTTTGAGAAGTTTTCTTTCATGTAGCTCCTTGGGATGGCATTTGTGAGATCAATCTCACTATGATCTGGCTTGATAAATTCCTTACAAACCTGCATGGTGAACTTGAAGCCTTTGAACCATTGTTCTCCTCCTCTGGGGATTTCTATTGTTGCTGCAATGGTCTCTAGTGTTACAGTGATGTTCAACATTCCCACCTTTGAAGCTGTCCCATTGAAACTGATAGCAAACTCCTTAGAAACCTACACATGGCACCCTTGCAATTTTTGGAAGAATTGCAACACTCTGTTCTTCTGAAAACTTCTAATGCAATTGGATCTTCATTCAACAAATTCATGTCTGATGGCTCATATCTGAGGCAGTGGCCACCTTTGTTGGTCTTCCTCTTTGCAGCCATGGTGATTTTATACATTCTCTACCTCGCTTGATTAGTGACACCTGCAACTTTTGAAAATGCCAGCGACCAGCTTGGCTTGGTGAAACAGCTCTCCAGAGCTCAATAGCATGCAAAGATGAACTGAGGAATGAAAAAGACTCAATTGGAAAAGGTTTTAAAGTTTCTATGACAACTCATGCCTTCATCATGACTCATACATGCTAAAAACAGAAGTGATGACCTCAAACACGACATTTGTACCTTGGAAATGACCCTAACTGATTCGACTGACATCCACCCTAACAGTTCTAATCATTGATTGACACCTTGCACCGAATTTGAAAAGAAAGACAGAAAAACCCCTTTCCGTAGTGTAGTTAATTCATTTCCTGGCAATTTCGCTACGAAACTATTAGGCAGTTTTGTAGCGAAAATTGCCTTTTTACTGTGTAATTCGCTACGAAAACAAGAAATCTTGGCTAAAGTGGCCTTTTCGAATTCAAAAGCTTGGAAAATGAAATATGTCAGCATAATGATAACTGATGGGACATGATATGACTTGAATGGGGGTGGGTTTGGACCTTAGGATAGGCTAACATGAAAATTTAATTTTTCCTAATGAACTCTATGACCATATTTTTGACAAATGAACTGCTAAGACTATGTCAAATGATGTTTCACTTTTTCTGGGTGATAACATAATCAAAAACTAGTATCAGAGCCAGTTCTCACCGAGCCAATTCTTAATATCACGATGTTGAAGTGCTGTGCCAATAATCCCTTCTTTTGCAAAGCTTTGCGATTTGCTTGAGACCTCAGGATGGCAGAGGCGATGACCAGTGGAATGGAATGGCAACGTGACAGGGTTGTGAGGTCTGCAATGAATTGTGTTTTACTGTGAGCAACTTTTGGAGATTGATGCGTAGGAAGTGCTGGTGGAATCAAGTAAACAGTAGAGCTTGCGCTACCGCAGTGAAAGTCGTGGACTTAGAATCAAATAATCAATAGAGCTTGCGCAAAAGCAGTGAAAGCCGTGGACTTTGTAATTCCTTTATTTCCAAGCCGTGGACTTAGTAAGTCCTTTATTTGGTTAACAGTGTATTTAGTTAACAACCTTCATAGCATTTGCAGAAAAAATGGACTTTGCATAAAACCAAACAGCAAATGGATGGTGATATATTAGCACATCGGTGATATATTAGCACATTTCACTTTATTTTTTGTGCTTCATGTCTTATTTAAGAAGTCACTTTAAAGTTTTGTGCTTAATGTGAGACGGGCTCTTATATAGCTTATAACATTTCATATGTTCTATAATGATTAATTTCCCTTTCACATTTTAAAAGGGAAAAAGGAAAGTCATCAAATTAAGGGCATTATGTTTTAAAATAAAAAAATTAAAGGAGGTTCACTTTTGGCTCTTGATTTTTTTAAAGGTATTATTTTATAAGTGAAATTTTTGGGGTGTGAATTTTATTGAGAATGGAAATAGGAGTTACTAATATGGAGAAGTTGAGCGGGGCTAATTTTGCCCTATGAAAATCACAGATGGAGGATACACTGATTTTAAAAGATCAGTGTTTGCCCATTGAGGGTGTAACAAAGAAACCATCATCGATGACAGATGAGAAATGGGATAAGATAGATAGAAAGGTGATTGCAGCAATCCGCCAATATCTAGCAAATAATGTGTATTTCAATGTGTTCAGAGAAAATATGGCAACAGGATTATGGAATTAGCTCCATGATCTATATGAGAAGAACACAGCGTCAAACAAAGTGTTCTTGATGAAGAAGCTTTACAATCTCAAGATGAAAGAGGGTGCTTCAGTTGCCGAGCACTTGAATGAATTCAATATTATAACTAGTCAGCTTGCCTCTGTTAAAATAACTCTAGATGATGAAATTAGAGCTATTTTTTTAATGTGTTCTATGCCAGACAATTGGGAAAATTTAATTGCGGCTATGAGTACTTCAACACCTGCAGGGACCCTAATGTTTGATGATGTTAGCAGTAGTTTAATGAATGAGGAGCTGCAACGAAAGTCAATTGTGGAAAACCAGGGAGGAGAAGCTCTAGCTATAGCCGATCGTGGTAGGAGAATTGATCGAAGTCGACAAGGACGATCAAAATCGAGAGGCCGATCAAAATCAAGGAGGGGCAGGATCATCTACTTTCATTGTTGCAAACCCGAGCACATGAAGAAAGAATGTCGAGCCTTAAAGAAAGGACAAAAGGATCAAATACCATCCAATACAAATTACAAGTCATCCAACACAAATGAAGGTGAGACTACTGTTGCAGTCACAGATAGTGATGTGTTGTTTATTGTTTCAGTAGAGGATGCATGTTTATATACATCTAGCTATAGCTTTGATTGGATCCTTGACTCTGGGGCATCTCACCATGTGACCCCATGCAAAGATAGTTTTGTTGCATATAATCCTAGTGATTATGGTAGAGTGCATTTGGGGAATATTCATTTTTCCAGAATTGTTGGAGTGGGAGATGTCCAAATCAAGATGAAGAATGGACAAGATATATTTTTGAAACAGGTCAGGGATGTACCAGAAATGCGCATTAGTTTGATCTCTATGGGATCGCTGGATGATGAAGGATATTCCACAAGCTTTGGAAAACGAGGCTGGAAAATTAGCAAAGGAGTATTGGTCGTGGCCAAAGGACCCAAGACAGGAACACTATATTCATTGAAGGCAATGATAGGAAAATCAGATTTGGTTGCTGTCACAAAAGAAGGAAATTCAGCAGATCTGTGGCATAAGCGTTTGGGTCACATGAGCGAGATGGGTTTAAAAATCCTTGTTGGTAAAAATTTACTACCAGATTTGAGATCCTACAATCTTGATCTTTGTGAGTATTGTATATATGGTAGACAAAGAAGGGTTTCATTTCTTAGAGGTGGTCATGACAGAAAGAAAAATGTGTTAGAATTGATACACTCATATGTGTTTGGACCAGTTAACATCAAGTCATTAGGAGGAGCATCATATTTTGTAACATTTATAGATGATGCATCCAGGAAGGTTTGGGCCTATCCCATGAAAAGTAAAAGCGAAGTGTTTGAAATATTTCAAAAATTCCATGTTGCTGTTGAAATAGAGACTAACACATTGCTCAAGTGCCTAAGAACAGATAATGGTAGAGAATATTTCTCAAATGCATTCAAAGAATATTGTAACAAGTTTGGCATAAAGCATGAGAAGACTGTGCTTGGTACACCTCAACAGAATGGTGTTGCAGAACAAATGAATCGCACCATTATGGAAAAGGTAAGGAGCATGTTGTCCAATTCCGGTTTGGACAAGCATTTTTGGGCAGAGGCTGTGAGGACAACTTGCTACCTCATAAATATATCTCCATCTACAGCCTTGGATGGAGGCATCCTTGAAGAAGTTTGGACTAGTAAGAAGTTAAATTATTCTCATTTGAAAATATTTGGATGTGAATCATTTGTACATATTCCCAAAGAAAATATAACTAAGCTAGATGATAAATCAATGAAATGCATTTTTCTGGGATATGCGGATGAAGAATTTGGTTATCGTATATGGGATCCAGTCAAGCATAAAATTATTAGAAGAAGGGATGTTATATTTAATGAGTCAGAAATGTTTAAGAGGAATGTAGGTGAGGTGGAAGTCAAGAAATTTATTGACAGGTTTGAAGAGCAGCATGAAGACATCCCACCAATGCAAGAAAATGGGCAGCAAATTCAAGAGCAATAAGGACAACAAGAGGAAAGTGATGAACACCAAGAAGAAGGAATCTTGAAGGAACCTTTATAGGAGATTCAACCTGGTAATGCACCACCACAGTTGGTTCGCAGATCTTCTAGGCCTCATAAGCCTTCACAAAGGTATCCTCCTTCAAACTATATCCTATTGACTGATGAAGGTGAGCCTAGTTGTTTTCAAGAGGCTTGTAAAGTTGAGCATCGTAAAGAATGGAAGAAAGCAATGGAGGAAGAAATGAACTCTTTGCTGGAAAATAAAACTTGGGAGTTGACGAATCTCCCAAAAGGTAGAAAGGATTTAAAAAAAAAATGCGTGTATAGAATTAAGCATGAAGGTGATGAAAAGAAGGAGAGGTATAAAGCAAGGTTGGTGGTGAAAGTATTCGCCCAAAAGGAAGGTATTGACTTCACTGAAATTTTCTCAAATGTTGTCAAAATGTCATCCATTAGAGTCATTCTTGGTCTTGTTGCTGCTTTAGACTTAGAATGTGAACAGTTAGATGTAAAAACTGCTTTCCTTCATGGGGAATAAGAGGAAGAAATTTAGATGAAGCAGCCAGAAGGCTTCATAGAAAAAGGGAAAGAAGAGCTTGTTTGCAGGTTGAAGAAGAGTCTCTATGGGTTGAAACAAGCACCTCAACAGTGGTAGAAGAAATTTGATTCATTCATGTTAGAACATGGTTTTCACAGGTTGGAAGCTGACCATTGTGTCTACATCAAGAGGTATATGATCAAGGAAAGTACCTCATATTATTGTTATATGTGGATGACATGTTGATTGTTGGGCATGATAAGGTTATGATCAATAGGTTGAAGAAGGATTTGGGCAGCAAGTTTGCAATGAAGGATTTGGGTCCAGCACAACAGATATTGGTCATGAGGATCATGCGTGACAGAGAAAACAAAACGGTTGTGGTTGTCACAAGAAAAGTATATCAAGAAGGTGCTTGACAGGTTTAATATGAAGGATGCCAAGCCAATTGGTACACCCCTTGTAGCCCACTTCAAGTTGAGTGTTGAGTTATGTCCCAGTGATGACAAAGAGAAGGAAGAAATGAGCAAGATTCCTTATGCTTCAGTAGTTGGCAGCTTGATGTATGCCCTGGTATGCACACGACCAGACATTGCATATTCAGTGGGAGTTATGAGCAGTTCCTTGCCAATCCAGGAAAACAACATTGGCAAGCAATAAAATGGATTTTCAGGTATCTTAAGGGTACTAGTCATTATTGCTTATGTTTTGGTAATAATGATACTGTGCTTGAAGGTTTTACAGATGCAGATATGGCTGGAGATATCGACACTAGAAAGTCCACTACAAGTTATTTGTACACATTTGCAGGTGCAGTTGTATCTTGGGTGTCAAAGCTACAAAGAATAGTAGCTCTCTCTACAAAAAAAGCAGAGTACATAGTTGCAACAGAGGCTTGTAAAGAAATGTTGTGGATGCAACGATTCCTAGGAGAGATAGGAATCAAGCAGGACAACTATGTGTTGTATTGTGATAGTCAGAGTGCCATTCACTTGGTGAAAAATCCAGCATTTCACTCAAAAACCAAGCACATTGACTTAAGATACCATTGGATCTGACGTGTGTTGGAGGAAGGGCAATTATCTTTGGAAAATATCCATACAAATAAGAACCCTGTGGATATGCTCACTAAGATTCTACCAAGAAGTAAGCATGAGTTATGTAGAGGCATGATAGGCATCGGTGTGACTTGATACAAGATTCTCCATTCGGCTTCAAGTGGGAGAATGTTAAATGTGAAGTCGTATTCCACTGTCGGTGCCGAACCCAACCCAGCTGACCAACGCCATCACCAACTCTCTGACAAACAACAGTGCCGAAGCTAACACATCGTCCAGCCACCGTGATTGACTATGTAATCATTTGTTTTTCACATGCTGAATTATCCCTCTTCTGCAACGATAAATTTGTATTTCCTGCCTCTGCCTAAGCATGTCAATCCAAGCAAGGCAAGGCCCTCTGGAATAGAAATCTGTGTTTTATCTCTCCAGTTTTTGTGTGTTTAAATTTATTTCTCCATTCTTATTTTCTGTTGTATTGCTCTGATACTCAACAAGATCGCCTAGATCCATGATAACCATGCATTGACATGTTCCAACATTGTTGAATTATCTGAGTATGGAATTCCAATAGTATTGGAGTATGGAATTCTAGTAATCTTGGAGGTAGCACAATTTTGTAATGAGAATTCAACTTTCTTGCCCAGGTTAGAGCTTACTGTCGGACTCCTCGCTTTCCCTGGAGGAGCTCATCTCTGCCACTATCAGGGCAGAGCAAGGGATTATCACAAAGCTGAAGCAGGGGCCCGATGTTGTGGGAGAAGATTGGGGTGGAGATGCGGCCACGGGTGGGGATTTTGAATCAGAATACTCCCAGAGACTCGGGCTTGAGTTTCGACGCAACAAGCCGAAGCATTTCCCTTTCAATGTCAATGTACTCAGAGGAGAGCTTCCTCTGTAGTTGGGGGCAAGTTGTTTTTGGTACAATGTGGAGAGGCTTCAGGATAAAGCCCTAGTGGGAAGATGGCAGTATACTCAGATGACAAGTGATTAGGTGAAGAAGTGGGTGGAGGACAGATGGATGGTCAAGTTGCAATACAGGCAGGTGAGTATGTTGTTCAATCGCTGGATGTGCTTCCATTTCTTGAACCCGGAGGATGCAGAGAACATTCTTAATCAACCATGGATCAAGGGTAGAGGCTTCCTTTTGCTTCAGAAGTGGAAGGCGGGTTTCGATCCGTTCGCTGAAGTGCCTCGGCGGAACTTGGTGTGGACGAAATTTCCTAGCCTGCCACTGGAGTTATGGAACAGGGCAGCTATCACAGAGATTGCCAATAGAATTGGGGCATTTTACTATTGGGATGAAGGGAGCCTAGGCCAGTTAGACAAGAAGATGGCATGGGTTCTCATTGAAGTCGATATGGGAAGTCGGCTTTAATAATCCACAGAGCTAGAAAGGCACAAGGAGATTGCAGTGCTTTTCGGAGTCAAAATTAATCATATGGAGGCCGATTTCACATATTTAGGCTTCTGAGTTGAAGCCCTCTAGATACCATGTCATTGATTGGGAATTGTTGCTCTTTCGTTTCCGAAAAAAAGCTTTCACGCTAGAAACTTTCGTGGCCCACAATGGGAGGCAGAGTTATCTTGTTGAAAGCGGTTTTCCAGAATCTATCCATTCACTGGATGCACTTGTTTTTCCTTCCTCGTCATATTATACACAAATCAACTCAATCATGCCTCAATTTCTTTTGGTAGGAACTCAGGAGGACCGGAAATTCCACTTGATGAAATGGGCACGTCCAATCGAGGAGGATGGTTGGGGTTTCTGGACATTTTGACCTTCAATTCGGCTTTGTTAATCAAGAGTATGTGGAGAGCAGTTTCAGGTAATTGCTTATGGGCACATATCATGAAAGCCAAATATATGTATGGCCTGGACTTTGCCTTTTGGATAGGCACAGGGGCTAGCAAGAAAACCTCTAGATCGGTGATATGGAGGAACAAGCTACAAATTATACAATGGACGACAAGTTTCGTAAAATGGGAGACTAGAGATGGTTCCAGGATTAACATTGGTATGGCTGCTTTATCAGCAATGACCGGGAAACACTCGCTATCCCTCCAACGTGACCAGGGAACACTCACTATCCCTTCAGCTCCTTAGTCAACTGCATGATAAAGGAATCCACAAGCTAAGTCAAATTCACAAGACGAGAGGGCGAAGCATCGACAAACAAGCTTGGAAAGGGGCAACTGAATTGGGCATCATTGTATCACAAATTAAAGAGTGGGAGAGATACCTCACTCTCCTTAGACAAGGAGGAATTAGAATAGAGGAGCAAGGTCCATAGGATGAGATGGTATGGGGCGGGAGACTCTGGAAAGGGTGGAAAGGGAGGCCGATGGTAAAAGAAATATATCTCAATCTACCTAAGATTGAAAAATCGTTTTGCAGCAACTCCTAGATGAGGAGAATTTGGAGAGGCAAGACCCCCTGCAAAATCAAAAGTTTTGTCTCGCTGGCGGTGAAAACAGTTTCTTGACTTGGAACAACTTACAGAAGAAAGGTCTCGCCGGTCCGAGTCATTGTCCCACGTGCAGGGGTGATTAGGAAACCCCGAAACATCCTCTGCTCTCTTGTAAACATGCAAAGGAGGTGTGGGAATGATGCACGGAGGAGATGGCTTTACATCCACTGGTACAACAATCCCCTCTATTAACTCGTTTAAAGATATCGTAGAGGAATAATAAATGCCACATGAATCTTCCCTTATTTGTCATTTGGACCATCTAGAGAGGCAGAAACACCCACATTTTTTATGGAAAACCTATTAGCGCACGTGATTCCATCATTAAAGCCATCGCATCATATATGGAGCAAGGTTTCGACATGAGGGCCAAGATGAAAAGGCGATGCATACTTAAGGAGCTGTGGCAATCATTCCCCATTGGTTTTTTTTTTTAATGACGGAGCCTGCAACAGGAGGAGTTGTGGTTATGGAGCTGTTATCTACATTAACCCCACAACTTCTTTCATTTTTGGTGGGAGGGGGTAGAGGCTAATAACAAGATTGAGATAGTTGCACTATGGGGGCGTTGACAACGGCTGTGTGGCTCGGATTGTAGAGTATCAGGATCATTGGGATGCCAAAACCATCATAGACGGGGTGAATGAGCACTCCTCCTTCAGACCTCCCATATTGTGCAACTGGATGAATAATATCAAAACACTGATCCCTTGTTTCCAGCACATTCAATTCTAGCACATCTACATAGAACATTGATCCATCGCTTTCAACACATCAGAATAGGATGACAGACCTTCTGTCAAAAAGAGGGATTGGAAAAGAATCTGGTAAGTTCTTTTTCAATGAATTTGTGCAATGGCAGATTATCAACGCTGGCCAAATCAAATAATCTTAACAGGGCTGATGGGAGAACATGAAACAATCTGACAAAATCAAATACTCTTAACAATGTTAGAAACCATTGAAGACTCCGCAAGGAGCTTCTCGATTACATTATAGACACATCAATTAAACATGACTGCAGTTGGAAAATCAACAGTGAATCCCGCAGTTATGACTACCTAACCCTGCCAACTATCACCAACTAGCAGCTGTTGCGCCCACTAACAATGTATCACTGTCATATCAAAAGTGGGAGTGATTAATACTAAAACACCTCCCCTTAATCACTACCTTAATTATTAAGGTAACTTGCTTGATGGTCTCAGTCTCAGCTAAGCTTATCACAATACATATTAACAAATAAAGAAAAAACAAAGCCTTCAAAGGAAGCCCTCAAAGGATGGACCTTCAACACGATCCACCTGCACTATCCAACTCGGAAGATCGGCCCTACCACCAGTGCTCTACTGTAGGGCTCCACTACCACTGAACCATGCGGCTCACTTACAGCAAAGGGGTCAAAAACACATATATACACATAGGAGCTAACACTCATCCACACCTCAAGGCTTCACGATCTTCTCTGCCAACGACATTCCAGATTAATTGTAAGTCTTGCAACAACAAGCAGATAACACTAGCTGATGGCAGGTCCAGCACAATGCCTCCATAAATGCTTCTATGCCGCTTTCCCACAACAACATCTACCTCAGAGCTCAAGTTCTCAGCACAAGTACAGTGGACTCTCCCTACAACGAGCTCTCTCACAGCTCTTCACACCCTTGGATCTCGCACTGGACACGCAGATCCTTTAGTAGATCGGCACCAGAATTAATCCACGCTCAACACAAACACGCAGACACTCCTCACGCTCGGCGCAGCGTAGTTTAACTCCACGACAACATCTCCACACAGCGCAACTTACACAACGTCCAAGCCTCTTCACGCCACAAGGGGCATTACACTAAGCAGAACCCTCAGTTCTGCAAATCACCAAGCACACAGCTCCTTCACAACTCAGCAAACACTAAGTCGAAACCCTTGGTTCTTTACACCACCAAGCACGAGCACACAATTCACCGAGCCTTCACGACTCCCACAGCCCACATGGCTCTGGTACCATGTTAGAAACCATTGAAGACTCCCACAGCCCACATGGCTTTGATACCATGTTAGAAACCATTGAAGACTCCCTGAGGAGCTTATCGATTACATTATAGACACATCAATTTATACATGACTGCGGCTGGAGATTCAACAGTGAATCTCCAATAGTTATGACTGACCTAACCCTGCCAACTATTGCCAGCTATCAGCTATTGCGCCCACTAACAGTGTATTAGTGTATTACTGTCGGATCAATGGTGGGAGTGATTAATACTCCAACAAACAGGGCTAATGGGAGAACATGAAACAATCTGACAGACACAGGTCTTCTGCGATCCTACCTGGTATATAACAGAGTCTTCTCCTTTTGGTGATGCATAGATGTCAGGTTTTTCATTGATTTCGGACAAAGAAAACAACATAGAGACAAATATGTTGTCACACTCCTGTGAGAAAAGGTAGTTAGTATACAGTTGTTTATAGTCAATACAATTTTCATGTAACTCACACAGAAATCTGTGGATATCAGAACAATCGAATGTAGCTTACTTTCCATTGCTGCTTCCTCAGAGGTTTAGAATGCAGATAATAGAGTCAAGGTAATTGGGAACCCAGAATCATTTATATAGCATCTTGAAGATGTTGATTATGTACTTAATCTTTTTATTTATGAAAAGAATGAAGCGTTAAAATATATATATATATAAACAAAATAGGATAGCTCAAGCCTTGAGACTTATAAGTTTGGCATTTGGTTGTAGTTTTTCCCAACTTTTGAATCAATTCGGACCTTCGAAAAACCGTTTTGAAGAGATGAGATTATTTTTTTTAAAAGCAAAACACACATTTAAAAAAAAATTAAAAAAATCATAGACTCATTTATTTTCCCTTTTTTGTTGCAAAGACATAAAAATACAGTTCCAAATGTTATTTATTTTCCAACTTCCGAATCAATTTCGAAACTGAAAAAACCATTTGTTTTGAAGTGATAAGATTAGTTTCTTCAGGTAAAAAAAACGTTTTCAAGAAACTGTTCTGAGTGTTGTATATGTTACCCAAGATAGTAGTTATATGTCCAATTATACATATCACTTGCAAAAAAAAGTCACATAAATAATGATTAGAATTTTTTGGTGAAAATCACATCAGAATAGATTTGGTTGACGCGTTTAGAACCAGCCACCAGCCAGTGTGGTTCATCATCAAGACAAGATATTTTGTCAAGTCCGGATAATGAACCACACTGCCTGGTTCGAAACGGGTCGACCAAATCACATAAATAATATTAATTATGGAATATCTAGCACGTATAAGTGAAACTAAACATAATTGCGCCACATGTTGTACGTGTATCATGAGTTTGTGCACAGTATCATGAATTTGTGCACATAATTCAGTGTGGGCAAGTTGTCCATTATACATACTATACCATGAGTGTGTTGCCTTACACTGAACTTGCCGCTTCTAAATAATAAAAGTAATGAAGTTTCCTATCAGAAGAAATGTATGAAGTCATGATTATGCATTATAATTACATAAAAACAAAATAATGCAATTCCCTAAATCTAACATGTTTAACAAAATAATAGAATACCTAAGTGTAAAAAGTTTAATCATAATCAATTTGACTAATCAATAATCACACAACAGTTTGTATTAAATACAAAATATATATCGTAATATATGCTATTTATGCTGGCTGTACTGTTTGATCTGAGCATCTCAAATTGTAAGCAGTTTATAACATTATATATATATATATATATATATTTAAAAACATACTTTTTTTTTTAAAGCATTTTATGCGTAACATAGTCCTTTCCAATCTAAGCATCTCGAAGTGTAATCAATTTATAACACTATATATATCCATTTCAAAATATACTTTATTTTTTTAAGCATTTTCAGCATAACTAAAAATAAGCATTTTCTGCAGAACTAAAAATATACTTTATTTTTTAAAGTATTTTCTGCATAACTAAAAATAAGCATTTTCTGCATAACTTAGTGCTGCTGAGCTTGGATCATTAGACATGTGAGACCAAACCTCCCCACAATCACTTAACTGTTCAAAACACACTCACTTAATTGTTAAAAAAAATAAGCATTTTCTGCATAACTTAGTGCTGCTGAGATTGGATCATTAGACATGTGAGACCAAACCTCCCCACAATCACTTAACTGTTCAAAACACACTCACTTAATTGTTCAAAACACACTCACTTAATTGTTCAAAAATAACTGTTCAAAAATTGGACCGAAACCAAACCTCCCCACACTTAACTGTTCAAAAATTGGACCATTTGGACCATGAGCCATTAAAAAATGGATTTCTACACACTCAACTGTTCAAAAATTGGACCATTTGGACAAAAAATGGATCTCCCTACACTTAACTGTTCAAACATTGGACCATTTGAACCATAAGCCCTATGAGATCAAACCTCTCCCCACTTAACTGTTCACCACATCCCTGAGACTTTCCACACACATCTAATCACACCACACTGTTTTTCAACACACATCTAACCACACTGTTCAACCACATCCCTGAGATTTTCAACCACGCACCGAACCACATCATGAGACTTTCAACCACACACCTAACCGTTCAACCACGTCCATGAGACTTTCAAAATATACTTTTCTTGATAACTTTGAAATCTTGTTGGCCATAATGTCATGTTTTTAGTATGGATATTTGTTTTGATTGTGTTTTTAGTATGGATATTTGTTTTGATCATAGGTTTGTTGAACTCTCCAGCCTTCTTCAGGGACTTGATCATAGGTTTGTCTGTTGAACACTTCACGCAGGGATTTTTATTTTTGCTAAACCCTTCACCCGAGTACCCGAGTTATCTTCAAAAACTTGAGTGAGTTGAGTGAGTTAGCCCATTGAGAAAAAAACACCCACTCTTCACCGTGAGAAGATTACATGATTTATATAAATAATCTATATTACTTATATAAACCATCTAAATCCATAATCTACATTACTTACATATACCATCTAAACTCATGCCCAAAACAGAAGCAGGTGAACAGCTTAAAAGGTTTGTGCACAGTCAAATAGTAGCAGAGAAGGTATATAAAGTTATAAACTGAAACAAGGAATTCTAACAAAAACATAAATGATATACTAATATTGAATTATGAATTATGCTTCATTAACCAGTATGAAGCATTTTTCATGATAATGGATATGACTAGTATATGGTTGGGATTTTTCACTGTAGAAGGAAAAGCATTAGCAATACTGGGTACATCAACTTGATGTTACAGTTGAGGGGCACAAAATGCGAGAATGTATTTGCCAAGAAATTCTAACAGTATTTGAACGTATGACCTCAAAAATCAATTCATATTTCATATAACATATTTTTTTGCCTCTCTGGCAGTACTCCTGTTTTTCTGTTTTTCTGCTGTATATACGCTTGTTTCACAAGGTCTTTTCAAAGCCAAAAGCTGCTTGAGGAAGCTCTGCTCGTGAGTATATTGGGAGATCTTCGCAGTGTCAGTGCAAGGTCTTTTCAAAGCCAAAAGCTGCTTGAGGAAGCTCTGCTCGTGAGTATATTGGGAGCATCTTCGCAGTGTCAGTGTCAATGTTTGTAGCAAAGAGGCACTTTAAAAAGGCCCAACAGAGCAATTTCCTCCTTTTCAAAATTTGAAAACTTCATGCAAACCACTTTCAGACTTTTGAGTGAAAGGGTCAAATTTCCTTCTAACAAATATCTAATGACCTCAAAAATCAATCCATATTTCATATAACATGTTTTTTCCTATTAAAAATATAACATGTCTTTTCCTATTAAAAACAAGGCATAAAAAGGCATCTCTGGCAGTACTCCTGTTTTTCTGTTATATATGTGCTTGTGTTTGTTTCACAAGATCTTTTCAAAGCCAAACGCTGCTTCAGGAAGCTCCGCTCATGAGTATATTGGGAGCATATTCGCAGTTTAAGTGTCATTGTTTCGTAGCAAAGGGGCACTTTTGGAAAGGCAACCCAACAGAGCAATTTCCTCCCTATCAAAATTTGAAATCTTTCATGCAAACCACTTTCAGACTTTTGACTTTTGAGTGAAAGGGTCAAATTTCCTTCTAACAGTATCTAATGACCTCAAAAATCAATTCATATTTCATATAACATAATTTTTCCTATTAAAAATAAGGCATAGAAAGGCATCTCTGGCAGTACCCCTCCTGTTTTTCTGCTATATATACGCTTGTTTCACGAGGTCTTTTCACAGCCAAGAGCTGCTTCAGAAAGCTCTGCTCATGAGTATATTGAGAGCATCTTGGCACTGTAAGTGTCATTGTTTGTAGAAAAGGGGCAATTTTGAAAAGGCAACCCAACAGAGCAATTTCCTTCTTATCAAAATTTGAAACTTTTAAGTACACCTTTTTCAGACTCAAGAGTGAGAGGGCCAAATTTGATGACTCCAATCTTGCTGCGTGGTTCTGCAATCCAAACTTGGTGTGATAAATCTCCCTGTTCAATAAAATAATGGTGTTTAAACACTTTAACAAAGCTGCTAAAAGCAAGACAATTACTAACCTTAAACCATTTACTTTCTAATGAGAGCTCTTCAAGGAAGACCAAATTTTCCAGAATTGCGAGAGAAGGGGCTTGTCTACCGAGCTCATGAAGGGAAACTTTCTTCAGATATTTTGCAGTAGAAAAGCCTTTAAGTACATTAAGTTCTGTGGTGGACAAATGCAGAGACCCACAAGACTTGACCTCCAACATTGACATCCTGGGGCAATCATGCACAATGAAATTCACCAGCTTTGGGCAGTTCACTGTCACCGAGCTTTTACCCTGAACTCCAGTAATATCGAGACACTTGAGATTGCCTGCAAAAATTTTCACATTGCTCAGCCCTACACAGTGTTGAACAGTCAGATTTTCAAGAAGAGGGCATTTTGCTACAAGATGCTCAAGTATATCGTCATTTGTGTAAATGAATGACAGAGAACAGGTTACAAGGCATTTGAAACCCCTGAAGTAAGGGGGTAGCTGTGTAAAGAAAAAGAACTGGAGCTTCAATACTGTAAGGCATTCGCAAGAAAATAGAGAAGTTGGAACGTTCAAGAAACTGCCAGTCAAAGCATTGCCGAGAGCGATTTGTTTCACTCTTTTGAAAGATGCGGATTGAACCCATCTCTGCAAACATTCACTAATGTTCCCTTTCTCCATATCATTCGTTAAAACTGAGAGTTCAAAACTTTCAAGCTGAGCGGAATGAAAGAACAGGACAGTATCAATTGCCTGTTTTATCGCTTCTGCATCACTAGCAAAACATTCGCTGGAAAATTTGAGATGGGGTATTAAAGTGCAGAGATATCGCCATCTACTCGATAGCACAGAACAGCGCGTTGCATCTCTTAAAGAAAGTTTTGAGAGAATGTAAGAACAGAGTATGTTGTCTGGCAAAGAGCTCAATCTATCACTGGCCATGGATGCGGATCAAAGAGACCAGACAGCGTGAAAATGGGGAGGGATGTAATAGTTGCTCGCACGGGACAAGTGCTGCGCGTCAAAGGCAGGCCACGCCACCTCACGGATCGATTCGCCGAGTACGCCGAGTACGCCAGTGTTATAGGGGAATGTGCAGCTAAATTTAGTTGATTGCAGGGGAATGTGCAGCCAGATTTAGTTGATTCATTGAGCAAATAAATGAATTATGGTGATACATACCTTAAAGTTAAATATAGTCTTAAATTCGGTTGGAAATAGGTTTAAAGTTAATAGTTCCATTTTTATTTCGGGAGTTTTGTTAACAGGAATTTTGGTTAAAATATTGGAAAATGTTGAAATCTGACTTTGAGAAAATTTACATGAGCAATTTCATTATTATTAATTCTCGTTTGGTTGAGGTTTATAGCATTAGTTTTGTCTTGACTTTGTTTTATTTTGTATATAAGAATTTTTGGTAAAAATTAATGTAAGAAAATTTTTGTCAAGATGAGAAATTTGATAAAAAAAATATAATTAAATAGATAAGGAAAGTTCCAACTAGCTGCTATAAAATAACGGCTAGTTTGACTAGAATAAAAAATTAAATTAAATTTCATGATATTTTATTATATTTAATTTTAATTTTATTATATTTTAATTTTAATTTTTAATTTTATTATATTTAAATATAATTTAATATTAATGTTTTTTTAATAATTTAATATTAATATTTATTTAATATAATTTAATATTTTTATTATTTTAATAGTTAAAATTATATGTAAATAATAATAATAATAATAATAAAAATAAAAATAAAAATAAAACTAACATAAAATAAATAAATAAATAATAAATATAAATATAAAAATAAATAAATTTCTTGTTTAATTATATATCATAATATAATAAGGATAATACTAATAATAATAATCATAATAATAAACCAAAAAGAATCGACACGGAGAAAGAAACCGGGGGTGAGATTGAGGGAATGACAAGAGGGAGCACAGAGGAAGAGAAAAAGCAACTAAGAGTGAAGTGCGGGAATCCAGCATATGCTGACACTCCACCCATCATCCCTGTTAAGGTTAACCGGCCTCTTTTCGATTTCCAAGGCTTCCCTCAACTTACGGTGGTGGAAATGGTCAATCCTCGCAATAACCTTAGCATCTTCAATACAAATGTGATGATTTGTCTTTTCAGCATGCTTTGCTAAGGCAGAGGACCGAGATCTACTATGTTTAAGGTCAGCAACATTTTCATGAATTCTTTGATTAATTGATCGACTAGTTTCACCGATGTAAGGCGTCCCACAAGAGCACGGAATCAAGTAAACACCCTTACCATATTTAGGGAAAATCGGGTCCTTAACCGATCTAAGCGAACTCTGAATGGTGCACAGGGGCTTGAAGGTTGAGGAAACATTACGTTTCTTCAAGATCCTAGCGATTTTATCAATAATACGTAGGATAAACGGAAGGTGAACTCCAGATAACCGATCACAAGGATCTTTCTTAACTCTAAGACCTTTTTCAGCTTTTTGAAAAGCTCTAAGACATTGAACCATGTTATAACCTTTCTTACTGAAAACATTAAAGAGATGAGATTTTTCACCTTCAAAGTGGTGCTCATCAGAGATTCTAAAGGCTATGGTGACTAGGGAACTGAGAACCCCAAGCTTCTGAGCCGGGAAATGATAAGAACTAGCATGCAAAAACTGCTCATTATGCGTCTTCTTTCTAAAGACTTGATGAGAGAAGGAACCATCATCATTCCTCGAAAGAAGAACATCCAGAAAGGGCAGGCTACCATAATTTTGTTGAGATTTTGTAATTTTAAATAAAGGGTTTTTTTGAATATTTTTATTTTTGGGTAATTTAAAAATATTCTTTTTAATATTTGAAAATTTTATTTTTAATTTTTTATTTGGAGGGAGTTTTGATGTGACATTTTTTTTTCTAATAGAAAGCATTTTATTTTCGGTATTTGTAAATCTCTGACAAATCATTTTAAAATTAAAAAAAGACTAATTTTGTGAGTAGTTATTTTGTCACTGAGTACTTTGACATTGACACAATTATGCATGACACTGCGAAGGGGTGCATGGGAGGGTGGTGCCACTAAACGAATATGCATAGGAAACTTTCATTGTGTGTAGTGCAAAAGTGCAAGCAATGATAAAATTTGGTGGCAAAGTATAATTAAAATTAAAATAACAAATCTAGCGCCATTGTGCAAAATACTGAGGTGTTGATGAAACTTTCATTGTGCTTCCTCTACACTCACATGAATTCATCAACCTATGACAAATTTGGTAAACCACAATTTTGTTGAATGAGGATCATTGCATTTGGCACTCTTACGACTTCACATTGGTCTCTAATTTTTCCTCATTCATTGTCTATTGGTTTTTAAGCCAAAAGCTCGAAATTATTTGTGTAAGATCCCAAACCTTAATAATTTAGTCAGATCTAGCACATTCTAGTGTTCTCAATAAAAAAAAGTCATTTAGTAAAAAACATGAACATAGACCGGATCTGGAAATGTAGTCTTATTTATATTAATAACTGAGGAAAAATAGTACATGCCCATACAAAGTATCGAAACCCCTACAATGACATGCACGACTGCTCATCAAAAGAGAAAGAATAAAGACTGAAGCACAAATTTGAACCCTGGATGGATCCACCAGACAAAATTCACCACGGGGTTTTCGTCCCGGGATCAATGCTAGAACTGGTCACGCCAAGTTCTCAACCAAAACACAATAAGATAGATAAAACCTGAATGATTCTAAATGCCTAGCTTCTATCCCTTTTATAGGCTTGATAGACCTTATTTTATTATTTTCCTCGAAAACTGACAACAAATACCATGGGCCGCTACCATGGGAAAATACCACGATAATACCATGGACCGATTCCGTTCACTTTGACCGGATCAAGAAAGGGAATGTTACAAATCCTCCAGCCCAAAGATTGCTTGTCCTCAAGCGATCCACTTCTATCCACAACAGAAGCATTTGTACATTGATACCAGGAACCCATGCAACCCGATGTACTATTCCATCCCTCCATGTCGAATGGCCTTTAATGGATCCTCCAATACCTCGATCCCAAAAAATCCTCCGACCAATCCTCCCCTCAATAGATTTACCTGGATCCCAAACAATCCTTTGGCTAATCCTGCCCCCAATGGATTCTCCTGGATCCCAATGCCACCTAAATCCCGGGGCCTGTAGGTTATGGTACCATTTCAGCCCTCCATAAAAGCCCGCACCAAAAGGCCCAAGCTGCAATATGCCCTTGGCTGTGAGTATCCTCCAACAAATCAACCTATCAATATAATACCAACTCATAATCTCCCGCCAATCCATACTTGGGGAAGGATGAATATCTGCAAATATACTATGTTGATGTTGTTCGATGCTCAATTCATGCTGCTCTACTTGGTTACCCAACATGATGTATTTGGAGAACTCTACCCTACTCTTCTCAATGTATAAAGGTGGGTTGGTAGTGTTGCAAGCCTTATCTATGTACTCCTGTAGAGGGATTTTTTGGAACTCCCAACTGTACTCCTCTTGCTGCCTTGTGATAGACTTGAGTCATTCCTCAACATTAGATAACTTGGTCGTTGATTCGACACATACCCCTATGAGCTCCTCAATTTTTCTATTCTCCTGTAGGACAATGTCTCGGATTGTCCAGACTCTCTACTTCAACAACATAAGATCTGTCTTGAAATGCATGATCCTTTCTTGAAAGTCTTCTACCGGCAATTTTGGTTCCCTGTTGAATGTCTCTGTACTTGTCTGCACTGGATGCTAAACGACCACAGTTTCAACTTGAGCCTTTTACAAGATTTCTAGGAATGGTTCATTGTGCACATTATGTCTGTCATGTTGCTCCTCATGATCATGCTCATCATGTTGGTTTATTACTACTGACTCCTCATTTGATTCTCCTTGAATGTCTTCTTCCTTTCCCCCTCCACATGTGAGGATAGGTTGTCCACCCTCTTTGATTTTCAAACATGGATGAATGGGGAACTGCTATATATACCTGATTTCCCATACTCTTTATGGATGGATTCAACTACCATATCATCAGGAGAAATTGCCTCCTTCCATTCGCCATGTACTTTTTCAAGTTGACTGGTCAACCTATCCTGCAAGTTTCTCTGAAGAGCATGGTGTTGTTGCTCACGATTTTTACTTGACTGCTCAGATCCTTCATAGGTCCTCTCCTGAAAATTGGTGAACCCTACTATGGATGAATACCCATAAAATGAAGAAGTCTCCAATTGTTCTGCCCTTGTCGCCTCCTTATCATATAGACATGAATGGTCAAGTGCCCAAAGTCCCTTGCAGACAAAGCATAAGCCTTTCCTCCTTAGTTCATTCTTGTTGTCTCCACAAACCTTTATTAGTTCCTCCTTGGTTAACTTCTTTCTAAGTAGTTTGATGCTCTGTTTGATCAAACCTTCAACTAGTTCACAAGTGGCAGGTGATACGATTAGCTCCTTCCTCCAAATGGCCAACAATTTGGATCTTAATTGTTCGCAGATGGCCCTATCTTCTCCTAAGATCGGAGACATGATATTTTGCATGTTTGTTTTGATGAAGTTTGGATGAGACGTTGTAATTATGGTGCAAAAGTATTGGAGCATCTAAAGGATTAAATCATCACACTCTAGATCCAGCATTAGCATACCAAATCTGAATTTCGCCATGCGTTCCAAAATTGTGCACTTTTGGAAAAAAGTAAGAACGATGGTTTTGTCCAACCCTTGGAGTGCTTCTACCATTGCCCGAAAATTCCTCCTCATGATGTCATCATTGTAGGGTAGTAGTGGTGTTTTTAAGGCTACAATTTTACTGAGACAAGAGGTGACTATGAGTCTAACCCTTTCACAAGAATGTTCCAATAATCTAGGTTGTATCAAAGCAAGCATGGACGACTTCAAGGCCCAAATTGACGCTTTCCATTTTGATTGCTCTATCAAGCTCAGATCCATATCTAATGTGTCCAGATGTAGGAGGACATCTTCTGACTTTGTACCCTACAATTGGGATCCAAGATCAAAGAGACACTTGCTTTTTACATCTTCCTTCTGGGTATCTTTTGACTGCTGAAGGATAACATGGACCTTTCGAGAGAAGGGTCTGTTGTTCTGCTCTTGATTCTGATTTGTATGTTGTTTCCATTTGTGATCCACAAAAGTATTGTAGTGCAAAGAATCAACTAATATATCATTACGTTGATTCATGTGGCATTTCCAAAAATTAAATGACGACATTATGGCTTGGCATCAATGGATCTCAATACTTAGCCAATGAGAAACCTGGGAATGATCCCTGTCTAGCAATTAAATTTTCAGCCTTTCAACAATGACCATATTTTCAAGAAAGATATGAATCTTCCCTACACATGAATAAATATCATGGGTACATTTATAATCTTCCATACACAGAATACATATCATGGGTACATTTATTCATAAGAGGCTGATATACAAGCTATAATGTTGGATTAGCTTCTCCAGGGCGGCCCATCAACATTGCAATAACATAATTGTGTTTTTTCCATTATTAAATAATACTTCCATGATAATACTCTTTATGATTCCCCGGAGACTTTCTAGTCCTCCTCGGAGTGAGAGGATGGAACCCTAGGCCCCAATTTCTTTTGTACAATGAGCAATGGGCCTCCAACTCCACATTCTTATATGATCAACTCTGCGTGGGATATACAGTCTTTCGATAGCCTACTTATGCCAATAAGCGGTCGGTCTTACCTGGGCAATGTGACTGATCCTCCCGATCTAGTAAACACGCAATTGGCTCAGCTCAACAATGTGTTTAGTGTCCTTACAAGGGATCGACCTCGGCTAGTGGTGTGATAGATCTAGCAGGGGCGATGGAAATAATTAAATGTATGTTCAACCTGTGCCTCTGGTGCTTAACAACCTCGCAAAATTCCTTGAATCATACACTGGTTATGTGGCCTCTACATAGAGAAAACATCATCCAACTCTCTTCTACATGCAGGTCGACTAGTGTGACACCCGTCCCCTCCACCGCTCAGGTTCCTCGCGGACTAAGGGCTTCGATCACCACGCTATTTCTCAGTGGCCGCACTTCCTTTGGCCTGGCCTGGAAAATCATGACCCCTCCTCGCCTAGTCAACCAGTGCAACATCAGCCCATTTGCTCCTCCTTGGCTGATTACACTCCCCTTCCATTTCTGTAAAAAATCTGAGACTGTGCTACGCCTTGAAATCAACACGAATTGCGCACAATGGATGTAGTCTTCACAAATCAGCCTGCTCCTTAAAATAAATGTGGATGACAACGAATGCTAATGAGGTCACCATAATAATTACACCCTTTTTTATGAGATTTGAGAAAGTGGCTTCATCATTCACGTCCTCAATGTTCCCTTGTTCTATCCTGGTCGACTGAATCGGCCTTTGACTCAAGCTCTAGTGTGACAAATTGTATCAAACTTCCTGCACTTTGTGCAAAGCAAGGCTCTTTCAATGATTCAACCCTTTTCTTATAGATAGAGATAGGAAATGGATGAATACTTCGATCTCCTTCTAGAAATGATGAGTCTCTGATATGCAATAAATTGGCCTAATGCAAAAATAACTCAACCTTTTGTATATGAAACAATTTTGGTCTTCAACACCCTTATATATCGGCTTTGACTTCACTCGGTCCTTTTGGAACACACAGTTCTAGCTCAGTGGCTTTCGGCATGCCACTTTTCGACCCCTACAATTCTTAGTGGCAACGTGTAAGCCCACAACTGTGGAAATCCTTTGATCTTTGGAATTATGGTTATGGCTACCTGACTCAATACATGAGAATATGGACTTGAAGCCTTTGCTCGCCTGTGTCGCTCCAAATATTAGCCTCGCCTATTTACTGAGATGGCATTGCTTTGTTGCAACTTTGACACTGTGGTGGCACGGTGAATAGATCTACGCCCTCCGGGTATTGCGCAAATGCCATAGGCAGATACATATCTATGCCCTCCGGTGTTGCGTAGATGCCACATGAAGATCGCACCTTTGTCCTGCCTAATAACTTGCGATCCACGTTCCTGGTGGCTCTATAGTGGGCTAACACTGGCCTTGCCCAATGCTGGTCGATCTTTCCCCTCTATGTTGTTGTGGTCAATGGCAGATGGCCCGATCTCCTATTTTCCCTATGTTGCATACAGATTCATATTTCAATTTCTCCTTACTGCATTACGGCTATGGGCAATGGGAGGATGTGGCCCTCACCAAATAATGTGACTCGATTTCCCTTCAGAACGCGTCACTATGGATCGAAAAGGGGAGGCCGTGATAGGAGATCATCACCTCTTTGTGTGAGCTCTCAATTATATTCGGACCTTAACCAAAAAAATACCCCAATTGAGCACAAACAGGGTTGCATGCTTCCTTTTTCTATTACTGTGTGATAGGCCTTCCTAACGGACTCACTGAGGAGCTTCATCCAGGGTAGTGTCCTCTTTCATTTTCCCATTCTTGAGCACCAATCCTGCAGAGACAATTCTAGACCCAAACCTTCAAAGATGCCTGAAACCTTCCCCTCAAACTAGAAATGAAATAAGTTGAACTGACTAGGGTGATTAGAGAAACCACCGAAGTTGGGTTGTCTTTCATTCAGATAGCCTTGGTCGCCCCGTGTTCCAATTAATAATTTGGCCCTGATAACTGCAAAAATAATAATCACAATGGCCTCTCAAACACCAAAATAAAATTTTAACAATGATAAGCGAGTTAGGGTAGCTATAGAGAGCCACCAAAACGGCTGAGATTCTAGATAGGGTGACTATGGAGGATCACCGAATACTAGTTCCTCTGAAACCCTTGATTTTTAACAAAATTGATTTGCAATAAAACCCTCAGGCTGGCAGGGAAAACCAGCTTTGATACCACTGTAAGATCCCAAACCTTAATAATTTAGTCAAATCTAGCACATTCTAGTGTTCTCAATGAAAAAAAAGTCATTTAGTAAAAAACATGAATATAGACCGGATCTGGAAATGTAACCTTATTTATATTAATAACTGAGGAAAAATAGTACATACCCATACAAAGTATTGAAACCCCTGCAATAACATGCACGGATGCTCATCAAAAGAGAAAGAATAAATACTGAAGCACAAATGTGAACCTTGGATGGATCCACCAGACAAAATTCACCATGGGGTTTTCGTCCTGGGATCAATGTTAGAACTAGTCACGCCAAGTTCTCAACCAAAACATAATAAGATAGATAAAACCTGAATGATTCTAAATGCCTAGCTTCTATCCCTTTTATAGGCTTGATGGACCTTATTTTATTATTTTCCTCGAAAACCGACAAAAAATACCATGGGCCGCTACCATGGGAAAATACCATGGACCGATTATGTTCACTTTGACTAGATCAAGAAAGGGAATGTTACAATTTGTGGATTAAAGGAAATGCCAGATTCAGAAAATTGGCAGAAAACACTAAGCACACCTTTAACTTGTGTTGTAATATATTATCATCACGCTACAAAATCTTTACCTATTGAGCACTATATTAATGTCACCCTCCAAAGTTCAATGTTAGTTTTACAGTTCACTAAGTGAGTACTTCGAACTTTAAGGTCTGGGTCCATTCTTTCAGAACTTTACATGTTTTTATTTAATTATTTCATTAGGAGAGCGTCCTAAGAATTCCAAATGCAATGTTCATTGTTAGAGGAGAGGGAAATCCCAATCAGAGATATGTGGGCTAGAGAAAATTTAGAATCGCAGATCTTCACAAATAAACCGACAAAAATCTTGAAAGAAACATGAAAAAATGTATCAATACTTGCACTACCTGGATGGATCTACTTGAAGCTCACTT
Source organism: Pinus albicaulis (assembly GCA_034641835.2). Classification (NCBI taxonomy): domain Eukaryota; kingdom Viridiplantae; phylum Streptophyta; class Pinopsida; order Pinales; family Pinaceae; genus Pinus; species Pinus albicaulis. Next base: position 1,158,001,239 of record CM076577.1, read on the forward strand.
CATACCTTATGAGTGTGTCCAACAACTTCCAGGGGACCATATGTCACATGATGAAAGAAAACTAACTACAACTATGCTTATCCAAATTCTTTGGATTATTTGCCACAAACTTTAACCAATATTAAATGATTACGAGGAGGCTAGGTGTTCTTACTGTGTGGTTGGAAGAGACGTCTGTATTAAAATAGGTGAATTTGTAACTAAATGGGAGAATATTTATTTAAGAAAATGTCCCAAAAAAGAGTCAATTGGCCAAATTTCGTCCCTACAATTTTCCCTAACATATTCTATTGAGTGATTTCTTCTCTAGCATCGTGTGTGTTGAATTGATCTTTCGAAATATGATGCTTTATTAATTGAATGTTGTGCCATCGTGCACATAGGTGTACCACTAACAATGGTATATGTTCCTTAATTGTCCATAAGTAAGGAGAAAGGTGCTTTCATTGTGCGGAGGAAGCTTCCTCCATACCTCTACGTAATAATTTATTCGCTTTATATGGCCCATGGAGATGAACCAACAATTTCAAAGATTTGAAGGTCACTATGATTTTGGCTCTTGCCTTATATACAAAGGAATCAAGATTGAGAATATCTATAGTAACAGAGAGTCTTGCAAGAGTAGGGAGATGATAATTACTAAATCATGCACTCTGACAGTGCCCAAAACATATCCTCCTCCGCAATTTGTTGTGTTTGAGATTTCAAGTGATATGGGAATGGGAAATCAAGCGCACCTTAATGAGGAAATAGTAGTGGTCAAAGGTGATGAAGATAGTAATATATTGCATCGTGAGGAATAGGGGATGCAATTGAGATCATGAGGAATAGGGGATGCCATTGAGCGCAGAGGAACTATATGAGAAAGTTGAATCATTCATAGGAGATTTATACCACCAACTGAAAAATGTTGTGAGAAGAATCTTGAAATCTCATCTACGAAATCTATAGGAGTTGCTAGGAGCACGAAAAATTCATAGTATTCCATAAATTCATTTGCAATAGTTTTTTGTTTGGGCTGCAATTATACATTCTCTTGTTCATTGGTGAATTTCTTATCATATTCACAACCCAAGGAAATTAGGAAGGCAAGTTTGTTTGTTTTGTTTTGTTTTTGTTTGTTCTTTTTTGTAAATATCAAAATTAGGAAGGTGAGTTGTTATGAGAGTTTGAAATGAAATTTTAGTATATATAGTAGTTAATATTATAATCTAATGAATTATTTCCCATTATGTAATTAATGATATATTACATGGGAATCATAGTCCCTGATAGTTGTCTTTGGATTTACAATGTGCAACTTCCTCATCATCCATTGACAAATATAGTATTATGCAATTAATAAGCACCACAGTGTGGAGGTGTGGAAGATTCAATTAATAAGCACCACAACGCCGAGGTGTGGAAGGTGCTCATTCAAGAACCTTCCCCCGCACTCCGCACAATGAATAGTAGAGCATCAATAATTATATCCCGTCCATTGACATGTAGAATAAAAATTATCATTATTATATATCATTCCCCCAACTAAAATATCATTATAATATATGTTTGAGTACATGTCATCGTTAAATCCTTATCACTATTATTCATAGTCCCAACTCATATTGCTTAAATTGAAAGTTATCCTCACAAGGTCTTATCAAAGAATATAATATCTAATGTCTTTTAAAAATAGATAAGAATTTCGTGTAGCGTATTTAATTGCACAATGGTCACCATTCAACATCTCACAATTTGCAATGACATCTTCTTCCATGTTTCACATGTCCAACCATACATGTTGTTGTTTCACATAATTTTGTACTCACCATGGGTCATTGGGTTGAGGAACTGTTGACGGTGCTGAAAATTGCCAACATACATGGGGTCTCCTTGATATGAAGTCCCAACTAGACCTCACATCGTTTGGAATAGGAGCCCCATCCAAAATAAAGGCCTAGCCACCATTTACACTTAGATATTTGCCTTTGTTACAATTAACACATAAGAGAGCATACATATACATTGAGATAAACAAGTAAGTAGACCTTGTGAAACATACAATTGCAATGTATACAAGGTTCTTCCACGAATGGGGTAGAAAGGGTGAGCCTTTAAGAGAAAGGTAATAATACCATTCTAGTAAAGTCACAATACCATTCTAGTAAAGTCACACGAGAGCATAGAAAGAATTGTTACTTAATCTACAAAATAGTTCGCAAAGTAACAACGATCATAAGGAAAGTAACAATGCACAATCAACAAGATATATACCAAATCCAACGAAATAGTTCATTTTCTTTAGAATGTATGAACAAAAATATTGTAAACATTAAAATAATAGTCTTACAACATCCACGATACATGCATGCAAGTGTGTGAGCTATGAGAGCTTCAAGATAAGTGAAAGTTCCAAGATACACAATTACAATGATGAATCACTAGCTCCAATAATGGAACATTGAACCACCACTTGCTCCCCCAAAGAATGATAAGACCCTCCTATGCTAAGCTAGAGTAACCAAGGTGGAAAGTCCTTTGTTTGAGTTATTGATCTGAATGGATTATATTAGTTATGCTGTGCTGAGTATCCAAACAATAATAATTATGTGTGCATAAGATTCTCCTTAAATTGTAGGTTAAACAAATAGTTCTGGCTTGGTTAATCAGATTTCTGTGTGAGGATTGATTAAGTATTTTAAATATTTATCATTGTACGACAGTAAAGAACAGAGAAATAAACTTCGCAAAGCACATTACTCAGCAAATTGTTGAAGCAATTCACCCCTCCTGGGCTACATCTGCTGGTTCAGCTCCCAATGGCATGTCCCTCATGTATTAATTTTCTCAAAATGTAAGTACAAGTGAAAATAAGCCTTAATAGGAAAAAATCTCTGTAAAATTAGCTTCAGAAGGTATGAATTAGCCAAAGATGGCTATTCATTTACATAAAACAGATAAAGAAAGCCCAATACACTACCTTCTCCATGAAGGACCTAATGGCTCCTTAATATTCCTTGAAGCTAAAACTATTGGAGATTACCTCTGTTTGACCTGAAACGTGTTCCAAACTGCTCAGAATGTTGAAAATACCAAAAATTGACTATTTTTGCACCTTTCTTGGTTCAATAATGAGGAAGTTATGGCAAAAACAAAATTTGCCCAATATCCCTCAAAAACCTCCTCCAAAACTGGAGGAACTCCAGTTAGGGTCGACAAAAATGGCGGTCCATTCTGAAATGGCGGAACCACACCCCAAATTATCGGTAGCAATAAATTTCAGGTTTATCAACAAGCACGTTCACATGCACAATTTCCTTTAACCGTTAGTCTACTAGCAGATAAGGTTGATGCCGCGCCCTTGGTCACGGTGAAGGGTCATATGGTATAGGGGCTAGCCTTTCGGGGCTAGCCCTTTTTTTTTCTCTGCCCAAATCAAAAGGTAATTTTAAATATGCCTGGCGCCCATAGTGGTTAAGAAACATCACTGGGCGGGTCGGTCAGGCCCGTGGGTTGGCGACCAGGCCACCCATGTTCGAACCTTCGGACTTGCAAATAATTCTTATGGTTGAAGAAATGAGTCTGACCCGAAATTGTGTGTAGTGTGACCCAAACTTGCATGCGGCTGTGAACTGAATGCATGCAGCCTCGACCCGAGTGTGTGCAGCTGTGCCCAAGGTGTCGGGCCTTAACCAATTTTTTAACCCTTTTCCATTCAATCCTAGGGCCACGTGGTAGCCTCCGGGCAAGCCATGTGGTGCCCTCCTATTGGCCTCCTCCAATAATAATAAAAAATAAACTTTTGACAATAATTTTTTGTTTTTTTGATAAAATGAACAAAATCCATTTGAGTCAAAAGTCCTTTTTTGGAGTTTACTGGGCGTTTTCAAACCTCAATAACTTCTTCATACGACCTTGGTTTTGAGAATTGTTTGCGGCACCAGAATTGCAGCGACGAGACCTTTCCGGTCATTCAGATTACAACTACTTATAAGCACTTTCATTTTTGAGCATTTTTCATAACTTGGACATGATATCCTGATCACACCTCCCCATTGGGAAGCTTTTGGACCCCAAAAGCCTTCAATTACCTGTTCAAAAGATGAGGGTACATCCCCCTCACCTTTTCCACCTCCATCCATTTTTCCTTACTTGGTTTGCTGCCTTTACGACCAATCTGAAGATAATCGACACTTCCCCTCTTAGAAGTGAGTGTCCTCCTATCAAGGATAGCATCCTCCTTAAGCTCGTCCAAATATTATGGCGAGAAATCTTCTATTGATGGCAGCTGAATGTCACTCCCTTGATCAGAAATCAAAGGAGGCTCATACAAACGTAAATTTTCCACATTCACAACGGAATACATTTGCATATATGAAGGCAAATCAAGTTGAAAATAATTATTTCCGACTTGTTTAATAATTTTGAATGGACCATAACAAATAGGCTTCGGCTTTTTACCTTCTCCTTGCATTATTTCTTTACTAATATGCAGCCATACCTCATCTCCTTCTTGAAACTTATGATCAACTCTCTATTTGTCATACCTCTCCTTGTACTTGCCTTGAATCTTTTCAAGCTGTTCTTGAACTTGTTGATGTATGAGCTGAATTCTTTCAATGAACATGCAAGCTTTTTCAATGTCACTATGCCCATCAATGGCAACATCCTTCTCAAGAATGAAATCTAAAGGTGACTTAGGCAAATACTCAAAACAAGCTTCAAAAGGTGAAGTATTTGTAGAAGAGTGCTTGGCCCGGTTGTAAGCATGCTGAATGTAATGCAAGTGCTCATCCTAAAGCTTAGGATGCTTGCTGCAATAACCTCTCAAAATATGTACAATGGTTCTGTTCACTACCTCTGTTTGGCCATCTGTTTGCGGATGAAAAGCAGTACTCTTTTTCAACTTAGTGTCCATCATCTTCCATAAATTGGACCAAAAATTCCTAACAAATCTGAAATCCCTGTCACTAAAAATAGAAGTAGGAAAGCCATAATGAACCCATACATGTTGAAAATATAAATCAACAGTTTGTTCAGCAGTTATATTTTTCTTACATGGCATAAGAATACACATTTTGCTAAATCTATCAACTACTACATAAAGATAATCATGTTGCTTTCTAGACATTGGTAGACCTCCCACAAAATCCATAGAAACACTTTCCCATGGTCTAGAAGGTACTGGCAATGGTGTATATAAACCAAGATTCCTATTGCTAGGCTTTCTTGTAGCACATAATGAACAACCTCTAATGAAACATGAAACACTATATACCATGCGAGGCCAATAACAATACCTCTGTAGATGTGCCACCTTTTTGCTTACCTCGAAATGTCCAGCAATAAGAGAAGAATGAGCTTCTCTCATGCACTTAGTCTCTCTCCCTGTGGTATGCACAACTCGTCCATATGAAACAACAAATTATCATGCAAGTGATAATCATTCTCCATGATAGACATGCGGTACATGCCTATGTTTGGAAGAGGACAATCTTGTTGCAACTGTATTTCATGTTGAATCTCCGTTTTAGGAGGCAAACCTGTCGGCTCCTGAAACATCTCATGATGTGCATCAACTACATCATATAAATCTGATTTTAACTTGGGATCACAATTTTCAAATGACTCATGATTCACATCAACCTTAGGCTTAACCATAAGAAGTACACAACTCTTACTAGAACTCACTAGCCTTTTTACCTGTCCAACATTTCCCATCGCTGTATTTGTCTTTTTACGATGTGATCTAACACTAAAATCCTTGCCATCTTTGAAGAGATGACACTTGTTCTCATGGCGATGGAAGATAGCTTTCCTATCATATAAGTAAGGACTTCCCAAAACAATTCCTGATATATCAAGTGGAACAACATCTAGTTCAACTGTGTCAATAAAATGTGCAGTTATTGCAAAGCGCAAGATGCACTTCTTTGAAACCTGTAAGTTTGCATCCTTGCAAATCCAACCAAGTGGATATGGTATTGGATGTGGAATGGTCTCAAGTTTTAGTTTCTTGACTAAGTCTTCAGAGATAAGGTTCGCTTGTGACCCACTGTCAAACAATGTGTCAATTTTTGTATGTTTTGAAATAACCCTCACATGAAACAATTCAATTCTTTCTTCTTCATTTGGAGCTTGTACATGACAGTTTGAAGTACTAGTACTTGGCTTAGTTTCACCCATGGCTGTAATTTTGGTTTCTTCACCTGAATCATCACCTAAGTCTTGTTGTGTAGTTGTAGTAGCTGTAGTTTTCTTCTTCCCTTTGTTTTTGTTAAATTGGGTTCTCTTTTCAAGATGTAATTTCCAATAGTTTTTCTCTTCATGGCCTTCTCTTGAACAGTGTTTACATATCACTTTCTCACCCTCCTTTTTGATAGATGCATTATTTTTTCCTTTTCCTTTTGAGGTTTTATCTTTTTTTTTCCCCCTTAAAAGGCTTGTTTCTACCCTCTTCAAAAATATGTTTCTCTCTAGCCTCTAAATGTGTGGCTTGGACACAAACCTCATCTGGACTAGTAGGATTGAACATAAGGATAGTATGTCTAAGGTAGCTATGTAAACCACCTATATATTTCAGCAAAGTGTCTTGACTCTTCAATTCTACCCCTAATAAGAGTGCTCTTCTCCTAAACTCTTGGGTGTAGTCTTGTGCATTTTGTCCCTTAAGTTCTCTGAAATTTTTCCAATTCGTGATAGCTTTTTGTAAATGAGCTAATGGATAAAACTGTTTTTTTATTGCAGTAATGAAATCAGCCCATGATAAAATGATCTTACCATGTTTTATAATCTCCGCCTTGGTTTTGGCTTCCCACCAAACAAGTGCCGCACCTTCCATTCTCAAAGAAGCTAGTTGAATTTTGGTGTCGTCATCATCAAGGTTTTGTATCCTCAAGTAAACCTCCAACTGCCTTATCCAATTGTCAAGTTTTTCTGCATTGACTTCACCATTAAACATAGGCAATTCAAACTTAACATCAAGTTTCAAAAATGGACTTTTACCAGTGTTCTTGGACTTGTGAGATTGATTCACTAAAGTTGAGGATGATGATGAAAAGGAAGAGGATGAAGATGGGGATGGTGGATCACCATTTCCTCCATGTCGTATCTTTGACTTGTCTTCATTTATCTTTCCTCCTGAAGATACCTCTCCTTCCTTGTGAAGTTTAGACCCTTCTCCTTCAAGCCTTTCATTCCTTTCTTGGTAAATTATCTTCACCATTTCAGTCATGTCTAAGAATGCCTTTCTGAACACCCTTTCTTCCTCTTCAGGGTCAATGTCTTCAGGAATTTCTCCTCCTCCTGAAGTCATGCTTATGGCTTCTTCTACTTCTCTTGGAGGTGAAATTTAAGGTGGAGATAATGGAACTCTTTCCCTCCTTGGTTGAGGATTGCTATGAGCTCTCACCAATTGACCTTCTCCGCTCTTGAGATTAAGCATAATAAGCATCAAAAACCTTGCAAACCGTTAAACAAACTTTGCACAAGAACAATACAGTGTAGAACTCTAGCTCTGATACCAACTTGATTTGAATGGATTATATTAGTTATGCTGTGCTAAGTATCCAAACAGTAATAATCATGTGTGCATAAGATTCTCCTTAAATTGCAAGTTAAAAAAATAGCTCTAGCTTGGTTAATCAGATTTCTGTGTGAGGATTGATTAAGTATTTTAATTTTTTATCATTTTACAGCAATAAATAAAGAGAAATAAACTTCACAAAGCACATTACTCAGCAAATTGTTGAAGCAGTTCACCCCTCCTGAGCTACATCTGCTGGTCCAACTCCCAATGGCATGTCCCTCATGTATTAATTTGCTCAAAATGTAAGTACAAGTGAAAATAAGCCTTAATAGGAAAAAATCTCTATAAAATCAGCTTTAGAAGGTATGAATTAGCGAGAGATGGCTATTCATTTACATAAAACAGATAAAGAAAGCCCAATACACTACCTTCTCCATGATGGCCCTAATGGATCCTTAATCTTCCTTGAAGCTAAAAATGTTGAAGATGACCTCTGTTTGACTTGAAACGTGTGCCAAACTACTCAGAATGTCGAAAATACCCAAAATTGACTATTTTTTCACCTTGTTTGGTTCAATAATGAGGAATTTATGGCAAAAACAAAATTTGCCCAATATCCCTCAAAAACCTCCTCCAAAACTGGAGGAACTCCAGTTAGGGTCGACAAAAATGGCGGTCCATCCTAAAATGGCGGAACAGTGCCCCAAATTAGCGGTAGCAATAAATGTCATGTTTATCAACAAGCACATTCACATGCGCAATTTCTGTTAACCGTTAGTCTGCTGGCGGATAAGGTTGATGTTGCGCCCTTGGTCACAGTGAAGGGTCATATGGTATAGGGGCTAGCCCTTTTTTTTTCTCTGCCAAATCAAAAGGTAAGTTTAAATATGCCTGGTGCCCATAGTGATTAAGAAACACCACTGGGCGGGCTGGTCGGGCCTGTGGGTTGGCGGCCAGGCCACCCATGTTCGAACCTTCGGACTTGCAAATAATTCTTTTGGTTGAAGAAATGAGCCCGACCCGAAATTGCGTGCAGTGTGACCCGAAATTGCGTGCAGTGTGACCCGAACTTGTGTGCAACTGTGAATCGAATGCGTGCAGCCTCGACCCTAGTGCGTGCATCTGTGCCCAAGGTGCCAGGCCTTAACCATTTTTTTAACCCTTTTCCATTCAATCCTGGGGCCATGTGGCAGCCTCTGGGAAGGCCACGTGGTGCCCTCCTATTGGCCTCCTTCAATAATAATAAAAAATAAACTTTTGACAATAAATATTTTTTTTGATAAAATGAACAAAATCCATTCGAGTCAAAAGTCCTTTTTTGGAGTTTACTAGGCGTTTTCAAACCTCAATAACTTTTGCATACGACCTCGGTTTTGAGAACCGTTTGTGGCTCCAGAATCACAATGATGAGACCTTTCCATTCATTCAGATTGAAACTTTCTGAGCACTTTCATTTTTGAGCATTTTTCATAACTTGGACATGGTCTCCTGATCAGTTATGAGGGCTTACTTATAACAAATGAGGCTACCATTCACATCCCATGTGACTCTTGGCCTCCCTCATGATTCTTGGGCTCCCATAATACTTTTGAGCTTCTACATGACTCTTGGACTTCCTAGTGACTCTTCACATTCCATGTGTGTCCCTTGGGTTTCCACACAATTTTCATTTTCCAATTTTTGAAATTACATAACTAAATTCCATTAATAATGTGGCAAAAATACATGGGACAAAAATCACGTTTGTGTTGACACTTTGAATAGCTACAATTTGGCGACTATGAAATGAGACTTCATTGTAATGTGTCAATGTCGAATTATTATCTTTGCTACTATGTCTTCAATATTCATGATATATCTGACTTATGCTTCATCTTCACCCTCTAAAGGATTTGGATAAGTATTGGAACCTTCTAAGTTAACATTAATTGTCATCTCTTAATCGTGGTCCAAGATTCCTTTATGGATATGCATGATAGCACCTTTTTGTCTTCTCTCCACAAGTGTCCTTTTGAAACCCCTTCTTGATGACCTCCTTAAACATTATCTGCCATGTTAAGATGATAATACTTGCAAATGAAACTCATTCATGGAAATCCAATATTAGTCCCAAAATCACCTACTCTACCTTGATTTTCTCATTCAAGATTCCAGTTTTGATGGGATAATTCACAAGTACTGAGAGAGAATCCTTCTTGGGTGTAGATTCCAGATTTAGGAGGCAGGGGATGGAGATATGGGAACTGGAAGTGCACAATACACAATGGAAAGAGGGAGAGGCAAGGCTTTGTGTAGTGGGAAAGTCCAGGAGATAAGGGTGACATGCTTGGGCACTATGGATGCACAATGTGTAGTTGATTGAGAAGGAGTCCATAGGTATTGTGCAGGTTTCAACTGCAGGTGTCAAGATATGGCCCTACTTTCCACTGAGAACGTGCAATGTGCGATGAAGGCAAGAATGACTAGGGAATTGTGCAGGGGGGAAGTGTAAGCAACAAGAAGTTGTGTCATTGTTCCCTAGGAATGCTCAATGCATAATGAAGAGAGGGAGGCCTTGGTATTGTGAAGGTTTCCATTGCAAGGATCCAAAGGAAGCCTCACTGTCAACTAGGAGTTCCCAATGTGCAACATAAGGTAGGCTTGGTCAAGGCTTTGCGCAGTGAGAAAGTGTAAGAATAAATGTTTGAGTGATTGAGATCTAGGGATGCAAAATGTGTAATGTGAAGGGAGTTGTCTTAAAGATGGGGGCAGAGGGAAAGTGTAAGTAGAAATAGGCTCATGACTGAGGCTCTTAAGTGCACAATGTGCTCATCACGTGGCTGAAGGTTAAAGGAGTTCATAACTTGCGCATGATGTGAGGACAAGGAAGAATCCCAATATTGACTAAGTGTGAGAATACTAGAACAAGGAGGAGAGAAAGAGAGTGCATAACAGGTCCTGAACATGATCTCACACACATCCACATTCACACATATGAAAAGAAGATGCACAACACCCAAATCCAACATGCAAATAGTGAAATGACAATAAAGTGACACTTATCGACAAGTGCAACACTTAGGGTGCATATCTTTATGACAAAAGTGTTGATTACAAAAAAAAGGTATGCTATGCCATGGGAATGTGTCCAACACATGTTCTTATGATAAATAACATCAAATAGTACAAGAGAGTGCGTTGGAGCTTCCTCTAGAAGGTGTGCCAAGGTGCTCTTAGGATATGTGAAAATAAGTGAAAGCAACACATGCAAGAAAGAAAGAAAGAAACAACGACACTTGCAAAAGGTAGATTAAGCAAAAATGAAACATGCAACTGAAAAAGAAAGAAAAAGTGACACTTATAAAATAAAAAAAAATATTTGAGAAACTCACTTGGACGATGGGGCATTTGCAATCAAAGATCAGATAATTCTCCTTGTACTCAAATGTGCATAGAGCTTAAAGCTGAAAGATGAATGTGCGATGAGCTATGGGTTGGATTCTTGATATTGGGAGAGCATACATGAAATTAGGGTTAAGTTTTGTGAGTGCAATTAGTGCATGTCCAGGAACTAGGAGCTAAGAGTGAATTGACTACCACTAAGAGGTGTGACAATACTGGCTTGAAGAAGTACACTCTCACTTTCAACAAAGAGTGTGCAATCACTATCTGTAGTGGATGCCCTTACATTGTCACTAGGAATTGTGCAATCACTCTCAATGGGAAATTGTGCAATCACTATTGGCAAGGAATGTGAAGTCACTATGAGCAAGGATTGGGCAGTCACTGTGAGCCAAGGTTGCTCAACACTGTCACTATTAAGTGCGCTTATCCTATCTTAAAAGTGTGATTGTGAAGACATTAAGAGTTGGGCATGTGAAATAAGGTATTTCAACACATAGGATTCCAAAAGGAAGGCTTGAAAACTTAGACAACATGATCGAACATGACCTTAATGGCTTGAAATGAGAGATGGGATGATCATAAGGAGGCTTCAAAATTTGCAACTACGAAAAAAATTGGAGGGGGTTGTAGCAGCTATAACACTTGGAGATTCACTAAAAGAACCTCAACTTCTAAATTTAGGTTTGAATTTAGGAATAGGTTCTATCTCTCGAGAAGTAATGTATCATTCTATTGATTACCCCCATGTCCTTACTTAGCCTGGCTAAAGAAGTAGTGCCTTTTATTGCTCTTGTCAGCTTAACACACTTCACAAGACTAGTCAAACTTCAATTGTTTCGATTAAGGAGTAGGAGCATATGAGTTCCACAAGTTTAAGATATTCATAGTTTTAGTATCATATCTAGTGTTGCTTTACTACCAACAGTGGTCTAAATATGGGCAACTAGTTTTACTGTGCTAGATCCTCATCAGTTAAATAAAAATGTGTTTAGGATCGTCTCAAGTTAGCCAATTGTGAAGGGGTTGATGTGTTAAGATTTATGTGTATTATATGAGAAATTTATGAGTTAATTAGCTTTTAAAAACTCATGTACAACAAATTAAAATGAAGATAAATAACACACAGCATACACATTACACAACAATTGATAACAGAGTTCACCCCTCCTGGGCTACATCTCGATGGAATTGCTTCAACTAGCTAGGCCCTCTTGGGATTAAGAGTCAAATGTTTGATTACATGCACCTACAGTGATCCAATGGCTTTGTAGCCTACTCCATTGGATTCAAAAGAACCAATGTAGATACTTTAGAGATTTCAATTGTAGAGTTGTAAGCCCATGGAGACACATCTAGCAACCAAATGGAGGAAGGAGAATGCCACTTCAGGTGAAGAGGTTGATGCTACCATTTACCAGTAGTTAGCAGGTTCACTGATGTATCTTGTGAACAGACGACCAAATATGTGCTATGCAATCAACCAACTTAGCCAAGCTATGGTTAGGTCGACCAAATTGTATTGGAAGGTAGCGAAGAATGTTTTATGGTACCTTAGAGGCATAAATAGTATGGATTATCGTATAGACAGACAAAGGGAGTGAAGTTTTGTGGTTTCACAGTTGCAGATTAGGCAGGGAGTCCATCTGACCAAAAGAGTAAATTAGGTGTAATTTTCAATGTTGGGTCTGCAATAGTTTCCTGGTACAAAAAAAATCAAAGATTTATGGTGCTTAGCTCGACAAAAGCATAATAAATGGTTTCAAGTCAAGCAACATGTGAGGCGATCTAGATGAGAAAGATAATTGTGGGACTGTTTGGTCAAGAGATGAATCCAACTATGATCTATTGTTATAATCATAGTTGCATTAATATCTGTGAGAATCCAATATTTCATGATCGATATAAGCATATCGATATCTGGTATCATCATTTACGGGACTGTGTGCAGAGGAGGATAATGTTGCTACAATATATTCCGATGGAGGAAGAAGATGTTGACATCCTGACAAAGGCCTTGCCAAGAGGGAAGTTCAAATTCCACAGGTGCAAGATAAGGGTGGTTGAAAATCCCTTTCTTGCTACGAGGGAGTGTTGATAAGTGTAGCAAGAAAGGCTCAATTTGACTTTTCCTTGGTCAAATTGAGGAAATTCGAATTTCCACATCAATAAAAAACTTGGAGGTAGTTAACTTGTGTGACATGGCTTTTTTCACTTAGTTAGCTCAGTAAATTCGAGTTAGAGGGATTGGAGTTTAGTTAAGCATGTGTGATTCTAAAATTTAGTAATATGAGTAAGTTATTTCTAGTTGTGTTCAATTACATTGGTTCTAATAGTTAATGCAATTAGTGGAGGTTAGTTCTGTAGTGGGACATCAGTCTAACTCATAGATCATTCAGTTAATTGATCAATCAACTCAAAATAGCTAGTGCATGCAAGGAATTCAAATTCCTCAGTTGTGGTGGAGATTCCAAGGCAGTGTAACAAGTAATTGAAAACTAGTTTGAGTGTATAGGTGTTGCATGCAATCAGAGGATCAACCTTGGGAATTGTGCAATCAATTGGAGGAAAATTCCTAAATAGGGGCCTAATTCCTTACGATTTTTTCAAGGAAATAGGGGTTCAATCAGAGGCAAAAATTGACTAACTTTTGGTCAGAGCTTCTCATTGAGCAAAGAGATAGGTTATTCACTTGTAGGTTTTGATCAAAGCGAGAAATAAATTGTAATACATTCTATATTCATCTGATTAATGCAAAGAGGCTGGAGGGGTGTTTCCCAGTTGGGTTCCCCTAGAAAATATTGTGCATGTGTGGTGTTTCTTATTGCATATTTGCGAATGTTGTTCTAAATTGTGAATTAATTTCTGCATAACAGTAGAGTAGAATTGTGTCTCTTGATTTAGATTATATTTCTTGAGAAGTTGGAATTCTATCACCATATTTCTACAAATATTTCTTAGCCCTGCACAGTTCTTGATTTTGGGTGCTAATATCCTGGTTACATCTCTCTGTGGTTTTGAAATTAAGGGAACTATAATTTTGATTATTGAGTCCTCGTACAAATCTAAGGTTTTACGTAGATTTATCTTCATTTTGTTGTTGGTATATTGTAGGCTTGTGACTGGGGATATCAAGTTGTTAATTATGGTCACAAGAGTTTGGTAGAGTCTGGTTTTTATCCTATTCCTAGTGTCATTTCCTTTGAGAGAAAGTAGTCTAAGTGTTTCCAGGGTTAATATGATTATCTGGAAAAATCAAAAATTGGTTTTTGTTTGGCTGTGGTCTGTTATTTGTCTCATGTCATTAAAGTGCAGTGATTTCCAAAGCTTGCTTGAACTTGATCTTCTGGTTTGGAACTTAGGGGATGAATTTGTAATTTTTTGGTTTGGGACTAAAGGGGCAGTAGTTTGTCTGTTTGACTGTTACTTTGGTCGCGGTTCCATCAGTGCATGTCTACATTGTTCCTTTGCTTCTACAATTATGCCCCCACGACAGAGAATGGAAAAAAAAAGAGGAGTATGCAATTTTGGGTTTAAACGAACTCGAAATTTTTCTTATGACTTTGTGGCAACTATTTTTGATGTAGTCCCCCTTGAAGTGTGGGAGAGATATTATGCTATTGGAATCAAAGGAATCAGGGGACCGCCCCTATTATTATGATTCCAAGTTTGTTGAAGATGGTTTCAAATGGGTTCCGAATCCGAGACGTTTTTGGAAGAGGAGACTTAATTTCTTGCACTCCTTGTCCCTATATCAACAAATGGACACATTGTTATGCTTAATATTTAGGGACGAACAAGTAGAAAACTACAACGATTTTTGTGGATTGGAGGATATTAAACGCATGTTAAGCATAATAAAGTATGGCTTGAAAATATTGAATCTCGTGTGAGTAGGGTTGAATTTTTTTTGGTCTCAGACTCTTATTCAGGAGACCTCATAGACCCTCCTGACCCCACAAATCCTCATGTGGCCAATGCTCCAGATCTTATAATTATTTCTTCAAACCAAGACTCGTAGCTGGTATCAAAGTTTTTGTTTTATTTTTTTCAAAATTGTTTTAAGGATGCTATCAATCTTCTTCATATTTAGTACAAAAATATGTGGAATCCTAAGGTGATTTTTTTGGTCAGTTCTGAGATCTGCAAATGATTGGTATGAACAACATATTGAAGATTATTTTACATACCAACATTCACGGTCCCAAATTATGGTTTCCTTTTATTTTTGTAACCACTCTAGTGCGTGCAGGGGTATGTGGTAAATTTCCATAGATGGTCTCAACATGTTTGTGGAGAGGCTTGTTGATTATGCCATGCACTGGTTGGAAATTTCTTTAAAACATCAACATCAGGTTTTTTGCTAGTTGTTGGTAGTTGGAATTGGATACTGTGACGCTCGTGGGTGCTGCAGTGTTTGAATTTTTTCTTATTTTTTTATGTCAATGATGTCACAAGGTTGACTTTGTGGATGCCTTTCACTTTTAGATGCAAGACGCTTGGTATAATCGATGGTGTTACTCAGAACTGCAGATGTTCTATGGTTATGAACTCTCATATCTTTTCTTTTGGCTACACGATGTTTGTTATCTAGAGAATGTTGTTTGAAGTTTTGTCAGATATAACTCTCTGGGTGCCAGATAGAATAATGAAGTCAAATCTTCTATAAATTCTTTGTTGTTGAGAGGATATCTTTACCTTTTTGTTTTATTTTCCACCATGAAAAACCAAGAGATATGATGTAATACAAATGTACTCTTTTTTCAATGAAATATAAAATATGCCAATTAAAAAAATACAAAATATAAAAAATAATGAATTCTAAAGCATATTAAACTAACATTACCAAATAAATTATATTTGTAAATAAAATTATAATAATTTTTATTTTTAAATAAAAAACATCAATAAAGTAAATTATATATGAACCACATTAAAATGATTTTTTTAAATTCCATCAAAAATCATAGATCTTCATTGAAACGAAACAAATTCCATCAACTGAACAAATTCCATCAGATCCAAGATCCGCATTGAAACGAAACGAAACAAATTCCATGAGATCAAAGATTCGTTGAAAAATCAAGTTATCTTAAAAATTAAATAGCTTATTTTATTTTATTTTGAATGCATGGTTTTTACATACAAATCACACAAGGACCATCTACTTTGTAACCATGAAATCAAAGATTTGTTGAAAAATTAAGTTATCTTAAAAGTAAATAACTTATCTTATTTTATTTTGAGTACATGTGTAAAATTATTAGAGGGAAAATATGGATCTAGTTGAAGAATACTTGCACATGTTAGTCTCTTGTATTCTACAGTATCACTAGATGACTATGGATTTATTACAGTTTGTTGAAAATAGCATTCCGTGACTATCATTTATTTTCATAAATCTCACTACCTTCATTATCTTTATTTTACCTATCCAATATCTCTAATTTTTCCTATTCAGATTACCCTCATGCTCTGAAAAACCCATGTTTGAACCCCTAATCCCCCCATTCCTACCCTTTTCCCCTTCCTAAAAACCCCATTTTCCTCACAAAAACCCTCACCTTCATTCATTTCCCTTCTTCCATTAAAACAATGTAAAAATCCCTTTTTTACATTGTTTTAAAACTAAATTTTATTTATTCGGGACCCACTTCTTTTTTCACAAAGGAAAAATTCGTAACTTTTCATTGATAGATAAGTTACATGTTACATTTGCTTGTAGTGTTATACAAAATCAGGTTTTCAGAAAACCATAAACTGCCATACAGGCATCCAGATGATCCATGTCATAAAAATAATAAACAGAGTAGCTGATGCATAATGATATGCCTGTAACATCACATGTAAGTTTGGTGCATAACTTACAGGAAATAGAAAAAATAAATAAATACAAATATGTAAATGCCGATAATAAGTCAATGAGAAGATAGAGTAACATAGAACAAAATATCTCCCCAACGAGGCTGTTCATCAAACAACCATCTGATCCGGTGCCTCATCAATAAAAGGCCGATGGAAAAATCTGTAAAATTGGTCACCAATCTGCTCAGAAATGTGCCATGTCCCCCATGTCAACTCCGTGGCTTCTTTGGACAATTGATTAGCCACATAGTTCTGAGACCTGTAAATATGATCCACAGAGATGATTTCAAATAGAGTCCTGAGATGATGAACCTCCCGCTGAGGAGCAGACAGTGTGTGCGAGTGAAAAACATCATGTGCATTGAACCAATTGACCACAAGAAGAGAGTCTCCAAAAATCTGGATAGTGTTGCAGAGCTTTTCCCGAGCAAAGACCATAAGAAGTCTAAGGCACTGAAGTTCTGCGTAATTGTTAGTGCCTGGTCCCAATCCCATGCGAAGTTGATAATGGTGGTTGTCATTTAAGTGAAGGATTGCACCCCCCCACATCCCTGAGCAGTGGCTGCACCATCAAAGTAGGCCCAAGGTCTACTGCGATCAATCCGTTCAGGGACAGCTACCATGGGAGGGTTGTGGATTTTCACTTCAGGCATGAGATTGTAGGTGGCTAAAGTCGCGACCCATATGCGATCGACATGTATTGGTTAACCATTGAAAATGAATTTGTTGCGACCAATCCATATCTCCCATGCAAAAATCAAAGGGAGATTTCGCAGCCTCGGACTGTTAGTGTTCAACTGCCACCAGATTTTCCAAGCGTCCAGGAGAGTAATACCTCGCCATGGGAGAATGCAGCCCAAGGAAGTAGCAATTTGTGTCCAGATACCCAATACAACATTGCATTGAAGTAATAAATGTGGGGTGTCCTCACCATTGGACAGGCAATAACAGCAGCGAGACGGCCCATGGATAGAACGGTGATGGAGAAACTCCATAGTAGGAACACAATGGTTTAAAATACACCAGAAGAAAGTTATGTGATTATGCGGGGCGTTTAGTTTCCAGATGCTTCGCCACCACCAATCCTTTTGGGGGGGTTATTTGTGCTAGATGAGAGCCAGGTACCCACGCTTTGGTGAATATTGTCCATTAGGTGAGAAAGCCCAGATTAACTGGTCATCTCGATCAGTGATCTGAATGTGAGATGCTTTAAGCGCCCAAATATAATTCAGCCACACCCGATGACCATTGCGTGGAATCTCAAGATAATCTGTCGACAACCACGCTTGTTCCTGCCAGGTTGTGTGCACAGGATCCACGATCTGAGCAACGTAAATTATGTCTCAGCGAGCCAAATGCTCTAATATGTAATCTAGAATTTTGTAGAACTCGCCGCTTCCAGACCAAGAATCCGATCCAATTCTCACTGATTCCCCGGAGCCAATCTGCCATGATAATCCCCTCTGTATGATATGCGCTGCTTTAGTGATCGCCTTCCAAATGATGGATGCACCCGAGGGCGGTCCAATTTTGTCCCAGATCCAATCAAGTGTGCTTCTGGGCACAATATATTTAGCAACAATGACCTCTTTCTAGAGGCTGTGTCTAAAGGTTAAATGCCAACACATTTTTGCTGCAAGGGATTTCAAAAATAGATGGAGATATTTGATCCCCCACCCACCCCATTGTTTGGGAATGTTGATACGCTCCCATGCAATCCAAGCAAAAGTAGAATCCTTATCCTGGTTGTGCCAAAGAAAATGTCTACAGATAAATTTTATTCTATTCATAATACCAATATGTATCCAAGCCAAGGTCATCCAGTAGATAGGTATAGCTTCAAGCACTGATTTTATGAGGACCAAACGTCCCGCTCTGGATAGCCAATGGTTATACCAAGCGTTGATCCTACATTCAACTTTGGCAATGAGCCAGTGCCAATCATTGACCTTGTAATCATTTGGTTTGATATGATATCCCAGCGATTCGAGCCTAACACTGATATCAATTCGAACATATGCAAATAGTTCCATGGCAGTGCCCTGTTCCTAATCAGTACAACCCGTCATAATAACAGTATATTTGAGGGCGTTAGGAATCATACCAGTAGCTCTACAAAAACATTGGAGTATCTTATCAAATTGAATCGAGTCTTGTCTAGTGCCATCCAGAAAAATTAGAACATCATCCACAAATAGTAGATGAGTGAGGCGAAGGATGTCATTGATCAGGAGACCATGGATGGTCCCCTGGATCCTAGCATTTTTAATTAGGATAGAGAGCCCTTCCATAACCAGGAAAAACAATAGGGGAGAGAGTGGACAACCTTGGCGCAGTCCCCTCCCCGCATGAAAGAAATCAGATGCTGTACCATTGACGAGGATGCTAAAAGAAGCATGAAAAATGCAACCCATAATCCAATTGATAAATGAAAGGGGAAATCCAGTTTGTATGAGGATGAGATGCAGATAGCTCCAATTCACTTGATCAAAAGCCTTTGTCAGGTCTATCTTGACTATAGTGGATTTAAGGTGCTTGGTTTTGATGGAGTGGAGGGCTTCTTGGGCAGTGCCAATAGCTTCATGTATTTGTCTATGGTGGAGGAAAGAAAATTGTTCCTTTTCGATGTGGGAGGAAAGGAACGACTTGATGCGATTAGAAATAATTTTAGATATGACTTTGTAAATGCAGTTGCAGAGGGATATGGGTTGATAGTCATGAAAGCTAGATGGATGATCCGATTTAGGAATGAGTGTAATAAATGTAGAGTTAAAGCCATCATAGATTTTTCGTTGCACCCTACCGTCCTCAATCATGATCAACAAGTCATGTGCCATTAGGTCAAAAAAGTGAATGAAAAATTCAATGGGCCAACCATCAGGCCCAGGACTTTTGTCTTTTTTGAACCATTTCAAAACTCCCTCTAGTTCGCCCATAGAAACAGGTGCATTGTGTTAGCCACCTATAAAATTTGTTATAGCAAAAGGTGGCTAAGAATTTTTGAGCCTTCAAGGAACAAATTTTATTGCTAAAAATTGTTGGCTCTTGAAGACTCTGGAAAGCCTCATGCCTCTGTCCAAAATCTTCATTGCTGTTGCCATTTTATACTCAGAAGTTCTGCTGATTTCATGAGAAGAGACTACTAAAAAACCATCATTTTCCCCCTTCTCCCACTCAAAACTAACCTTCATTTGCTCCCCTTTTTTCTCCATAAATATCCTTTGTTTTCATGATTCCTCTTCTTCCCTTCATGAAAATAATTTTTACAAGGTTAAAAACTCACTTTTTAGCCTTATCGAAACCCCCAAATCCATTGAAAACTCTGAAAATTTTCATAAAAAACAAGTTTTTTGTTATCATGGATTTAAGCCCCCTTGGGCTAAATCCTAACCACTTCCCCACCATATGCTTTAGAGGTTGGAACCAAGCGCTAACCCTTTTCGGTGCTTATCGCATCACAAGCATCCAAGTGTGCACGTCTTTGTGCCATTGCAAAAACTACGATGCAATTAGCCTTTGTATTTAAAAAACCCTCGATCTTATTACCGTTCCATATAACCATAAAGCTCGCATCCGGCACTTGAAACATTGAAAAATCCATTCCCGATATGGTTTTTCCTTTGTAAATAAAAAAACCCATTTATCCAAAGTTTTGATCTAATAAGCCAAAGTCACGTGTTAATATAAATGGTTAGATTGAAAACACCCGATCGCGCAATCGCATCGGAGAAATACAAATGGGTTGATTGAAAAGGCTACATCAAAACTTCCGATGCGATTAAGTCCCATATCCATAGACCCCGGTCCTTTGTTTTCTTTGTAAAACCAAGTGCAAAGGCCGAAGTCCTTATCGCATCGGAAAAATTCAATGGGTTGATTGAAAGACCGGGCTCGAAGTTCTGATTGTGATTGGCCCTTAATTGTATAAACTCCGCCCTCCCCCGCTTTACTCATATGACTTATGCCCGGGACCAAGGTTAAAAGTCCCAAGCGCTGAATCACATCGCAAACTTTCAAAATGGTTAGATCAAAAAGACGAAGGCCTAACCTTTCGATTACGATAGGCCCTTTTTATATAAAGCCCCGGGCCCATCATATTCCATAGACCCATGGCCCCGCAAATAGGCGCCTTTTCATATATATAAATGTACCACTCCGATCCATCAAAACCTTTGTTCTATTAAAAGTTTGGGTTTTTCATATATTATCCACCGATTCGTTCTAAAACTAATCTCCACCGTTGATCGTAAGCCGATCAATGGTCAACGCTAAATCGCATCGCATTGTTCAATCGATGCGTTTGCTTGTTTCTCCCAATCGGCCAAATCCTCCGATTCATTCTCCACCGTTGATCTAATTTCATATCAATGGTCCGCGCTACATCGCATCGCAAATCTCCATCGGGCGCATTTGTTTGTTCGCCTCGATCGCCGATCTCCCGATTCAATATCCGCCGCTGATTTCTATGGGTCTAGTCGCATCCGACGGCTCATATTTATCCTGAAACCCATTTGATCTTATATCCATTTCTTCCTCCGATAAAGGTTTTTAACCTTGTTTCTTAGAGTTTTTCGCCATTTCTTTGTAAAGTGACCCCTTCGCTTTATCTCCTCCCGATTAAAACCTGATCGTCGATCTCTGCAGATCGACGGATCTGACTTATTATTTCCCTTGCTCTCCTTTTCTAACCTCTTCTATGCAGATCTCCACCGTTGGATGCTGCCATCCAACGGCTACGCTCCTCCCACGCCTTCTGAAGCAGTTTTTCCAAAAAACGCAGGATTTTATAATTTTTGTTTGTATTTTGCAGGGATTAATGGTTTTTTCCATTATATTAAAGGGAAAGCTGAAGGCCGGGAATGAAGATTCCCACGCCTTTGATTTATCAAAGGGAACCATTCACGGGCTCTGTTCCATGTCTCGTCATTGCTTCACGAGGAAGTGATGCCATACGAGCCTAGCGTGGCCCTGCACATCGACAAGACACTGTGTTAATTAAATTACGATTTAAAGAGTATCAGTGTTGAAGACATAATGCAGTAGAACAGAAGATTGAAGACAGATTTGGGAATTACAGCTAAGAATGATTATCAAAAGCCTATTTCCCAGGATTAAAACACAATTAAAGGAACATCATAAGTGTTTAACTGACAGAAAAGCCTCCCCCGCCTCAATTGAGGCGAATTGATTCCTCAGCTACCATAAGCGCCACATGTGCCTCAAAGCATTAAAAATAGAGGCCGAAGTTATTGAGCAGAATTAGATATTTGTCTCGACGCAGCCAGAGAGTTACTTCTACAAGAAACTTAATGCAAAAAATATTTGCAGAGTTACTCCAAGCATGACACAGAGCCTTAAAGTCAATAAAAGCTCCCACTAAGCTTAATCTTAAATGAAAAACAGTTAATACAGACAGACCACCTGTAAACTTCTCCATCGAGCCCCTCAAAGGCCGAGAAGTCTTGAATCTGTATTAATTATCCTGAGAGATCTTTTATTAGGTCTCACCTCCTCATTCTTCTATAAATACTTCTGTAGAAGATGAGAAATTGTTGGTTGATTAGGTTGTTGAACATTGTAATGTAATTGAGCTTGAGACTTCTATCTGTAAATAGTGTTCACTGGCCCTTGAAGCTCTCTTTGTGTTAGATTAGTTGGGTTGGATAGTGAAGATGATTGCTGAACTAAAACATTGGACCTGAGTACTGTAACTAGTTTGACATCAATAACAAGCTGTTTCTTGGGATCCTGGTCTATATCACTGGTGAAGTGCCCCTTTCTTTGTTATTGTTTTCCTTCTATGTATGTCATATTTTTCACTATTCTCTGATAAAGAACAACATTTATAGAGTTAGGACCTACTGTATATCAGTAACCTTCTCTGACTGAAAAGCTTTATCTCAATGTTTTCCTCCAATTTGTTTATTTAAGAATGATTTAATACAGTTTAAGCAGTTAGGAATGTTGGAGTTCCCTCATCCTACTGTTTGCTTTAAACATTGTTCTTGAAAGTTATTTTCCTTATTTGCTTATTAAAGTTAGACTAGAAAGTGATGGTTTTCCCTGTTTCTAGCTTCTATTCTCCAAAGGCAGATTTTGAAAGTTTCCCTTGGTGTTAACTGAAAGTAGACTAGGTTTAAAAGTACTTTATTTGATCTTAAGTTTATACTTTGTCTTCTCTTATATGTTTTCATACTTTCTGAAGGTAATTATGTGGATTACTGGATTGTTTGTCAATTAAGCTGCTTTAATACAAACTTTCCCAAGAGGTCAATGGTTAGCCCTGCACTTGGTTGGTTTTAAACAGTTACTTAAGAGGCTTTTCTTGTTTGGACTGACTATAAATCCTTTGTGAAATTATTATTAGTTTCCACCTCTCCAACACTTTATTGTTCCCATTCCATCATTTTAATCTCAATAATCTTGTGATGTAGATGACTTTCCCCTTGGATCACTCTTGATGTTGTTGCTCAATTAAAGCCCTGTTATGACTCCATAGCCCAATGGACTAAAAACCAACGTTATATCTATCTTTTTAGCCTAGCTGTTCTATTCACTTGCAGCTTCTCACCTTTGAAACTCTTTGCACTTAGGACTTTCCACCTCAAAGAGTATTCATGCTCAACCATCCAAAAAAAAACAAACCCTTGGCCTTCATAACTAGCCTAATATCATTACCCAAAACTTCAAAGACAAATCCATCTTTGCACTTATCTGAGAGATCCCTCTCCGGATTCAGGAGGGCTAGATCCTAGAATCCCAAAGTTGGTTGAAATAATGTTGCTTCTATAGTTTTAGCCTCACCAATCTGCTAAAATCACAGATTCCTAACATTTCTGGCGACTCCGCTGAGGAACTTGAGTTTTTTTTATACCTTTAAGGACCTAAGAAAACCCTTGATTCAAGAAAATTGTCGTGAGTTAAAAGCAACCTTTTCAAGCACTACCAAGAAATGGTAATCATGATGAAACTTGTTTGAATCAGTGGCAAACTAGGCAAACCCTAGGATTCTCATAAGACTTTATCTAACCTTGAAAAATCAGCTGGCTTAGCCATAAGAGTACACTGTCTTGGTCTCATAACTGTAGCTAAGTTTTGAAACAGAGTTAGGATATTCTTAAAAACCACAGAACTGAAAAATAACTCAGAAAAACCTAAAAATATTTCAGATTGGTATTCAATAAACATGGTGGTGGACCATAAAACCTTTTACCTCTAAAAAGAGCTAAAACTTCCACTTGGCGACTCCACAATCCTGAATTGACCTTAAGACTCCACTGGGAAGAACCCTTATCATCATAATATCATTCAAACTCAGTTAGAGGACTGCAGGATTAAAATTTGTGTAAACATATTGGTTGACCATTCAAAGATTTTCATACCTGGTTGAACTTGTCTTGTTTATTTGGGTCTGAAAAACACAGCATAGTGGCTCCTAGAAAGATTCATACTAGAGCCTATCCTGACCCTGATCCACCTAAGATAGTTGATAACCAAGAAAGTATCCTTAGGAAGTCTCCTAAGATTAAATTATCAACTGTTTTCAGATCACCCTTGAGAGCTAATTCAGTTCCTGAAAATCTTACAGCTCTACAACAATCACAAGCTGACTTAGTAAATCCATTTAGAACTAGGTCATTTAATGATATAATTCAGCTAGACTCTGAGTCTTCACTTTCATCCCCGGAGACAAGTGAACATCCTGGTAGTAGAGAAACAACACCTCCTGATTTGCATTTCCTTCACAACCTAGGTGTCTCTCATCCAAGATCAGCTCAACAATCTATTCCTGGTCCATCCACTTCTACTCACCCTACATCCATTATTCGAACCACTCCCGCCTGACCCGCCTCCCCTTTTCATTTAATCCAGCTCTTGTAAATCACCTCCACGGCTATGTCCTTGTAGCTTGTGGTATGCTCCTAGTCCTTCTGTACAGTAGTCAATCTTCCTAGGACTATGGGTCCAGATACATTATATGATGCTGGCAATGCCAGCGCATCCGCAACCTGTGGATAAGATGAATGACTACTTTGACAGAAATGAAATTGATGATGATTCTGTCAAGCTTAGGTTATTTTCTCAAAGCTTAGGGGGAGAAGCAAGAAAATGGTTCAAAGGCCTAGCCCCCCATAGTATTAATGATCTCCAAGCCTTCCATCAAACATTCTTAAACAAATGGGAAGTAAAGAAAAACCCTTTTCAAGTCCTCGCTGATTACAACAACCTCCATAGAAACACTGAGGAAAGTGTGCAAGCTTATTGCACTAGATTCAATAGTATGTATAATGCACTTTCCCCAGAACTAAAACCTCCACAGGTCTCAGCTTTAAACAAGTTTCCTGAAGGGTTTGACTCTGACATGACCTATCAGCTAAGAGAGAGAGATTTTGCAACTCTTGAAGATATGCAAAAGGGTGCTCTTTCTGTTGAAGTCAACTTAATGGAGAAGAGAGCAAGAATGAAAACTGAAAAGAGAGTATCTTTTAGAGAGGAATCCACACCTTCTACTTCAAACTCAAAGATGGAGAGAATGATGGAAGAAATGATGAAAGAGATGAGCATAATTAAGAGAGAACAAGCAAGCCAAAACCAAACTGCTTCTCAAAATAGAAACCAGAACCAGAATCAGAATTTTAGAAGGAACCAACCTCCAAACAGACCTAGGGAAGATGATCAGCAGATCACTCCTCCCTTTCATCAAAACTATGTAAGTGAGGTTGAGGAAACAGATGAGATAACAGAGGAAGATGATATCAACATGATGGGGGTAGGTAATGATGAATTTGAGATTCATTATGATAGAAAACAAGGTCTATACACACCTTATGATGACAAAAGAGATGATGATGAAAATTATTATCAAGACATGGAAAATGTCATCATAGAGTCTAAAAAAGAATATGACCTTAGAAGCAAAACCAGTCAACAAACTCCCAACACTAAAGCCTCTGACAAGCCTTCACAAAACAGTGCTACAACCAAGCCTAAAATGGTCAAACAAAAGGACAAAACAGTGGCTGCAAATTCTGATAATGGTAAAGAGAAGGGCACTCAAAACGTTACAAAACAGAGTGCAGATCTTAGCAGTACTAACACCTCAGCTAGTACTCCTATTAAAACCATTTTGTCAAATGTAAATAGGACAAATCAACAAGCTGATATTGCTGATAGAATGACAGCTAATAAGGCTGAAACCAACACTTTAAAGAGTCAAATTCCTTTCAGCCTGGAGCAGGAAATTTCAAAGATCAAAATCTATGTTCCCTTGACTGAGTTAGCTGCCCAACATGTATATAAGACCCAAATTTTGAAGGATTTAAAAATAGAAGAAAATGAGGACACAGTCAATCTTAATGATGACCAACCAGAGCTGATTTCTGGTCCTAAGATTGAAGGTAGATATCAAGAGGAACATGTTCCTCCCTTTTATGTGAGTTTAAACGTTCATGAAAATTTTTTGCACAATGCTATGCATGATTTCGGGGATTCTCATAATTTAATGCCAAAAGCTATAATGGAGAGCCTGGGTCTAGAAATCACCAGACCTTACAAAGACCTTTACTCCTTTGATTCCAACAGAGTAAAATGTTTAGGATTAATCAAATACCTCTGTGTTAACTTAACCCAAATTCCAGCCAAATGTTTAGTCATGGATATTGTTGTGGCTGATGTGCCCCCAAAGTATGGAATGTTATTATCAAGATCTTGGGGGGCTAAGTTACAAGGGACTATGCAAATGGACATGACCTCTGCGACTATCCCTGTTTTCAATCAGAATAGAAGACTTTACAGGGAGTCTCATATGAAATTCACAGTTACAAGTCAAGACAGACCACAAAACTCTCCCCTGTATTCTGTAAATACAGGCCTTGATTCGTTTATTATGTTTAATGATGAAACACTTGGTGAACAAGTCACTTTAACAAGATTAATGGCCGATAGGGAGGAAGAGGAACACAACGCAAAAGTGTCAAAACAGTTTGCTGCATTTGAAGACATTAGCAAACTAAACAAAGGTCTTGAGCTACACGTTAGGTGTCCATTGCCTTTAAACATTCACAATGAAGAAAACGACCCTCAAATCAACGAAAATCTTGGGGAATCAAAACAAATACAACTAAGTGCTGAGTTTCCACAACAACCCTTGAGCACGTTAGTTGAAGAGGACAGTAACCAGGATGAAACTAAGAATAGTCCTCTGTGGAGTATGTATTTTGATGGATCCTGCACTAAGAACAATGCTGGTGCAGGTGTCTGGATTACTAACACTGAAAACAACCACATAGAAAACATTTCCTGCCAACTAAACTTTCAGTGTTCCAATAACATAACAGAATATGAATCCCTTCTCCTAGGCTTACGTTTGTTGAAAAAGATAGGAGCCAAAAGAATTAAAGTTCACGGGGATTTAGAGTTAGTCATTAGGCAGGTCAATGGGGAGTATAACACAAATCATCCCAGACTTAGGGCCTACCAAAACGATGTCATGGACCTTTTGAAAACATTCGAGGAGTCCAAATTGTTTTTTATCCCAAGAAAAAGAAATATTGTGGCCCACAATTTAGCCTTTGCAGCTAGAACATGCTTAATGCCATATAACACCAAAGACTGCACAACTCAGATAAAATTTAGACTAGCTGTGCCTAATAATGAGAAGTATTGGCAGGTGTTTGACAATGACAAAAAAATAGAAGACTTCATGCATTTCAGAAATGAATTCGAACTAAACAGTTCGGACTCAGACTATGAAACAAACTGCAAGGAAGATAATTTTCTTGATGAAGAAGAGTTGTCTCCTGAGCTTGTCAATTTTAATTTTCTGACAAGCAAACTTAAAAAAAAAAAGGAAAGGACTACAGAGTTAGAAACAGAGGAGTTAGAAACTCTGCACTCTAAAGATGAAATTTTGCCAAGCGGTCTAGCACCTTTATAAGAGTTGTTTGAATTTAACGATGTGGCCAAGAAACCAAAACTGGAACCTATAGAGACTGAAGTGGAAGAGTGAAATATAGGCAGTGGACTTAAACCTATGATGATTAAACTGTCTAAGACTTTACCAGCTCACATTAAACTCAAATACATAGAGCTGTTTAAAGAATTTTCTTATGTTTTTGCATGGAGTTACGAATATCTTAAATCCTATGACACTGAAATAATACAGCACAAAATTCCCCTCAAAGAAAACAAAAAACCATTCAAACAGAAACTTCGCAGAATAAATCATGTTCAGTTGCCTTTGGTTCAGAAGGAGATCATGAAAATGTATGATGCTGGTATTATTGTCCCTATTAGATACTCTGAGTGGGTGTCTAATCTGGTGCCTGTTAGGAAGAAAACTGGAGAGATCAGGCTTTGTATAAACTTTAGAGACTTAAACAAAGCTTCATTAAAAGACAACTACCCTTTACCCAAGATGGATCATATTTTACGAAGGGTGGTAGGGTCTAAAAGAATTTCTTTGCTTGATGGCTATTCAGGGTACAATCAGATCTTAGTTTACCCTGCTGATCAATTAAAGACAGCCTTTACTACACCATGGGGCACTTTCATGTATGTGAAAATGCCCTTTGGTTTAATGAATGCTAGAGCAAATTTTCAAAGAGCCATAGACATATCATTCTCGGAAGAACTGGGCTACTTCATCATTATATACCTTGATGATGTCACTGTGTTTTCAAAAACAGATGAAGAGCACTTAGAACATTTGAGAAAAGTTTTCGAGAAATGCAAGAAGTTTGGGATATATTTAAACCCTAAGAAGACACTATTCGGTCTCCAAGAAGGTAAACTTCTTGGGCACATTATTTATGAGGAGGGTATAAAGATAGATCCAAAGAGGATTGAGGCCATATTGCAAATATCTCATCCTCGGAACATCAAAGAGTTGCAATATTTCATTGGAAAGATTAACTTTTTGAGAAGGTTCATCCCCAACTTGGCTGAGCTCCTAAGGAATATCACAAACATGTTAAAGAAGGAGCAAGGGGTAAAATGGACCTTCGAAGCAAAGAAGTCTTTTGAACTGGTGAAACAAGCGTTAACCAAAACACCGGTTCTTATAAGTCCTAATTTTTCAAAAGATTTTTATATTTTTTCATTCGCATCGGAACATACCATAGCTGTTGTCCTTTTGCAGAAAAATCCACAAGGACAAGAGCAGCCTATTGCATTCTTTAGTAAGGCATTGAGGGATGCCCCTTTGAAGTATAACATTATGGAGAAGCAAGCTTTTGCTTTGGTTAAAGCTTTGAAAAACTTCAGGGTGTACATCCTTCACTCACACATCATTGCCTTCATCCCAAACTCAGTTGTTAAAGACATTCTAACGCAGGACCCAGATGGTAAGAGAGGTAAGTGGATTGATGTTATCCTTGAGTATGATTTAGAGATAAAACCCACTAAACTCATCAAAGGCCAAGGTCTAGCTAGATTAATGGTTGAATCAAATTTTGAAGTTCTTGATATTAATATGATTGATGCTTTGGATGACCAAGAAGGATTCTCAACTCCTATAGTTGAAGATCATTTTATGAATTCTCCTTGGTATGCTGACATTATTTATGTTTTGCTTAAATTAAATACACCTCCTGGTTTGACAAAAACAAAGGCAAGATTCCTAAAGTTAAAATCTGTAAAGTATTACATTATAGATAGATGTCTTTATTGGAAAAATGCAAGTGGTGTATTGCTTAAATGTTTGCCTGAGTTGGATGCAGAGAAGGTTAAGCACGAATTCCATGAAGGAGAGTGTGGAGGTCATTTATATTGGAAGACAACAGCCAACAAAATTTTGAGGGGTGGTTTTTATTGGCCTACTCTTTTTCATGATGTGCATAAAATGATCATTTCCTGTCATAAATGTCAACTTTTTGAAGGCAAAAGAAAATTGCTTCCCCTACCTCTGCATCCAATCACTGTTGAAGCCCCATTTCAACAGTGGGGAATTGACTTCATAGGAGAAATCCATCCACCATCTTCTGCCCAACATAGATGGATTCTTACTGCCACAGACTACTTCACTAAATGGATAGAAGCCATTGCTTGTAGACAAGCCAATGACTCTGTTATTATAAAATTCATTGAGACTAACATTCTCTCCAGATTTGGCTGTCCTACCAAGATCATCACTGATAATGCAGCAACATTTGGATCAAAGAAAATGGTTGAATTCTGTCACAGATATCAGATAACATTGGGGCATTCCCCGGCCTATTACCCTCAAGGTAATGGACTCGCAGAATCCTCAAACAAGATTTTAGTGAACATAATCAAGAAACTGTTGGAGGACAATAAAAAGTCTTGGCACACAAAGCTAGTTCATGCACTGTGGGCTGACAGATTGACTTTGAAGAAATCTATTGGCATGTCACCTTTTCAGCTGGTGTATGGTACTGATGCAATTTTTCCAAACAGCCTTGGTGTACCAGTAATGAAGTTGATTCAAGAGTTGCAAATTGAAGATAATGACATGATCAGAAGAATAAATCAGACCATTCATCTTCAGCAAACCAGAGAGGAAGTCTATAACAAAGCATTGCAGAAATAGATCAACATTAAAAAGCTTTTTGACAGAAGAACAAAGGCCAGCAATTTCAAAATTGGGGACAAAGTTTTAAAGTGGGACTCAAGGAGGGAAGAAAAGGGAAAGCATGGAAAATTTGACAACTTATGGCTTGGCCCTTACTCTATTCATTCAGCTTCTGGTAACAATGCATTTTTCTTGCAGGAGTTGAATGGAGCAGAATTGTTTGGGGGTCCTGTCAATGGCAGGATGCTTAAGCATTACTTCTCTTGATCCATGTTATGCTCCGAAAGCCTTTTTATCTTTTTTCCATTATAAATATTTCATCCACCATTGCATTCAAAGTTAGAAAAATCAAAATAGAAAAAACAATGAAAGAAAGAAAAGAGGGCAGATTATGAAAACAAGAAAGGTATAGCCCCATACCAAAAAAGAGAAACAAATCTGAAAGTGTGCAAGCTCAAATGCCACTCCTTAAGAACACACTTCTAGTTAGTCAAACTGTCTAATCTTGACTAATTAGCTTTAAATTTTCTACTGATAGGATAGTGAAATCGATTTTCCAAACTGTTTAATCTTGGCTTATCAGTAGATAGTTTAGGATAGAAATTAAAGGTTCAAACATGATCAAAATCTGAACCTAAGTTTCCAAAGAGAAAATGACTCAAATATGTTCTATTTTCTTGAGTCAAAAAGATGTAAATCTGGTTCTAATTAGATCAAAATCTGAACCAGAGAGCAAGGAAGAAACAACTCACATAAGAGTCTAAACAGAGCTGTAAAAAGAGGAAGGAAGTGCTTTAAATTTTCAGATCTTAAGCCTTCCATTTTTGTTTTGTGAAAAATAATGTCTATGTGTAGCTTGTCCTTTATGCCATAGACCAACATCAAGTTAGACTGTTTAATCCTGACTTGTATTCTTTTTAAATTTCTGCTGTAGAAATTAGAGAATAAAAATCTGTTGGACTGTTTAATCCTAACAGATTAGTAGATTAGGTAGAGAAGCATCTGAACTCAACTATTTAATCTGAGTTTAGGGAGAAATAAGGACTAGAAATAGATTAGATTTCCTGCTTTCAAAAATAATAAAATATTGTGAAAAGAGTTTTCCAATCCAAGTGCACTCTAATGAAGAAAAAATGCTAGATCAGTAGGATTGGGTAGGTAGAGAGCTTGTTGATGAAAGAACCATTGTTTTTATGGCTGCTAATATGTTTTCAAAAGAAGATCATTTAAGCAAAGAAAAGCAGCCCAATGGATCAGGCACAGGTCAGCCTCCCAGAGAATACAATGGATGAGGCACAGGTCCACCTCCCAGAGAATACAGGTCTGAAGTTCTTGATGCCTTCAAGAAGGCACCATCCCCAAGTGGAGCCACTGTTAGCCACCTATAAAATTTGTTATAGCAAAAGGTGGCTAAGACTTTTTGAGCCTTCAAGGAACAAATTTTATTGCTAAAATTTTTTGGCTCTTGAAGACTCTGGAAAGCCTCATGCCTCTGTCCAAAAATCTTCATTGTTGTTGCCATTTTATACTTAGAAGTTCTGCTAATTTCATGAGAAGAGACTGCTGAAAAACCATCATTTTCCCCCTTCTCCACTCAAAACTAACCTTCATTTTCTCCCCTTTTTCCTCCATAAATCTCCTTTGTTTTCATGATTCCTCTTCTTCCCTTCATGAAAATCATTTTTACAAGGTTAAAAACTCACTTTTTAGCCTTACCGAAACCCCCGAATCCATTGAAAACTCTGAAAATTTTCATAAAAAACAAGTTTTTTGTTATCATGGATTTAAGCCCCCTTGGGCTAAATCCTAACCACTTCCCCACCATATGCTTTAGAGGTTGGAACCAAGCGCTAACCCTTTTCGGTGCTTATCGCATCGCAAGCATCCAAGTGTGCACGTCTTTGTGCCATTGCAAAAACTCCGATGTGATTAGCCTTTGTATTTAAAAAACCCCCGATCTTATTATCGTTCCATATAACCATAAAGCTCGCATCCAGCGCTTGAAACATTGAAAAATCCCTTCCCAATCCAGTTTTTCCTTTGTAAATACAAAAACCCATTTATCCAAAGTTTTGATCTAATAAGCCAAAGTCACGTGTTAATATAAATGGTTAGGTTGAAAACACCCGATCACGCAATCGTATCGGAGAAATACAAATGGGTTGATTGAAAAGGCCGCATCAAAACTTCCGATGCGATTAATTCCCATATCCATAGACCCCGGTCCTTTGTTATCTTTGTAAAACCAAGCGCAAAGGCCGAAGTCCTTATCGCATTGGAAAAATTCAATGGGTTGATTGAAAGACCGGGCCTGAAGTTCCGATTGCGATTGGCCCTTCATTATATAAACTCTGCCCTCCCCCGCTTTAATCATATGACTTATGCCCGGGACCAAGGTTAAAATTCCCAAGCGCTGAATCGCATCGCAAACTTTCAAAATGGTTAGATCAAAAAGACGAAGGCCTGACCTTCCGATTGCGATAGGCCATTTTTATATAAAGCCCCGGGCCCATCATATTCTATAGACCCATGGCCCCGCAAATGGGTGCCTTTTCATATATATAAATATACCGCTTCGATCCATCAAAACCTTTGTTCTATTAAAATTTTGGGTTTTTCATATATTATAATGGTTTTTCCGCCGGTTCGTTCTAAAACTAATCTCCACCGTTGATCGTAAGCTGATCAACGGTCCGCGCTAAATCGCATCGCATTGTTCAATCACTGCATTTGCTTATTTCTCCTGATCGACCAAATCCTCCGATTCATTCTCCACCGTTGATCTAATTTCAGATCAACGGTCTGTGCTACATCGCATCGCAAATCTCCATCGGGCGCATTTGTTTGTTCGCCCCGATCGCCGATCTCCTGATTCAATATCCGTCATCGATTTCTATGGGTCTATTCGCATCCGACGACTCATATTTATCCCGAAACCCATTTGATCTTTAATCCATTTCTTCCTCCGATAAAGGTTTTTAACCTTGTTTCTTAGAGTTTTTCGCCATTTCTTTGTAAAGTGACCCCTTCGCTTTATCTCCTCCCAATTAAAACTTGATCGTCGATCTCTGTAGATCGACAGATCTGACTTATTCTTTCCCCTGCTCTCCTTTTCTAACATCTTCTACGCAGATCTCCACCGTTGGATGCTGCCATACAATGGCTACGCTCCTCCCACGCCTTCTGAAGCAATTTTTCCAAAAAACGCAGGATTTTATAATTTTTTTTTATATTTTGCAGGGATTAATGGTTTTTTCCATTATATTAAAGGGAAAGCCGAAGGCCGGGAATGACGATTCCCACGCCTTTGATTTATCAAAGGGAACCATTCACTGGCTCTGTTCCATGTTTCATCATTGCTTCATGAGGAAGTGATGCCATACGAGCCCAGCGTGGCCCTGCACATCGACAAGACACTGTGTTAATTAAATTACGATTTAAAGAGTATCAGTGTTGAAGAAATAATGCAGCAGAACAGAAGATTGAAGACAGATTTGGGAATTACGGCTAAGAATGATTATCAAAATCCTAATTCCCAGGATTAAAACACAATTAAAGGAACATCATAAGTGTTTAACTGACAGAAAATACTCCCTCGCCTCAATTGAGGCGAATTGATTCCTCAGCTACCATAAGCGCCACCTGTGCCTCAAAGCATTCAAAACAGAGGCCGAAGTTATTGAGCAGAATCATATATTCGTCTCGACGTAGCCAGAGAGTTACTTCTGCAAGAAACTTAATGCAAAAAATATCTGCAGAGTTACTCCAAGCATGACACAGAGCCTTAAAGTCAATAAAAGCTCCCACCGAGCTTAATCTTAAATGAAAAATAGTTAATACAGACAGACCACCTATAAACTTCTCCATCGAGCCCCTCAAAGGCCGAGAAGTCTTGAATCTGTATTAATTATCCTGGGAGATCTTTTATTAGGTCTCACCTCCTCATTCTTCTATAAATACTTCTGTAGAAGATGAGAAACTGTTGGTTGATTAGGTTGCTGAACATTGTAATGTAATTTAGCTTGAGACTTCTATCTATAAATAGTGTTCACTGGCCCTTGAAGCTCTGTTTGTGTTAGATTAGTTGGGCTGGATAGTGAAGATGATTGCTGAACTAAAACATTGGACCTAAGTACTGTAACTAGTTTGACATCAATAACAAGCTGTTTCTTGGGATCCTGGTCTATATCACTGGTGAAGTGCCCCTTGCTTTGTTATTGTTTTCCTTCTATGTATGTCATATTGTTCACTATTCTTTGATAAATAACGTCATTTATAGAGTTAGAACCTACTGTATATCAGTAACCTTCTCTGACTGAAAAGCTTTATCTCAATGTTTTCCTCCAATTTTTTTA
Organism: Pinus albicaulis; assembly: GCA_034641835.2. Taxonomy (NCBI): domain Eukaryota; kingdom Viridiplantae; phylum Streptophyta; class Pinopsida; order Pinales; family Pinaceae; genus Pinus; species Pinus albicaulis. The sequence continues at coordinate 1,158,035,881 of CM076577.1, forward strand.
TTTAAGAATGATTTAATATAGTTTAAGCAGTTAGGAATGTTGGAGTTCCCTCGTCCTTCTGTTTGCTTTAAACATTGTTCTTGAAAGTTATTTTCCTTATTTTCTTATTAAAGTTAGACTAGAAAAGTGATGGTTTGCCCTGTTTCTAGCTTCTATTCTCCAAAGGCAGATTCTGAAAGTTTCCCTTGGTGTTGACTGAAAGAAGACTAGGTTTAAAAGTACTTTATCTGATCTTAAGTTACATTTTGTCTTCTCTTATATGTTTTCATACTTTCTGAAGGTAATTATGTGGATTACTGGATTGTTTTCAATTAAGCTGCTTTAATACAAACCTCCCCAAGAAGTCAATGGTTAGCCCTGCCCTTGGTTGGTTTTAAACAATTACTTAAGAGGATTTTCTTGTTTGGACTGACTATAAATCCTTTGTGAAATTATTATCAGTTTCCACCTCTCCAACACTTTATTGTTCCCATTCCATCATTTTAATCTCAATAATATTGTGATGTAGATGACTTGTCCCTTGGATCACTCTTGATGTTGTTGCTCAATTAAAGCCCTGTTATGACTCCATAGCCCAATGGACTAAAAACCAGCGTTATATCTATCTTTTTAGCCTAGCTGTTCTATTCACTTGCAACTTCTCACCTTTGAAACTCTTTGCAGTTAGGAATTTCCACCTCAAATAGTATTCATGCTGAACCATCCAAAAACAAAACAAACCCTTGGCCTTCATAACTAGCCTAATATCATTACCCAAAACTTCAAAGACAAATCCATTTTTGCACTTATTTGAGAGATCCCTCTCCGGATTCAGGAGGGCTAGATCCTAGAATCCCAAAGTTGGTTGAAATAATGTTGCTTCTGCAGTTTTAGTCTCACCAATCTGCTAAAATCACATATTCCTAACACATTGAGGTCATAAATCTGGTCCTGATCCACATATCTGTCGAAAGATTGGGTAATATGCATGATGTCAGGAAAGTCCATATTCAGTGGAGTTCTATATAAGTTAGTGAAGTGCATAGTGCCCATAGCATGTAATTGTGACTGAGTACGGGCCACGAAACCATGTTGATCGATCAGTTCCCAAATGGTATTAGCAGACCTACGACCATTTTCATGTTGTTGGAAAAACTTAGTATTCTCATCACCCGCCTGGAGCTAAATAGCACGGCTCTTAAGTCTCCAATCCTCTTCTTTTTGTCTCAGGAGCTTTGCCTTTATAGATTCGAGGGTAATAAGATGCTCCTTCAAGGAGTTTGATCGGTATCCATCAAGGCCCGAGTTATTGAGATGAGCAATTTCATTATCAATTCGATTAAGTTCTTCTCTCTCCCGACGCTTCTTATTATTTACCCAATTAATGGTCAGGCGCTTGATGCGGGAGAGATTTTCATTTATGACCCTGGTAGGGTCCAAATCGGGCCTTTGATGACAATGCAGCCAAGCCTGTGAAACCAATGAGTGGTAATCTGGGTCCTGAAGCCACCTGGAATTAAACTTGAAAGGAGGTCCTGCCTGGTGAGAACCACACTCAAATTCCAGATAGATAGGCGAGTGGTTAGACTTTCCTCCATGCCCCACCCATTACCGGGCATGAGCAAGTGAGCCAAGAAGTGGCTGCTTGATCAGAAACCTATCTAATCTGCGCACAAGGGCCGCATCACCAGTCCTCCTATTCCTCCAAGTGGGCTAAATCCTGGTGGTCTGAATGTCAATGAGGTCTGCATTCACTAGCTGTGAGTTGAAGAATTCTGCTAGCGGATCAGGTGTGGCATAAGTGCCCCAAGACTTAGAGATACCCAATGAAAAGTTCAAGTCACCACCTAAGATAATGTGAGGAGATGAAAAAAGGGAGCAAGTCAGTAGAGAGTGCCAAAAGGCCTCTCTATTGATACAGGGACCATAAACATTAATAAATGTGAACACCTGCTCAGAATGCCCAAATATAATATCCATACCAAGAACTCCAGCCCGACCCCAACAATTAATCATTCGGGAGGTTTTGCAGTTAATACCCATAGCACAACCACCAGATCTTCCGTGGGCATCCAAAGTTATGAAAGACCAGTTTGGAAGGAGAGATTTTAGGATAGCAGTTACCCCAATTCCATCCCCTAAAGTCTCTTGTAGGAATAATATGTCAATAAGCTTTTGTGCAAGAAGATCCTTCAGAGCCAGTCTCTTATCGGGGTTGGCCAATCCCCTGCAGTTGTATGAGAGACTAATCATGAGGTAACCCCTAGATAGTGTCGCCTTGCTCTAAGGACCCTCATGAGGGATGATTGAGTACCAGCCTCCACTTCATAGTTTGCTCTCTTGATAGCTTTCGCCATGGATGATGGTCGAACTCTTGACTTATTAGGGGGGCATCCAAGCCCGGGACCGATGCCAAAAGAAGCCTCAGAATGAGGTTGGGTGAGTGATCGCAGAAAGTAATTATGTCTCGAATTGGATGACTCAGAACGAGATGATGATTGGCAAGGGTTAGGATCAGCTGAGGTGTGTTGGATATTGGGCGTAAAGGAGGGTGGAGCTTGTGCAATGTTGCAGCAAATCGAAGGGTATCTCTGAGATAGAGTGGAAGCAGCAGAACCAGATGATAAACAAGGAAGAGAAATATATGATAAATCAAATGAGCAAATAGAATGCAAAGAGTAGGAGATAGGAATAGTACCCAGAATAGTGGTAGATCGCTGGGCGGACTTAGGAGTGACCAAAGCATGCGATCTAGGGAGTGTTACTGGCCAAGATGGAGGCATGTGAGTCATCGCTAGCCCAGCCTCCGAAGGAGGATCCGACACAGTCATATGTTCGCCTTCCAATACCCGATCAGAAATGATGATAGGCTCAATCTGGGATGCCACCGTCCGGGATTTCTTGACCACAGTTGAAGCAAACCCCATGTTTGGGAATTCTTTGTACAATGCCCCACCTCGTGGCATTTCCTGCAACGAAACGAAACACCCTCATAGTCAAGCACCTGTTGCCACATCATCCCATCGAAGAGAATGTTGAGGGTATCATGAAGCCCATCACGAGTGTCCAAGAAGATCAGTATTCGAGCCACAACCCTGCAGCCCGAGTTTAGATAGGACCAGTCATGGTCCAGGTAAACGCCAAATAGACCCCCAATGAACTTGAGGGAAGTCTCAGTCCATAAGTGCTCGGGCAAACCAGGCAATCTCAGCCAGATAGGACCCGCGCCCGCGTTCTCCTTGTTGGGGTCAAAAAGCGGTGCCCATCGCTTCAGGTAGACGGGGTGCATTTCCAAATTCTAGTAGTGCTTAAGAGCCCAGTCTGATTGCTCCGGTTGTGCGAAGGTGAGAGAGAACCATCCTTTTGTCAGCATAGGAACCACCGGCAGAATTGTAAGCGATCCGCCCCAAATTTCTCTGGTCCATTGCTGTAGTTGCACATTAGAGTATTTTCAACCTCAGACCCTTCCAACTAGCATGGATGCCGAAGTATGAGCCCAATATTTCATACCGTTCTCAGGACTGAAATTTGTGAAAATGCTATTCTTGCACTTGGTGACCTGAGTCTTCTTACCTTTGTTTATGCGACCCAGATCTTGCTCAGCGGATGTGTCAGAGTCAGATGAAGAGTTTGGTTTCTCCAGGATGGGGGGGATCACCGGAATATTTGTGAATGCACCCAAAGCCAAAGATGCAGCACCTGCCTCTAATCCACAAGATGACACACCCGCATAGGCAACTTCGTAGAGCGCAGGGCCACTGAGAGAATAAGTACCCCCAATGTTAAGATGTTCAAAGGAGAGTGAAGCCTCTCCAATACTCTGATAAATAGCATCCGAATATGGCTCTGAGGGCCCAATATCCACCTCAGCCAAGTGAGAGTTATCTGCCAGAGAAAAGCCCCAAATCCGATTTTGTGCAGGTGAGGGAGTGTCAAAGTTAAACTGATCGAGCACACCCATGGGTGATGAGTTGCCCTCCACTGCAGCAAGAGAAATCTGATCTGGCGCCGCAACACTAGGAGCCGGGTCCAGGTCATCCATCTCATTCCCCTCCACATGAGCTTGATGACCCCAGATGTCCACCCCGCCCAGTGGATCCTTCGAATAATCCACCTCATCATCATAGTTCCCCATATCGTCCAGCAAGGCAGGTGGTCCAAGTTGGAACCATCACTCACAAAAGGAATAGAAATATTGACAGGCCCACACTGGCCGGCCAGTGGTCGTTCTGGGCCAGTAGATGGAACAAATGTTCCCCGGGCAGAGTGTAAACCCCTCGCACAACTGTAGGGTTCCAAGTCACCACAAGTAGAGAGAGCAGCAAAAAAAACGTTCACCACAAATAGCCTCCCACAGACAGCATCCAGCCGAAAGTCACGAGCGCAAGACGCCAAGAACCACGGAAAAAGAGGGCCGATAAACACTGAGGCACAGAATAAACGTGACCCGAGATCTGTGTGCCAAGCATCGTCAATAATAGGGCCCCATCCCGACCGCAGATAAGACAGGTAAAAAATCATTGGAGGCAGTGCAAAAAATTCTGAGCAAGTCTGTCTTCGCCCAACAGATGTTCAAAGCCAATAATGCAGTCCCAGGAAGCCAACCAGACCCCACACAGCAATCCAGAACATTCACCAATAAAATAAACTGTCGGAGCCAATATTAACCCCGAAGGATCCGCAAGAAAACATTAAACCTCAACCCCGAGGTCTGTGCACAACATAGAAGCCAATCAGAACAACCATAGGTGAAAAACTAGTCCATAGCCGCCACAAATGCCGATCCAAAGTCACATCAGGTCGGCCGCCATCCTAGGGTTTCACCTTTATGTGTCCAGTTATTCAATCTTTTCTTCAACTTCTTCACTTGTTCTCAAATTAATAACACAAGACCCACTTCTTAAATAAAGCTTTGTTTTATTTAAAAAACCCGACCCCTTTATATTTAAAGCCCCCCGCTTTAAAGCCTTTACCCCCCGCGACCATATAACCTTGGCCCCACTGTTTATTAAGCGCCTTCGCTTAAAACATTACCCCCGCCCCCGCGTTATTAAAACCCTGCATATAATAAACCCACCACTTTATTATATAACCCCGGCCCCACATCTTATTAAAACCCTCGATCATTCGAACCCCGACCACCGTAAGATCTACGCCCCCATCTCTGATGGCCCCTTGTCCATTTCGCAATCCAAAAGGTTCGGCGTTTAAAACCTTCAAAGCTTGCGATATGGGTAGTTTTACCACCATCCCATCCTGCCATGTGTCACACCCTCCATATTATCGCACCCCCACGAAAAATACCACCTCACCGCCTATGGACCGTGCGGAAACCTCCGACCATCCTCGCGCCATAACCCAAAACCGTTGACCCCTTTCAAACATGTTGAATCCATATCCTGTGATGATAAGCCCCGATCTACCATGTGAACCACTGCAAATATTCTAAAACTTGGAAGGCCATAACCAAGCACAAACACCAAAATATGCCATTATCCGGACTCTGTCCACAACGTAGGTTTTTATTAACAAATTTTTTTAATTTTGCAGGTGATTGCTAAAGGGAAATAATCAAAATTGCAATTTTAAGGTCCAAGAATTATTAAATAAAGGTTCTCTAGGTGACGATCCAATAGCCTTAATTATCAAAGGATCAAGAGCACAAGATTAATTTGAATAAGCAATGGATCATGACCATTGATGATCATTCAATCACTCCAAAGACAATGAGATATCTTCAAGGGGCAGAGTGCGGTAAAAGGAAAGTTTCACAATGGCTGCACAGACATAGATAAAAACAAAAAAAAAGAAGACACAATTCAAGATCAGTCAGAGATTAAATGATGAAAGAAAAGGCGAAAAGATAGAGTGGATACAAAAAGAAAATAAGAAAGGTTAAAGAAGAGATGACAGGGACAAAAAATGCAGTAAAGGATTAAAGGATACAAGATACATATGGAGACATAATCAGAGTTTAGAAGACAAATTAAAGGTTAAATCACAAATTATAAGCAAATCAACGAAGAAGATAGATCCGAATGACAAGGCCAATCATGCATTTACTTCTTCCAAATCACATTGGCCACCTATAGTCACAATTTGATTTAAGGCAACTACCTCAATTAATGTTTCCAATCATAGATATTCTTAGCATCTCAGGAGTTATTGTAAAAGTTAATGATAAATCCAAAAAGTCAAAAATATCTTAAAAGTTAGCTCAACATTTAATTTAAGAGTTATTGTTATAGTGAGTCAGTCAGAGATATTTTGGCATTGGGCCTTACATGGTCTCAATTGTCAAACATCATTTACTCTGTAGTAAATAAAAATCTGCCACCCTAGATTCGGGCAATCTCCTCATCTGTAGAAAAATAGTGCATCTATTGTTCATTATTATTGTTGGTTGGTTGGCTAAGTGCTAGGCCGAATTTTGATCAGACTTTGAGTTGCAAAGATTGTTGCATTGGAGCATTGTAATTGTTTTGGACATCAATAATACAAGCACGTTCAGAGGATTCTTGAGCTATGTTAATGGTGATGTTATCCCTCTTTTTCAATGTTTTCCCCTTTGTTTCCATGTTGTACATCAATTTCTATGATAAAAGAACATAAATTTTAGATTGAGATATGTTTTTTGGGCACCTTAATTCTATCTGTTTCTATTATCTTTATGTTTTCTTCTGCAAGGTCTGATTAAAGAATTCAGGGGTGTCCTGCTCTTTAGTTCCACTTAGCATGTTGCCTTGAGGTTTACTTAGTAGAGTTTAGCTAAATAATTTAGGGATGTCCTTCTCTTTGGTTTTTTCTTAAATTGTTATCTTAAAGGCCTTCTTTGAATTTTAGTTAAAGAATTTAGGGGTGTCCTGCTCTTTAATTTCACTGAACTGTTATCTTGAATTTTTTCTTTGTTTGAAAGTAATAGCTAAATAATTCAAGGGCATCTTTCTCTTTAGGATTACTGGATTGTTGTCTAAAATCTTGCTTAGTAAAGTTTAATTAAAGAATTCAGCGGTGTCCTGCTCTTTAGTTTCTCTTAAACAGTTCTCTTAAAGGCATTTCTTGTTGAAGTATGGTTAAAGGATTCTTAGTTGCCCTTTAGTTTTGCTGAATTCACAACTTATTTTCATCTCATATTAATCTTACCTAAGAAGATCCATTTGATGTAGTTAGCTTTCCCTATGAAAACCCTTGCAGAGTTGATGTACAATTAAAACCTTTTATGACTCCATAGCCCAATGGATTAAGCTTCCCACTGTCTATCTGTTCAACCTACAATCAATCAATCAAACAAACAAAACAAAACAATGCCAAAACTTCATAACTAGCCTAAAATCAGAAAACATAAGCATACAGATAAATCATTTAAATCATAAACATAGAGAGAGCCCTTTCTGAGCCCAGGAAGGCTAGGTCCTTGGACTCCAAAGTGGTTTTATGTGGTTCCCTGCTACTTGTTCTTGCCAATATTGCAAATTATGGGGCACCAACATAATGGCGGCCATACTAGGGAACCTGAGTTATTAAAAAGCTTAAAATTTCCTCAAGAACTCTGAAACCCCATTCAAATTTAGATGACTCAAATGTTCACCAAGACTGGTATCTGGTTGCTGATGGTGGACAACAGCCAGCCTCAAGACAATTAAAAGCATCCACCTGCTGACTCCACTGGTTTTCTATAGACTCCACTGGGAAATTATTGAGAAATCCTGATATCATCAAAACTCAAAAAAGAACCCAGTCAAAGTACTTTGTGAATAAAGTATTTCTTCATAGATTGGTTTGTTTTTCAAACTATTATAAAAAATTTCAACCTCTCTGAAACTTGGGTCCAAGTTCTGGCTTCTAGAAGAATATGTACCATATCCCATCCTGACCCAAACCCTCCTGCAATAGTTGACAATCCAGAGCACATCCTAAGGAAATCTCCTAGATCCAAAATTTCAACTGTTAATAGACCTATTCACAAGGCAAGTTCCCTACCTGAAAACCTTAAAGACTTGCGAGGTATCCTATCTGGCTCACCCCTAGAACAAAGCTTGTCTAGGACCAAATACCAGAGTTGGATAACCCAGATAATTTTGGACCCATCCATCCTACAGCAGAATCTTGTGGTCCAAACCTCAACCCCCATTCATACCCCCACTGTTCACCTTCCTCCATTTAACCCTTTACCTCCTTTTGTAAACCCTCCACCTGTAAACCCTCCTTTGTTTCCCCATCCCCCAGCCATGGAAACCTGGTATGCCCCATTGGTCCTACCATTGCCTCTTGTAGTTCTACCACAAGATTATTAGTCCAAGATTCCCTTATATGATGCAAGTGTTTCTACAACTGCTCAACAACATGTGGATAGAATGAATACTATTTTGACAGACAAGAAATAGATTGTGAAACTATTAAACTAAGAATGTTTGCTCAAATCTTAGGGGGAGAAGCAAGAAAGTGGTTTAAAGGCCTAACCCCTAATAGTATAAATGACCTCCCTACTTTTCATCAACTATTCCTAAATAAATGGGAATTCAAGAAAAATCCTCTCCAAATCTTATCAGAATATGAAAACATTATGAGAAACGTAGGAGAGAGTGTCCAAGATTACTGCACTAGGTTCAACAGTGTATACAATTCCCTCCCTCCTCACATAAAACCTCCACAAGGTCTAGCCTTGATGAAATTTCCAGATGGTTTTGACTCAGAGATGGCATACCAACTAAGGGAAAGAGACCCTCTTACATTAGAAGACATGTAGAGGGGTGCAGTAAGTGTAGAGGCAAATCTGATTGCCAAAAGAGCTAGAATGAAAAATGAAAAAAGAGTCACATATAGGGAAGACGTTGTAGCCTCCACATCTGATACTAAGATTGATAACTTAGTTAGAACCATGGAGAGGATGATGGAGAGAATGAACGTGAATGAGAGATATTTTCCTAGAGAAAACCAAGCAGCTCCTCAAAACATAAATCAAAGCCAGAACCAAAACCAAAACTTTAGGAGAAATCCCCCTCAAATAAGACAAATAGGTCCTGATCAGCAAATCAGGCCTCCTTTGCAAGAAAAATATGCTTATGAGGATGAGGGGGTAACTGAAGAACCAGAGGAAAGTCATATCAATCTAATGGGAGTGAATAATGAGGATATTGTTTTCCTCACCGAGGAAGAACAAGGCATGTTTTTCCCAACTCAAATTGGAAGATACTATGAAGAATATGAAGACTATAAACAAGGATTCAAAAATGCCATCATGGAAGTACATAGACAATATGACCTCATAAGCAAGAAAGTCCAAGACACTCCTAAGAGAAAGAACCCTGAAATTTCTGCTAGGAAGACCCCTGAAAATGATCCCAAAAAGACAACAGAAACTTCAAACACAATGGTTAAAAGTTTTGATAAAAATAAAAACAAAAACAGTCCAGAAAGCAGCACTAGTAAATCAACTAGTAGCCATAACAAAACTGATTCAACTGAGACCCCCAATAAAAATCAGCAATCTGAAATTGCTGCAAAAACAGTGTCTGATAAAACTGATTTAAATATGCCAAAGACACAGACACCTTTCAGTATTGAGAATGAAATTGCCAAGATAAAAATCTCCATGCCTCTTATTGAATTAGTTGGCCAAGATGTATATAGATCCCAAGTTTTAAAAGCTTTAAACGTAGGAGAAAATGTTGATTCTGTAAAATTAGATGATGACAAACTTGAACTTCTGTTTGGTCTTGAAGTAGAAGGTAAGTTTCAAGAGGGAGGTGTTCCTCCATTTTATGTCAGTTTAAATATTCATGATAAAATTCTCCACAATGCCATGTTAGACTCAAGAGCATATCATAATCTCATGCCAAAGGTAGTTATGGAAAGACTAGGCCTTGAAATAACTAGACCATACAAATATTTGTACTCCTTTGACTCCGACAGAGTCAAATGTCTAGGATTAATCAAATATCTATGTGTTAATCTAGCAAAAATACCAGCCAAAGCCTAGTAATGGACATTGTAGTGGCTGACATTCCCCCTAAGTATGGCATGCTCCTTTCACGCTCATGGGGAGCCAAACTTCAAGGCACCCTCCAAATGGATATGACCTATGTTACCATACCAGTCTTTAGTCAACCAAGGAGATTATATAGGGAGACTCGTATGAAATACATGGTCAGCAATCAATAAAAGCCAGATAACTCCCCTCTTTATTCTGTTCACACAGACCTTGATTCATTTATCCTTTACAATTATGAAAACATAAATGAATTGGTAGTAATAAATGAACAAACAACTGAACAAGAATAAGAAAAAAAGGAAGAACAATCAGACCAAATAGATAAAGAACAACATAATTGCAAGTCTGAAACTGAAACTCTATGGAGTAGGAGATTTGATGGGTCCTTTGGCAAAACTGGTTCAGGAGTAGGTGTTTGGGTACACAACACTGAGAACAACCACGCAGAGGGTTATTCATATAAACTAAAATTCCAAAGTACAAATAACATAGCATGATATGAGGCACTCCTCCTAGGGCTACACTTACTCAAGAAATTAGGAGCCAAAACGATCTCTGTCCATGCAGATTTCGAGCTAGTCATTAGATAGATTAAGGAAGAATATTTAGCTAAACATCCTAGATTGAGAGCATATAGGAACGATGCCTTTACCTCCTAAAAAATTTCAAAGAATCTGATCTTGCCTCCGTCCTAAGAAATCAAAATATCCTTGCCAATGGACTAGCATTTGTAGCCAGTAATTGTCAAAAACCTCATCATAACAAACAATACCCAGTACAAGTCAAATACAAACCAGCAGTCCTTGATAACATAAAATATTGGAAAGTTTTTGAAGGTGACAAACAGATTGAAGATTTCCTGCAGTCCCGAAATGAGTTTGAAATTCCAGATTCAGAATTAAATCAGGAAAAAATACTACCCTACTGAGGAACAAATGTATAAGGAGGAGCCCCCTCATGATGCTGATATAAATCTGTTAACAAAAGAAGATCCACAAAGGACATAACTATGTGAAGATCCAGAAAAGGAAGACTTTGAAGTGCTACAATTCAGAGATAATACCTTGCCAAGAGGGCTGGTTCCTCTGGAGGAACTTTTTTATTTTAATGATGTTGTTAAGAAGCCAAAAATGGAATCCACTGAAACAAATGTAGAAGCATTCAATATAGGCAGTGAGCCAGAGCCCAAAATGATAAAACTGTCAAAGACACTGCCAACACCTATAAAACAGAAATACATTGAGCTATTCAAATAATTCACTGATGTATTTGCTTGGAGCTTTGAAGACTTATAGTTATATGATGCTGAGATCATCCAGCACAAAATTCCACTCAAAGAAAGCCAGAAACCCTTTAAACAGAAATTGTGCAGAATAAATCTTGTTCAAATGCCACTCATTGAGAAAGAAATAAAGAAAATGTATGATGCTGGAATAATAGTCCCTCTTAGGTACTTAGAATGGGTTTCAAATCTTGTATCTATGAAGAAGAAGACAAGAGAAATTAGGCTCTGCATAGACTTCATAAATTTAAATAAAGAATCCCTAAAGGACAACTACCCCTTACCAAAGATGGATCACACATTGCAAAGGGTAGTAGGCTCCAAAAGTATTTCTCTGTTAGATGGTTTATCAGGGTACAATCAGGTGCTGGTACATCCAGATGATCAACACAAGACAACTTTCACCACACCTTAGGGCACCGTCATGTATGTAAAAATTCCCTTTGGGTTAATGAATGATGGAGCTAATTTTCAAAGAGCAATGGATATTTCTTTCTTAGAAGAAATAGGATACTTCATTGTAATATATCTTGATGACATAACAGTCTACTCAAAAACTGATGAAGAAGATCTGGCTCACTTAAGAATGGTCTTTGAAAAGTGCAGAAAGTATGGCCTATCTTTAAATCCCAATAAAACCTTGTTTGGCCTTCAAGAAGGGAAGCTTTTAGGCCACATCATATCTAAAAAATGGTTCAAGATTGACCCAAAAAGGATTGAGGGAATATTGCAAATCAGTCACCCAAGAAACATCAAAGAGTTACAATCTTTCATTGGAAAGATAAATTTCTTAAGAAGGTTCATACCAAACCTTGCAGAACTCCTAAGAAACATCACCAACATGCTGAAAAGAGAATCAGGATTGAAATGGACCATAGAAGCAAACAAATATTTTGACTTAGTGAAGCAAGCTATTATATAAACACCAGTTCTGATCAGCCTTGATTTCACCAAGGATTTCTTTATATTTTATTTTGCATCAGAACACACAGTTGTTGCTGTCTTACTGCAGAAAAACATAATGGGACAAGAGCAGCCCATAGCGTTTTTCAGCAAGGCACTAAGAGATGTACCTATGAAATATAACATAATGGAAAAACAGGTTTTTTCCTTAATCAAAGCACTAAAAGATTTTACATTTTACATTTTTCATTCTCACATCATTGCATTTGTGCCTCATTCAGTGGTTAAAGACATACTTACACAAGATCCTAATGGAAAAAGAGGTAAGTGGATTGCTATCATCTTGGAATATGATATGGAAATCAAGCCCACCAAGCTAATCAAAGGACAAGGACTAGCTAAATTAATGGAAGAAACGAATTTTCAAGCACTGGACATCAATATGATTCACTCATTGGATGAATGAGAGGAGCTGGCGACTCCACCTATTGAGGAAGAATTTTTGAACTCACCCTGGTATCCTGATATATTATATGTGCTTTTTAACTAAATGTTCCTCCTAGTTTGTCCAAAACAAAGGCCAGATTCTTGAAATTGAAGCCTGTAAATTTATGCATTCTAGTTAAAGTTTTATATTGGAAAAATTCTGGCGGCGTATTGCTTAAATGTTTGCCTGAAGAAGATGCAAATAGGATTATGCATGAGTTTTGTGAAGGAGAATGTGGAGGCCACCTCTATTGGAAAAAACTGTTAATAAAATCCTTAGGGCTGGTTTCTATTGGCCTACCCTCTTCCAAGACATCCAAAAAATGGTAATTTCCTGTCATAAATGCCAAATATTTGAGGGAAAAATAAAATTGCTTCCTTTGCCATTACAACCAATCTATGTTGAAGCTCATTTTAAACAATGAGGCCTAGATTTCATTGGAGAGATCCGCCCTACCTCCTCTAGCCAACATAAATGGATCCTTACTGCAACTGACTATTTTACTAAGTGGATAGAAGCTATTCCCTCCAGGACTGCCACAGACTCAGTAATCATCAAATTCCTTGAAAACAACATTTTATTTAGGTTTGGCTGTCCTAGGAAAATTATCACTGATAATGTTGCTGCTTTTAAATCCAAGAAAATGGTAGATTTTTGCCACATATATAGCATTACTTTGGGGCATTATATAGCTTATTACCCTCAAGGTAATCAGTTGGTTTAATCCTCAAACAAGAGTTTGGTGAACATCATTAAAAATTTGCTAGAGGAAAACAAGAAATCATGGCACAAAAAATTAGTACATGCACTATGGGCAGACAGATTAACAAATAATAAGTCAATTGGTATGTTACCCTGTTAGCTAGTCTATGGAACAGATTCAGTCTTCCCAAATTCCTTGGAGTGCCAATAATGAAGCTCATTCAAGAAATGCAGTCTGAAGAGAATGACATGCAAAGGAGAATAAACCAAACTGTCCAACTGCATTAAACTAGAGAAGGAGTATATAACAGGACACAGATAGTACAAGAAAATATCAAGAAACTCTTTGATAAAAGGACCAAGGAAAATGATTTCAGCATTGGAGACAAAGTACTAAAGTGGGATTCGAGAAGAGAGGTCAAAGGCAAGCATGGAAAATTTGACAATCTATGGAGAGGTCCTTACATCATTCACTCTGCCAGAGGTAATAATGCATTTTTCTTACAGGAAATGGATGGAACAGAATTATTTGGAGGTCCTGTCAATGGTAGGATGCTCAAGCATTATTTCAATTGAGAAATTCAGTTTAAATTTTCCTTCATTGTATATAACAATGTCTAAACAAAAATTCTGAAAATTGTTACAAAAAAGAAAGAAAGAAAAGAAGAAAAGAGGGCAGATAAAAAGAAAAAGGTAAGCCCCATACCAAAAAATAAATATTTCTAAAAGTGTGCAAGTCCAAATGCCACTGCTTTTTGAAAAAGGATCTTGTCCAATCATACAGCCTAATCATGATTGTACAAATTTTGAATTTCTGCTGACAAGTTAGAAAATGAAGATTTTCCAAAATTGTTTAAATATTTGCTTATTAGCAGGTAGATACAAAATGACTTTGGCCCCAAAGCATAAATCTGAAACTAATAAGAAGAGTGAGGGATAAGTGATAAACGAAAGATTCAGATCGAATCCCTCATTTTATTTTTTCTTTTTTACAAATAATATTGTGTGCAACTTGTCCAAAATGTCACAATTCATGATGACCAAACTGCTTAATCTTGGGTCATTCATGTTTTAAATTTCATGTTGATAGTTAGAGAATAAAAATCTGTCAAATTGTTTAATCTTGACAAATAAGTAGTTAGGTAGAGAATAAAAGAGCTCATAAGTCTAATCTAAGCCTTTGGAAGTTATAAGGTTAGATTTAAATAGTTTGCTTTCCAAAAGAAAAATCATGTCAAGGTTTGCAAGTCTAAACGCACCTCCAAAATGAAGAAAAAATGTTAGAATAGATGATGGGTAGGTAGAATTGATTTGAAAGAAGCATGGTTTTTAAATTTTTGAAGGTCACAATTAAAAAATTTGCTACAGATCAGCAATTACAGAATGAAAATCAACCAAATTCAAACAGGCCAATGATCTACGAAATCCAGAGATCTGAGATCTGAGGTTCTTGACACCTCTTAAAGGATCTGCCCTCCCCAGCTAGAGCCACTGTTAGTCTCTTGTATTCTACAGTACCAATAAATGACTATGGATTTTCTACAGTCTGCTGAAAATAACATTCCCTGACTATCATTTATTTTCAGAAATCTCACTGCCTTCATTATCTTTATTTTACCTATCCACTATCTCTCATTTTTCCTATTCAGATTACCCTCATGCTCTGAAAAACCCATGTTTGAACCCCTAATCCCCCCATTCCTACCCTTTTCTGCTTCCTAAAAACCCCATTTTCCCCACAAAAACCCTCCCCTTCATTCATTTCCCTTCTTCCATTAAAACAATGTAAAAAACCCTTTTTTACATTGTTTTAAAACTAAATTTTATTTATTCGGGACCCACTTCTTAAATAAAGCTCTTTTTTATTTAAAAAACCCAACCCCTTTATATTTAAAGCCCCCCGCTTTAAAGCCTTTACCCCCCACGACCATATAACCTTGGCCCCACCGTTTATTAAGTGCCTCCGCTTAAAACCTTACCCTGGGCCCCGCGTTATTAAAACCCTCGTATATAATAAACTCCCTACTTTATTATATAACCCCGGCCCCACATCTTATTAAAACCCTCGATCAGTCGAACCCCGACCACCGTCGAATCTATGCCCCTAGATCTGACAGCCCCTTGTCCATTTCGAAATCCAAAAGGCATGAGGCTTAAAACCTTCAAAGCTTGCGATATGGGCGGTTTTACCACCATCCCATCCTGCCATGCGTCACCCCCTCCATATTATCGCACCCTCGTGAAAAACAACACCTCACTGCCTATGGACCGTGCGAAAACCGCCGACCATATTCGCGCCATAACCCAAAATCGTTGACCCTGTTCAAACATGTTGAAGCCATATCCTGTCATGATAAGCCCCAATCCGCCATGTGAACCCCTACAAAGCTTCTAAAACCTGGAAGGCCATAACCAATCACAGAGACCAAAAGCTACTATTATCCGAACTCTGTCCACAACGCAGGTTTTTATTAACAAATTGTTTTAATTTTGCAAGTGATCGATAAAGAAAAATAATCAAAATTTCATTTCTAAGGTCCAAGAATTATTAAATCAAGGTTCTTTGGGTGATGATCCAGTAGCCTTAATTATCAAAGGATTAGGAGCGCAAGATTAATTTGAATCAACAATGGATCATGACCATTGATGATCATTCAATCACTCCAAATACAACGAGTTATCTTCATGGGACAGAGTGCGGTAAAAGGAAAGTTTCACAATGGCTGCGTATACAGAGATGAAAAAAAAATAATAAAGACACAATTAAAGATCAGTCAGAGATTAAAAGATGAAAGAAAAGGTGAAAAGACAGAGTGAAGACAAAAAGAAAATAAGAAAGGTTAAAGAAGAGATGACAGGGAAAGCAAAGGCAATAAAGGATTAAAGGATAAAAGATACAGATGGGTAATGTTGAGATTCAACAGGATGATGAGCTTAGTGAAAAGAGTCGCCTTCACGAAGTGGGCCCGCAGGCTATTTTTGGCGCAAAGTCTATTTTTAGACTATGTCTATTTTTAGGCATGTCGATCATATTCTATGAGTTGCAGGAGGCTATTTGTGGATGGTTGGTCAGGTTGGAAAAATATATGGACTTCTATTTTTAGACATATTGGGCGGAATCTATTTTTAGATTGCCAGTCTAAAAATAGATATGTCGAATATTATTAGCTCTTAATAATATTTGGACTCTAAACATTATCTTATTCTCTTAGCATCAGCTTATGTACGTATGTGGCACGTAGCTAATGTATGAATTACGCTATTCCCGGAAGCCATCGGAGCTTGGCCGATGAGACTTCGGTTAGAACTCACAGGACAAGAACAGGAGGTATACATAGGAGTTGTATTTAGCTTAACTCAGTTAGACTCAGTTGAGCTAGTTGTATCTAGTCTAACTGATTAATACACTAGTGAGAGTGGTGTGAATTAATTAGTTAATTAATTCAATAAATAATAACTCATTAATCAACTCAAGAATACATCGCTTAACTAAGGTATGATATTTTCGCGGGAGACCAAAGAGAGGTAGGTGAGAGCAAGTGTGACTATCAGTTGTGACTATAGTGATGCATTGATTGCATCCAACACTCAGTGGAGATGCCAATGAGGATTGCGTGAGCAAGGCTGGAGGAATTCGAGTTCATTCAGAGCCATTCTTCAGCAGGGATTGCGCAGTAGAGGTAGGCTAGTAGGCGGCAGAGATCGGTGCATGGATTTGCAAGATCGAGCCTGATTAGTGTGTAGCGATTGTATTGTACTGAGAGATTGATATGATCAGCTTTGTATGAGGATTGTTACATGATCTCTATGACATATATTGTATACAAATATTTTGGGTTTTTAGCTTCAGGCTTTCTCCTTAAACAACTGTGTTAATGTGTGTGAATTTTTATGGTTTCATGTATGCATTGCAATTGATTTAATTTCCGCATGTGATGATCAATAGTGGAATAGATTATGTATTGTGCATGAAGTTAAAATAGTGTGTGATCAGGAGAATCTTGGATATATAACACATAAGTTATATAATTTCTACATGGTATCAGAGTTGTATTGATCAGAGAAAATTGCAATTATTGAATCGGTTGAGTTTTGTGCTGGTGGAATTCGAATTTGTTGCAGTGTTTTCTTGGTGTCGAAGTTGAGCATTCATTGAAATGTCTTTCAACGGATTGCAATTGGAGTATGCCCTTGATGGCAACTCAAATTATATTGCATGGAAGGACGAGATGGAGGCAGTGTTGGATGATAATGGGTTGAAGGAGTTCGTAGATGCAGAAATTCCAAAAACTACTTCTAGCGATGCAGCCACACTTGACGCATGGCAAAAGAAGACAGAAAAATGTCGAAGGATTCTATTGGAAGGTGTGAAGGATCACATAGTGTCTAGCCTTCATGACAAAGCTTCTCCATTCTTGATGTGGAAAGATTTGACAGAATATTTCCAAAGCAGAAGCGACCAAAGGAAGTTGGCGCTTAAAGACAAGCTCCAAAAAATAAAAATGGAGAAAGGTGACAGTATACCAATATATCTCACGAAGTTCGTCCACTGCAAGGATGAGCTGGGAAGTGTGGGGGTTACTATAGATGAAGAGGACTTGGTGAGCTTGGCTCTCCTTGGGCTTCCAAATATTTGGCATAGCTACGAGGACTCTGTCAATGGTCGGGAGAAACTGCCGAGATGGGAGCGACTTTGGTCGGATCTTGTGCAGGAGGAGATAAGGTGGGGTACCAGGGATGGATCTTCATTGAAGAATGAAGATGAATAAAATTACGCTTTGGCTGCCAAAGCAAGGAAAGGGAAAGGAAAGAAAAATCCTTCTTAATCCCGTGTGAAATGCAAGAAGCAGGACTTGTCCAAGGTGAAGTGTTTTCACTGTCACCAACACAGACATTACACCACTAATTGTCCACAGAAGAAGAAAAATAAGCAGGCTGCTGGATCTGCAGCTGGAGAGGCCTTAGCCTCGCAGTTTGAGCTGATTTTTTGTTGATCGCATGCTTGGTTTCAAGTGTGATGGGATCAGTGTGGTTTCTTGATAGTGGTGCGTCTTTCCATATGACCGGAGACAGATTTGTTTAGTGATCTGGATGAGAAGGATCTTGGAGTGCACATCGAGATGGGCAATGATGGTAGATACAGTGCAACTGGTATCGAGACCATTTCCTTTGAGAGGGAGTCTGTTAAACCTTTCATATTGAAGGATGTCATGCATGTTCTAGGATTGAAGAATAATTTGATCTCTGTTGCGATGTTGGAAGACAAGGGCTATGATGTTGTTTTTAGCGAGGGAAAGGCTTTCCTGCGCAGTAAAGCAACTGGTGAAACCCGGAGGATAGGGGTTCGAGTTAAGAACCTTTATCAATTGCAGGTAGATGGCTGTGCAAAAATGGCAGGCAAAGCAGAAGGAGTGGTGAGCCGGGATGAGGGTGAATTTTGGCACAGGATATTGGGCCATCTTCATCATGGCGCTTTGAAAATTTTGCAGCAGATTTCTACCGGGCTTCCCAAGGGTACACTCGCACAGTCAGATCAGTGCAAGGGATCTACATTGGGAAAATTTGTGAAGACCACTTCTCATGAGAAGGATAGTCGTGCCACGACGATCCTTGATGGAATTCACACAGACGTGTGTGGACCTTTCTCAGTAGCTTCGACAACAAAGCACAGGTATTATGTGATATTTGTTGATGAATTTTCTCATAAGTGTTGGATCTTCTTCATGCAGAAGAAGAGCGAGATGTACTCAAAGTTATATGAGTTCAAGGCATTGGTTGAGAAAGAGTCGGGGAAGTAGGTGAAAGCTCTTAGGAGCGATAATGGTGGTGAATTCATCTCTGGTGAATTCAAATAATTTTGCAGTGCAGAAGGAATTCGAAGAGAGCTCATAGCGCCTCATAACCCACAGCAGAATGGGGTCGCGGAGAGAAAGAATAGAACGATCGTGGGTGCTGCACGGGCGATGCTGCATGATCAGGGCCTTCCCATACACTTGTGGGCTAAAGCATGCAACACTACGGTTTATGTGCAAAACCGTTGTCCTCATAGAGTACTTGGCATGAGTACACCCGAAGAGGCGTTTTCTGGTAAGAAGCCTGATATTTCTCATTTGAAGATTTTTGGCTCACCTATTTACATTCATGTGACGAAGGATGCTAGGAAGAAGCTGGAGCCGACCGCAGAGGTTAGGATATTTTTGGGGTACACAGAAACACCCCACAATTATCGTGTGTATTTTCCAGACATTCGGATGACTGTTGTGCGACGGGATATCCAATTTCATGAGGAGAAAGCCATGAAGTTGTCGCTTGAGAGGGAGCTACACTTGCATGCAGATGAGGAGCTACTTGTTATTAAGGATGAGCCTCTGGATGTGGATCAGCCACAAGAGGAGGTTCATGGAGTGGAAGAAACCACTCATGCAGCGCCAAACCTCAGAGGGCGGAAGCGCACTACAGAAGCTGAGCGACTGAATCTTGATGCAGCGCAAAATGTAGGAGCACCTACATCACAGCGCAGAAAGAGACAGTCACCTGACCGATTTACTGGATACATGGCTCTGATGAGCAAGTGTATCATGATATAACTATCTTCTTTCGAGGAAACTGTGGAGGATCCCGCATGGGTAGATGCCATGGTGGAAGAGTATGATTTGATTGTCAGAAACAGTGCATGGGAGATTGTCCCAAGGCCGGAAGGGAAATCAGTGGTAGGTTCGAGATGGATCTACAAAGTGAAGCAAGCTGTTGACGGGAGCATCGAGAAGTAAAAGGCAAGATTTTTTGCTCGAGGCTTCTCACAGATCGAGGGGATCTACTATGAAGAAACCTTTGCACCTGTTGCAAGGTATTCTTCCATACGGACCATCCTTTCTCTCTCAGTGCATATGGGTTGGCACATTCATCAGATGGATGTGAAGACTGCGTTCCTCAACAGAGTCATTGAGGAGGAGGCTCAAAATAATATTGTATGGGCTGAAACAAGCACCTCGTGCTTGGTACACAAGGATAGACAGTTATTTCACTGGACTTGGTTTCGCCAAGAGTGAGGCGGATTCGAACCTATACCAGATTGTGGTGGAGGGTAAGTTGCTGATCATTGTACTTTATGTAGATGATTTGATACTAATGGGTGATGAACTATGGATACACTCATGCAAGGCAGATCTTGCAAAGGAGTTTGAGATGAAGGACTTGGGCCTCCTTCATTATTTCCTGGGATTGGAAATTTGGTAGCGGAAGGATGGACTATTTGTGTCTCAAGGCAAGTATGCCTGGGAGATACTAGAGAAGTTCAACATGAAAGGCTGCAAGCCTATCGAAACTCCTCTTCTTGGTGATTGGAGGAAAGAGGATGCTACATCAGCAGAGGTAGTGGATGCCACTGTTTATCAGCAGTTGGTTGGTTCACTCATGTATCTAGTCAATACACGACCGGACATATGCTATGCTGTTAACCAGCTTTCAAAAGCTATGGTTAAGCCTACCAAGCTCTTTTGGAAGGCAGGCAAGCATGTCCTGAGATATCTCAGGGTCACATCGAGATATGGATTGTGGTACAGACATTCGGATGAGTTGAAGCTACATGGCTTCACGGATGCAGATTGGGCAGGTAGCCCAACGGACAGAAAGAGCACATCTGGAGGGATATTCAGTATTGGGTCTACAACAGTTTCTTGGTACAGCAGGAAACAGAGATTCGTGGCACTCAGTTCAGCGGAGGCTGAGTACATGGCAGCAAGTTTGGCTGCATGCGAGGCTATATGGATGAGGAAGATCCTGGTCGGGTTGTTCGGTTCACACTTAGATCCTACTCTGATATATTGTGATAACCATAGTTGCATTAAACTCTCGGTTAATCCAGTATTTCATGATAGATATAAACATATTGACATCCGGTACCATCATATCAGAGATTGTGTGCAGCGGAAGATCATGTTACTATCTTACATTCCCACGGAGGATCAGGATGCAGATATTCTGACGAAGGCGCTCACCAGGAGAAAATTCGAATACCATAGAGATAGGATCGAGGTGGAAGATAATCCCTATCTTGTTGAGAGGGAGTGTTTAGACTCAACAAGATGATGAGATTAGTGAAAAGAGTCGACTTCACTAAGTGGGCCCGCAGTCTATTTTTGGCGCAAAGTCTATTTTTAGACTATGTCTATTTTTAGACATGTCGATCATATTCTATGAGTTGCAAGATTCTATTTGTGGATGGTTGGTCAAGTTGGAAAAATAGATGGACTTATATTTTTAGACATATTGGGCGGAATCTATTTTTAGATTGCCAGTCTAAAAATAGATATGTCGAATATTATTAGCTATTAATAATATTTGGACTCTAAACATTATCTTATTCTCTTGGAGCACTTCAGTTAAGTGCACAGATGTGGCACAACAGCTGACAGAAGGAATTACGCTATTCCTGAGGGTTTACTAGAGCTAATGCATGAGGACTTCAGTTAGAACTCATGTGACAGAGTTTGGTGGAGTTATAGAAGTAGTTGGTGGAGTTGTATTCAGTTTAACTCAGTTAGACTCAGTTGAGCTAGTTGTATCTATTCTAACTGATTGATACACTAGTGAGAGTGGTGCGAATTAATTAGTTAATTAATTCAATAAATAATAACTCATTAATAAACTGAAGAATACATCAGTTAACTATAGTGCATGGACAGTTTCAGTGGAGACCAGTGGAGAGGTAAGTGAAAGAGAAAGTGTGACTATCAGTTGTGACTATAGTGATGCATTGATTGCATCCAACACTCAGTGGAGATGCCAATGAGGATTGCGTGAGCAAGGCTGGAGGAATTCGAGTTCATTCAGAGCCATTATTCAGTAGGGATTGCACAGTAGAGGCAGGCTAGCAGGTGGCAGAGATCGGTGCATGGATTTGCAAGATCAGGCCTGATTAGTGTGTAGCGATTGTATTGTATTGAGAGCTTGATATGATCAGCTTTGTATGAGGATTGTTACATGATATCTATGACATATTATATACATATAGTTGGGGTTTTTAGCTTCAGGCTTTCCCGTTAAACAACTGTGTTAATGTGTGTGAATTTTTATGGTTTCATGTGTGCATTGCAATTAATTTAATTTCCGCATGTGATGATCAATAGTGGAATAAATTCTGTATTGTGCATGAAGTTAAAATAGTGTGTGATGAGGAGAATCTTGGATATATAACACATAAGTTGTATAATTTCTACAGATACATAATAAGAGTTTAGAAGACAAATTAAAGGTTAAATGACAAATCATAAGCAAATCAACGAAGAAGACAGATCCGAATGACAAGGCCAATCATGCATTTACTTCTTCCAAATCACATTGGCCACCTACAATCACATTTTGATTTAAGGCAACTACCTCAGTTAATGTTTCCAATAAGAGATATTCTTAGCAGCTTAGGAGTTATTGTAAAAGTTAATGATAAAGCCAAAAAGTCAAAAATATCTTAAAAGTTAGCTCAACAGTTAATTTAAGAGTTATTATTATAGTGAGTCAGTGAGAGATTTTTTGGCATTGGGCCTTGCATGGTCTCAATTGTCAAACATCATTTACTCTGTAGTAAATACAAATCTGCCACCCTAGATTAGGGAAACCTCCTCATCTACAGATAAATACTGCATGTATTGTTCATTGTTATGTTTTGTTGGTTGGATGAGTGCTAGGCTGGATTTTGATCAGACTCTGAGTTGCAAAGATTGTTGCATTGGAGCATTGTAATTGTTTGGACATCAGTAATACAAGCACATTCAGAGGATTTTTGAGCTATGTTAATGGTGATGTTATCCCTCTTTGTCAATGTTTTCCTCTTTGTTTCCATGTTGTACATCAATTTCTCTAATAAAAGAACATAAATTTTAGATTGAGATATGCTGTTTGGGCACTTAATTTTGTCTGTTTCTATTACCTTTATGTTTTCTTCTGTAAGGTCTGATTAAAGAATTCAGGGGTGTCCTACTCTTTAGTTCCACTTAGCTTGCTACCTTTGGGTTTACTTAGTATATTTTAGCTAAAGAATTTAGGGGTGTCCTGCTCTTTGGTTTTTTCTTAAACTGTTATCTTAAAGGCCTTCTTTAAAGTTTAGTTAAATAATTCAGTGGCGTCTTGCTCTTTAGGATTACTGGATTGTTGTCTGAAATTTTGCTTAGTAAAGTTTAATTAAAGAATTCAGGGGTGTACTGCTCTTTAGTTTCTCTTAAACAATTGTCTTAAATGAATTTCTTGTTGAATTATAGTTAAAGGATTCTTAGTTTCCCTTTAGTTTTACTGAATTCAAAACTTACTGTCATCTCATATTCATCTTACCTAAGAAGATCCATTTGATGTAGTCAGCTTGCCCTATGAAAACCGTTGCAGAGTTGATGTACAATTAAAACCTTTTATGACTCCATATCCCAATGGATTAAGCTTCCCACTGTCTATCTGTTCAACCTACAATCAATCAATCAATCAATAAAACAATCAAACAAAACAAAACAATCCCAAAACTTCATAACTAGCCTAAAATCAGAAAACATAAGCATAAAGATAAATCATTTAAATCATAAACATAGAGAGAGCCCTCTCTAAGCCAAGGAAGGCTAGGTCCTTGGACTCCAAAGTGGTTTGATGTGGTTCCATGCTACTTTTTCTTTCCAATCTTGCAAATTACCGCACACCAACAACACAAAATTGCCAAGTTAAAAAAAGAAAAACAATTGGAATTGAGAACGAAATTAATTCATGAATATTAGTTTTGGAATCAACACATAAAAGAAATTGAGTTAAGCTTAGTTGTACATGCAATAACTATGGATAGTTAAAGCTAACTGAAGCTAAGTGTGCTTTATGTTCTGTTAATGTGAACATGCACCACGTTCAAGCACTATAGTTAACTAACTAAAGCTAAGTGCACACCACATCTAAGCACTTGAGTTAACTAGCTAAAGAAAAGTGCACATCACATATAAGCACTCGAGTTAACTAGCTAAAGACAAGTGCACATTGCATGCAATATATAGAGTTGAACTAAAGCTAATTAAGGCTAACTATGTGCATGTACAACAATCAAGTTAACTAGCTAAAGACAAGTGCACATTGCATGCAATCTCTAGAGTTGACCTAAAGCTAATCTAGGTGCATGTACACCAAAACCCCCCCATAAGCATAATTTAGGTGAGTGTGATGCAAAATTAATGAGTCCTGACAACACAACCATTTTAGGTACCCATATACAATGCATGAAAAGAGGAAAGAGGGAAAACCTAGTGGGAAGAAAACCCCCTCTCAAAATATAATTGAAAAGTAGAGAAAAGGCAACTGCTAGGCAATTGTGTCCTTCACCCCGAGAAGATTTCTCAGAAATCGAAACTTCTGCTCAGTGAAAGTCTTAGTGAAGATATCAGCAGTATGCTCGGAACTATGACAATACTAAATATCGATGATCCCATCATGAATGAGTTCTCTACTGAAGTGCATGTGGATCTCGATGTGTTTGGTCTGCTGTCGCTGCATTGGATCTTTGCAAAACTTTAACATACTTTGATTATCACATCATATGACAATTGGACAATCTACACTGATCCCAAGCTCAGATAGGAAATTTTGTAGCCAAATGGCCTGAATAGTGGCATTGAATGCTCCTCTATACTTGGCCTTTGATGACGATAAAGCAATGGAAACCTACTTCTTGCTTGACCAACAAATTGGGTCGAATCCTAAAATAAGTACATAATCGGAGGTGGACTTGCGATCAATGTTGTCGTCAGCCCAATCTGAATCTCTAAACCCAATGAGATCCAAAGAACAATTGGCTGCATAATGAATCCCATAGGTGATTGTCCGCTGGACATATCGAAGGATGCACTTTGCAGCTTTCCAGTGTAACTCATGAGGCTCCTGCATTTATTTGGAAACTGCTCCTACGTCATATGAGAGATCAGGACGAGAGTGAGTGAGATAAAGAACACTTCCCACAAGCTAACTGTACAATGTGAAATCAACCAATGGTGTGTATTTGTCATTCTCAAGCTTTATCCCTGATAAGAAAGGTGTGGATGCTGGCTTGCAGTCACTCATGTGAAATCATGCCAAAAGATATCTAGCATACTTTGGTTGAGAAATGGTAATCCCATAACCACTTTGATTGATCTCTAGTCCAAGGAAGAAATTTAGCAAGCCCATGTCTGTCATAGAAAACTGCTTATGCAATGCAGTTTTAATCTCAGTAATGATAGAAGTTGAACTACCTGTTATCAAAATATCATCTACGTAGAGTACTATGATAAAAAAGGCGTCAATTTTCTTCAAAAAATAAACATTGGGATCAAATTTGTAGCGTACAAAATTTTGAGATAACAAATAAGAATCCATCTTTGCATACTATGCTCTAGGTGCCTCCTTGAGGCCATAGAGAGACTTCTTTTGTTTTCATACCAGAGATTAATTGTGCATGTATCCCTGTGGCTACTCCATGTAGATTTACTCCTCGAGATCACCGTGAAGAAAGACATTCTTCACATCCATATGATGCACCTCCCATTGTCTTGCTGCTGCAATGGAGAGAGCTAGCCGAATGGAATCCATTTTTGCCACTAGAGAAAAAGTCTCATCATAGTCAACACCATGTACCTGCTAAAAACCTTTTGCTACCAATCATGCCTTATATCTACTAACTTGGCCATTTGTTGCTTTCTTGGTTTGGTAAACCCACTTGCACCTCACAAGTTTACGATTGGAAGGTAGCGGAACCAAATCCCAAGTCTGGTTCTTAATGAGAGAGTTATATTCCTCATCCATTGCTTCTTACCATTCAAGATGCCCAATTGCTTTTGCGTAAGTCTGTGGATCATATGCATGCATCATATAAGCATGAATGGGCATGCATGGCTCCATAGCTAAGAGTTCTCGTGGATATTCCTCAAACGGAGGGATAGAGGTAGGATCATCAAGGAGATCACTCATGCTATGCCATTTTTGTGTTGAAGGTGGTCGAGAATCCTCCAAACTACATGAGGAAGTGTGATCTCGATGTTCAACAACTGGTGGTGCAATAGGTGTCATCGGAAAAGGCTCATCTTCATCAGAGTTTTGATTTGAAGTTTCATCTACATACTCATCAATGAGTGGTGATGGAAACTTGGTAACAAGTTCATCTGCTGGTGCATGAAAAACATCTTCATCAAACTTTACACTCCTTTCAATAAAGAGCTATTCAATGTTGATATCAAGCAATCTATACCCTTTTACTTCGCCCGAATATCCAACAAACATGCATGCTTTACTTTGAGGCTCCAAAGCCTTTCTCTTCTCTATAGGAATGCGGGCCCATGCTCGAGATCCGAAAATGCGGAAATGATGGACTTCAGGTTGCATGCCAGTCCAAGCCTCAAAAGGTGTTTTTCCAGTAACAGATTTATGAGGAGATCTGTTCTAGATGTATGAGGCACAATTGATAGCTTCAGCCCACAATTTTGACGAAAGAGATCTTGCATGCAACATGCAATTGGCCATCTCTTTCAAAGATCAATTATTCCTTTCGGGAACCCCATTTTTCTATGGAGTGTAAGGAACTGTATGCTGCAACTGTATGCTTGCTTCATTACAAAAATCCTTGATATCTTTGTTGACATATTCTGTCCCATTATCTTTGCAGAGCATCTTGATGCGTTTTCTAGACTGATTTTCCGCATGCGCTTTGAAAATATTTAGATGTTGAAAAACTTCAGACTTGAGTTTCAAGAAGTAAACACAAGTGAATCTCGTGTAATCATCTATAAATGACAACACATATCTTGCTTTGCTCATTAAAAGCTTTGGAAATGGACCCATGAGATCACTATGTACAATTTCCAAACGTGAAGAGGCTCTCCATGCATGCCCCTTCTCGAACTTGTCTTGTGAATGCTTTCCAAGAGCACATCCATTACAAAAACCATTTGAAAATTCAATGGTCGACAATCCTTTGACCATCCCTTTCTTGCTAAGTTGCTACATATATATGAAATTCAAGCTCCCAAATCTCTCGTGCCAAATCCTACTTTCTTCATTTGCATGCATAAGTGGCAAAATAGAATCTGATTGAGGAACAAAATCAGAAAATGTATACAAACGAGATTGATCATTTACCTTACTAGATGAAATCTTCAAGTTGGTTTGCATGTCATAAATGTTCACGAAATCTGGGGTAAATTCCACTTTCCTTCTGGTACCTGTTTGTGTCATATGATACACTGAAATAAGATTCACATAAATCCTTGGAATATGCAAGACATTCTCAAAACTTCCATCTTCGAATTGCACTCTTCCTTGTCCAGTTGCTTCAACTGCAGAATTGTCCCCCATGAGAATAGGAGGTCCTGAGTATGCACGTAGAGAAGAAACTGATCCCTTTGAAGAAGCCATATAATGTGAAGCTCCTGAATCGAAGATCCATTCTTGTGGTGTAGAATGAAGAGAAATATAAGCATGCCCATTACCCCTTGTTTCTGATGGTTTTTCCTCCATCTTCTTCTTGGCACTTCTAGAATGTGATTACCAAGATTATTTTTCTAAAGAGTCTTTGCCATAAAATCAATATTCTTTTGCATGCAAGAGGATTCAGGATGATAACCTCTATCACAATAAGGACACTTGAAGTTTCATTTCTTTCCCTTCTTACCCTTGGAGCTGGAAGAACCATCTGGAGGTTTTGGATTTCCTCCCTTTCTTGGATATGCATCTCTTGCCTTTCCTCTGCCTTTGTATTTATGATTTGGTATCGTATTGGACTTTCCTTTATCGTGCATGGCAAGTGCATGTGCATTTGGAGACTTTAATGAACCCATTTTTCTGAGCTTATCCTGCTCATGAATAAGAGACTCAATAAATGCGTCAAATTTGGGAATTTTCCATTTTTCTCTAGTTGCAAGTCTAATTGTATGAAATGTGGAAATGAAAACAACATATTTAGGGCCTAATTTAGACAAAATAGAAAGGATCAATTGACCTTCCTGTTCTGGTTTATCGATCTCGTAATGACGTAGTTGTAGAAGCAATGATATAAATTTCGTAAATAAATCTTGAATGTTCTCAAAGCTATTTGGATCTAAGGAATTTAGCTAATTTTCGAGAATATGAGCCTGCATATCATCCTGCTTTCCAAATAAATTCTCTAAGATTGTCCAAACCTCATTCAGAGTGTTGCATGTGTCCACATGGAAACGCAATGCTGTAGAGATGGAAAACAATAGAAGACCAAAAGCCTCGTCCATTCTGTTGAAGTATTTGTATTTTTCAATGGCGGAATTGGGTTCAGCGTCCGTATTCATAACTATCAGGTACAAGCCTTTGCCTCTTAGGTGAAGAAAAATCTTTGGCTTCCATTGGAAGTAAGAATCGCTAAATATGAGAACTCCATTATGGAAATTCTCCAATATTTTGATTTGCAAATCAAGTCTTCGAATAATTTCCAATTCTATGCTCTTCAAACCTGCAAAAAATTGTTCATGTAACTTCTCCAAACCCTTGTAGCTCTGATACCATGTAAAATTATTAGAGTAAAAATATGGATCTAGTTGAAGAATAATTTCACAAACTTGCCAATGTAGGTTTTCTATTACACAAAAACCCGCAAGTATTGGTAAACTTTCAAACCGGTAACTAGGATCTCCAGGGTGGGAATTATGGATTCCACAGAGGTTCGATGATTACTTCAACACCACCCCTCAAACACAGCTCGAGGGAATCAACACCCACCTCAAAACCAGCTCGGAGGAATCGAACCTGGGTCCAGGCTTTGATACCATGTATAATTATTAGAGCACAAATATGGATCTAGTTGAAGAATAATTTCACAAACTTGCCAAGTTAAAAAAAGAAAAACAATTAGAATTGAGAATGAAATTAATTCATGACTATTAGTTTTGGAATCAATACATAAAAGAAACTGAGTTAAGCTTAGTTGTACATGCAATAACTATGGATAGTTAAAGCTAATTGAAGCTAAATTTTCTTTATGTTCTGTTAATGTGCACATGCACCACATGCAAGCACTACAGTTAACTAATTAAATCCAAGTGCACACCACATGTAACCACTTGAGTTAACTAGCTAAAGACAAGTGCACATCGCATGTAAGCACTCGAGTTAACTAGCTAAATACAAGTGCACATTGCATGCAATATCTAGAGTTGACCTAAAGCTAATTAAGGCTAACTATGTGTATGTTGAACTAAAGCTAATCTAAATGCATGTACACGAACAACATGATTTATGCATACAAATTACACAAGAACCATCTACTTTGTAACCGTCTCCAAATTAAATTATGTTTTTATTTTCAATTTACCATTAATTCTTAAAAAATAATTCTATATCATAGAAAAGATTTTAAATAATAATTAATGATATGCTCATGCGATAATTCTATATCGTGGAAAAACTTCTATATACTATTTAATTATATGCTGAAGAATATGCACGGGCATCATCTTAACAAAGTGTCATAATATTTAACAATCTGATCGTGGATATGTTTTGTGGGTATTTTAGGAAAGTTTCATTGTTTTTCAGCAAAGGAACAACTTTTTCATAATACCCAATAATATCTTCATGACCATATAGTGGAATTTGAGGGTTTTCTAGCAAAATAAATGTTAATTATTAATGTTTGGAAGAACAATAGTGATAAGGTGTTTTTTATTAAAAAAATTTAAAATTTTACATATACATTTTTTTTTAAATTTTCCATGATGCTAGAGAGATATGTTTGAATGGATGATACATATTACTACTAATAAAATTATGGCAACATTTCAATAGTAATAAATGGATTTATGAAATTTTGATATTTTGTTATTGTAACATCAGCATAAAAGAAATATATATATAT
Organism: Pinus albicaulis; assembly: GCA_034641835.2. Classification (NCBI taxonomy): domain Eukaryota; kingdom Viridiplantae; phylum Streptophyta; class Pinopsida; order Pinales; family Pinaceae; genus Pinus; species Pinus albicaulis. The sequence continues at coordinate 1,158,066,092 of CM076577.1, forward strand.
ATATATATATATATATATATATATATATATATATATATATGCGAAGTTGGGTTACACTTTTGTGAGAATCAGGAGCGGAAAACTTTTTTCTCATAATTCGGCCGAAATTTTATAAAAGTTAGCCGAACTAATCGAAATTTCGGCCGAACTTTCGAAATTAGTTCACCCGAACTCATTCTGCCGTTTACATTGACGGCGTACTAATGGCGCAGGCAAACATATTTTTTGGCTGGAGATGGGAAAACCAACAACCAAAGTTCGGCTGAACTTTTAAAATAGTTTGGCCGAATTTGTTCTTATAAATATATCGGCCCGAAAACCTTAACAGGTTTCTTATTAACATGTGTCTCGTGTCTGTTTTCGTGTTGCTTTGTTGCTCTGTTGTCGTGGTGTTACTCTGTTGCCGTGTTGTTTTGTTGTGAGGTGTTGCTCTGTTGCTCTATGACGAGGTGTTGCGTTTGTGAGGTGTTACTATGTTGTGCCGCGACGACGAGGTGAGGTGTTGCTCTGTTTTTTTTCTCGCGTCTGTGAGGTGTTTCTATATTGAGGTGTTGCTCTATTGCTTTGTTTCTTTGTGACGAGGTGGGGTGTTGCAATTGCGTCGCGATGACGAGGTGAGGTGTTGTTCTATTTTTTTTGTAATTTTTTTTGGTTTGATTTTAATTTAATTTTTTTTGTTTGCAAGGAATTTGGTCTACGTCCTCCATGACGTCTTCGACGATCTCTTGACTTCGTCCTTTTTGCAGCTTTGTTTGCGAATTTCTGTGAATTTCCAGGTATGAAATCCTCTGTCATTGAAATCCTCTGTTAAACATTAAATGGTTAAACATTTAACAAGAAATCAAATTTATAGTTCATAGTAAACTCTAATTTCAAATTTTCATTTCAGATATGTCAGAATGATCACTAGTCAGATATGTCAGAATTTTATATTCTTGCAAAAATTACTTCAATGTCCTTTTACTATCCCAATTACAATTCTACTTTAAATAGCAATCACATTAACCGTTAGATCAATCTTGACAGTAATTGTATATAAAACATAGAAATAAAATGCAAAAGACAAAACAGATAAGGGAAAACCCAACAGATTTTCTTCTTCTTAATATATATAAATGTTTAGAGAGAGAGAGATAATCCAATATTTTACAACGATAATGAAGTAAAATTCAAGGCTTTGACTTTCAAACTATCCTCCAAAATCCAAACGAAAGTTGACTGAAAGATGCTCAGAAAACCAATCGAAACAACCAAGTGTCACTTCTGAAATCTCTTAGGAAACCCGAATTTAAACCTATGCAATTTTAGTCAAGGAGTACATAGTTGAATTTCCTTAAATGTAGGTCAATAGAGGGTCTAAACCTGCAATTGATAATACCAAAGCTTCGTTCTTTCAGCCTTCAAGAACTCGCTCAAGATTCCTCTCAAAATATCCTTCTAGAAAAAAGACAATATTTCTTATGCATGCACAATTATAGTAGTGTTAAAGGGAACAATTTTTTCTTTATATGTATTTGAGGTATGTTACACTCTTACCTATCATATCAGATAGTTTGGATTCTTGAACTTCCTTCATGATATCTATGGTTGCTCACCTTCATTCAATATTGGGTAAAAGGTCATGGTTTTACCTTAATTTATATTCTAATTCCCTTTCCTAACTTTGATTTTCCTTTGGACCTTGGAGATAAACCCAATCATCAAATATGATAGTCATCCCTTCTAGGAAACTTAGTATGGGTTTCTTAGTGGTTTCCAACCCTTATGATGATGTGAGGTGGTGTTTCAAACATGGGAGTAACTTGTGTTTGCATGTGATGCTCACGAGCCATGGTTTCTTTTTTGGGTTATAGACGGTTTAGTTCTACCTTCGAAGATAAACCTTCTAAAAAACATGAAATATTTCTTAAAGTAAAAATAGATCTATACTAAGGATTAATATTTATACGTATTTCTACCATATAAATTCTAATGATAATTAATCACATATGTGTTAAAGTAGAATATGAAATAAGCCCTTTTTACACTTGGCTTGTCTCTTGGGTACATAGATGGGTGGCTTTGGGAATGTGGTTCACATGAAAAGTAATAGGGAATGGATTTAGTGGAAACCTTTTATAAGATCAGGACTCAAACAATGAGAGAGAGAAAAAACCTTTCTTATTCAATTTAAAACACATGCATTAACATATAATTGTGATATTTTCCCTTCTTTCCAACTTAGTGGACATCCTTATAGAAAAATCCCTTTTAATGAAGCAGATATATCCACAGTGATACACTGATAATTGTTCACCAACAACTATTCCATTTTGGACTTATATATCTCAAAACTATGCTCATTGAATTTATGCATCTATATCTTTAAACTAATCAACTATTTTATTACACCATAAGAATCATTTTGATGTATCTCCCATTTTAATGGGGTCTATCACATTTCGAGAAAAACACATTAGCCGTAAAAGTTTCCCATTGAAACCAAAAGTAATTTTATACAAAACATAGGTTTTAACCTTATATAGTTAATTGTTTCAAATAGATTCTTAATAAAATGAAAAATATTCAATGTAAAACACATGCACATTAACATATAATTGTGATATTTTCCCTTCTTTCCAACTTAGTCCATCCTTCTAGAAAATCCCTTTTAATGAAGCAGATATATCCATAGTGATCCACTGATATTTGTTCACCAACAACTATTCCATTTTGGACTTATATATCTCAAAACTATGCTCATTGAATTTATGCATCTATATCTTTAAACTACTAAACTATTTTATTTCACCATAGGAATCATTTCGATATATCTCCCATTTTAATGGCGTCTATCACATTTCAATAAAAACACATTAGCCATAAAATTTTCCCATTGAAACCAAAAGTAATTTGATACAAAACGTAGGTTTCAACCTTATATAGTTAATTGTTTCAAATAGATTCTTAATAAAGTGGAAAATATTCAATGTAAAACACATGCATTAACATATAATTGTGATATTTTCCTTTCTTTCCAACTTAGTCCATCCTTCTAGAAAAAATCCCTTTTAATGAAGCAGGTATATCCATAGTGATCCACTGATATTTGTTCACCAACAACTATTCCATTTTGGAATTATATATCTCAAAACCATGCTCATTGAATTAATGCATCTATATATTTAAACTACTTGAAACTATTTTATTACACCATAGGAATCATTTCGATATATTTCCCATTTTAATGGGATATATCACATTTCGAGAAAAAAAAAATTAGCCATAAAAGTTTCCCATTGAAACCAAAAGTAACTTGATACAAAACATAGGTTTTAACCTTATATATTTAATTGTTTCAAATAGATTCTTAATAAAATGAAGAATATTCAATGTAAAACACATGCACATTAACATATAATTGTGATATTTTCCCTTCTTTCCAACTTAGTCCATCCTTCTAGAAAAATCCATTTTAATAAAGAAGATATATTCACAGTGATCCACTGATATTTGTTCACCAACAAATATTCTATTTTGGACTTATATATCTCAAAACTATGCTCATTGAATTTATGCATCTATATCTTTAAACTACTCAACTATTTTATTACACCATAGGAATCATTTTGATATATATCCCATTTTAATGGGGTTTATCACATTTCGAGAAAAACATATTAAGCCATAAAAGTTTCCCATTGAACCAAAAGTAATTTGATACAAAAAATAGGTTTTAACCTTATATAGTAAATTGTTTCAAATAGATTCTTAATAAAATGAAAAATTTTCAATGTAAAACACATGCATTAACATATAATTTACTCGAGAAACCCAAAACAAGAAGTTCATTTCTTTTATTAGTATATTAATTTTCAAACCATCAGACACACAAACACACATATGTATGTATGTATATATGTATATATCCGACGACAATTATAAACTACCAATCCATTACCTTGGATCAGATAAAAATTTAGATCTTTAACTGAAACTATAGAACAATGGGGTAAACTACCAAGCACTAGAAAAATGCTAAAATAAAAACCCATGTGAGGAAAACCATCATAAAGGGAGATTTTTTTTCCCAAAAACGTTTTTTTGGGGCACTACCCCTGAAACCTGTATGTGGGGAATTTTTTGTCTATATGAAACCCTAAAGTGGGGGTCCTTTCCTCCCATTTTATTCCCACCACTATGCTTAGAAAAATATATAGTGCATGGGGGTATTCACATAAAGAATATAACACATACCAAACATCCAATAATTCTCCTTAATGTGACCATCAATGTTGCAATGGTTAGAATTATTTCTACTACCCTTGCATGGATGTGTAGTGGCTATTTTATTCTTATCCTCCTATTTCCAGTTCTTATTCCCCTCCTTCAAAACTTCTTGGTGCTATTTTTTCTTAAAACCACTTAAGTACCCTTTATTTTGGCCTATGGTTTCTAGATAATGTGCGTATACACATGGCTCATACATTATCCTTAGCTTGGAAAGAATCACTTGTTTTTGCAGATGGTTATATAGACCCCACATATACTTAAGGAGTACATTTGGGCTCTTGGGAAAGATATCCAATAATATGACCATATTTTTGAACTTAGTACACTCTTATACACCCTTATGTCTACGTAACGTAGTGTGAGTGATTCCATGGGTCCTCTACACACTTCATAGGGTATAATTGGGACAGGTAGTGTTAACTTCTACAAGTTATATAGGCAGAGTCTGTAAAGGGCCAGGTAGCCTCTGGATCTCATCTTTTATGAAAGGTGACATATCTAATAAATGCCCCTACATTCAATCTCTGGAATAGATCTAAATAGAATTTCTTCATTTTAATATCCATAAAACACAACTACTTTAAGGCAAAATGTGTACATATGTCATTTCTCCCATAAATTATTAGGCAAAGTTTTTAAAGCATACATGTCATGTTGGCTTTCTCCCACTAACTTTAAAGCATGTTTTTTGTAAGTGCATAAAATAATTTTTCAAACCATGTAAATGTCATTTCTCCCACAAACTAAAGGCTTTCTCTCATTAATTCAAGGCAAACTTTAAGGCCTAAAAATTGAACCTAAAGTGGCTGAACTCTCATAGGATTTTAAACTTCCATAGGATTTTAGTCTGTCTGTTGAGTGTTAACTTCTACAAGTTCTAAAGGCAGATTCTATAAAGGGCCAAGTAGCCTCTGGATCTCATATTTTCTCAAAGGTGACATATCCAGTAAATGCCCCTATAGTCAATCTCTGGAACGGATCTAAATAGAAGTTCTTCATTTTAATATCCATAAATCACTACCACTCTAAGACAAACCTTGTACATGTGTCATTTCTCCCTTCTCCCATAAAATTTTAGGCAAACTTTAAGGCATGTTTCATTTCTATTTCGTTTCTCCCACAAACTCATAAAGGTGTGACTTTTGACATAACTAGTTGTTTTACTAAGTGCATAAAATAATTTTGCAAACCATGTAAATGTCATTTCTCCCACAAACTAAAGGCTTCCTCCCATTAATTCAAGGAAAAATTTAAGGCCTAAAAACTGAACCTAAAGTGGTTGAACTCTCAATGTAGGATAATACCCCCCAAACTCAAGGCTTTCCCCCATTAATTCAAGGCAAACTTTAGGGCCTAAAAACTGAACCTAAAGTGGCTGAACTTCCATAGGATTTAGTTTGTTGGTTGAGTCTTAAATTTTACAAGTTCTAAAGCAGTCTTTAAAGGGCTAGGTAGCCTCTGGATCTCATCCTTTCTTAAGGCATGTTATTGAACTAGATGTGATTTATGCCATATATTTTAAGGAAAACTTTCATGCAAACCATGCATTAACCAGGTATAACATGTGTCATAAATCTCCCTTAAACTCTAGGAAATGAAATATTTAACGCATCTCATTTCTAGATGTGAATTCTACCATAAACTTTAAGTCAAACTTTAAGATAAACCATGCACATGTCATTTATCTCATGCACATGTGTCATTTCTCCCATGCATTTGCAATAAATGTCAATTTAAAATATTTTTGTTGAATTTGTTTTTTTTTAGGGATAAAAAAATCTACTAAATATGGTTGAAAAATGGAAATTATGCATAGATGTTTCTTGTTATCCCAATCCAGGGAAAGCAATGATTACATATGTGCTTTCCAATATTGGGACTAGCAAAGTCGACCAAAGGAAAATGAATATACCAGGAAGAACAACAAACAACAAGGTGTATTATATTGCAATGATAGAAGGCTTGGGAACAACTATGGAGTATGGATCAAATAGAATTGTAGTTTTCACCAATTCTGAACTTGTGTGCAACCATATGAATGACATGTACCAAGTTAAGAAGGAGAGGCTAAAAGAACTGCATGGAATAGTAAACAATATTGTTAGCCAATTTCATTTTTTTAGTATAAGACATTGTACAAATGTGAATAAGATGTTTGTTGTTCTATTGCGTGGGGCAATGCCAATTTAGGATTCATCTATCAAATATGAATTAGAATTATACGTGGAAATGCCAATGCAAGATTCATCTCTCAAAGATGAATTAGTTTTGAAACGCTCTTCTTCAAAAATTCAAGATTCATCTCTCAAAAATGAATTAGTTTTGAGACACTCTTCTTTAATAATTCAAGATTCATCTCTCAAAGATGAATTAGTGTTGAGACGCTCTCCTTCAAAATTTATTGATGGACATTGTAACATATCTGGGATATGTGTGTGTTTTGTACTTATAAATGTGTCTTTTTTAATGACCACATGTTTTTTTCAATTATATACCGAGTGTGCTCCCACCACACCATGTGAAGTGCAACTTGGTGAACTTCACATTTGCAACAAGTGGTGAACTTCACATTTTTATAAAATTAAAATGCGGGGAGTTCAACAAATTTTTGTTTAAATGGAGTTTCACATTTATTTTTTAATGACCATGTGTTTTTTTCAATTTTATACCAAGTGTGCTCCCACCATGTAAAGCACAATTTGGTGAACTTAACATTTTTATAAATTTTTTTGCTTAAATTGAGTTTCACACATCAATTAGTGCTTTGAAAGTTGTCTTTTACATAATTTATGTACACTAAATTACATTAATTTTCTGAAATTTATTTTGAATTTATTTTAAATAGTAATTTAAAAAAATAATTGTAAATGTCCACTATAGATATATATATCATGGAGGATGAACAACGAAGATCAACAGAATCCCATATCTCTACGAGAGAGGGAGATCAGGGATCGAGGGGTGTCCATGGTATTTAAATATAATCTTAAATCTCCATACATATACATACATGTGTGTACATATGGAATTGATTTTTTATCAATTTTGTGAGTTAAATTAGTTGTTAATAAGTTTCATTTTTTATTTTTTAGGAGCCAAGAGGAGAAGGGTGTCTAATCCATCAATGAAGCATGCCCATGGTTCACGCAATCGTGGTATGGTTCACGCAATTTAATCAATGAATATATACATGTATTCATATATATGAATGTATTTTTGAATTGATTATAAATTCATATTGGTTTATGAAGCTTCTCTCTCGTCTCGTGAGGTTGGTGGTGGTTCAGATTCCCTTAGAGGGTCATCAATAAGTGCTGGTAGGTTGCATGAAGGTGGTGATATGTATTCCCCTAGAGGCCAATCAATCGATGGTCGTGTTGGTTCTCAACCAATCGGTGGTCGTGTTGGTTCTCAGTAGGGTCGTTCTAGTTCTCAACAGTCTTAGGGTGGGCAAGATGCAGCCAACCACATCGAGGTGGCCATCAATTTGAATATTTTTTTAATTCAAATTGTACAAATTTGTTAACATGTGTTTTTTTAATATACAAAATTTTATATATTGATGCAGAGGCTGAAAATGCTGCTCCAAATGTTGCTCAAAAAAGATGTAGGGCAGAACGCGTTATTCAAGAAGAAGGTTGTCCACCAACCACGACTTATCCGACCAACATTTTCGATATACCTTGGGAAACAAACATGCATCAATGCACCTTATAAAGGTGTCAACATCTTCATGCAAAATTGCAGAGAGATCTCGTGGCTTTGACTCTACCTGCTGAGAGTCGACAAAGCTTGGAAATTGTTACACACTCTTTAGGCGAACTAGTAGATGTGTACCAAAAGCTTGGGCCAACCACTGATACTTTCGTAGAAGTCATGAGAAAAAGAAATGAAACAGTGATGGGTCCCGATAAATGGGAGGTTGTTAAACAAATAGTTACAACATATATGGCCAAGTCTATGTTTAATTTCAAAGAAGGGCTGAAAAGAAAGATGCTGAAGGTGAAATATTTCAAGCACCCTAATATAGCTCACTATTTGTATGATAGACACCTTGTGGCCTATGGAAGACTCCCATGAAACGATGAGGTTCTTCTTTATTTTGCAAAATTATTTTATGCAGAATTATTTTTGCAAATGAAACCCAATAACAATGACCTTCCCTCTGAATTTTTTGGTCCTGGGAAAGGTCAATTGTGTGACCGTAGGGGCGCTAGGCATGATGTTGAGTTGCCTAACCCTAAGCCACCATTGGATAGTCGAAATTTTCGTGTCGAAACTTTACGGTCAGAGATGGAAGCCACTTCTCAAATTATTCGAGAAGCAAGGGATGCCATCATTGACAATGTTCATAGTGGATTGGGTGGAGTAGATGTTTTTTCTGAATCGATAAAAGCACGTGATAATGCACGCGCTAATTTTTTTTATTATACAGATGAAGAGATTGACAACATGAATGTTGAAGATCTCAAAACATATGCAAATAATTGTTGCAATGGTTGGCAAGACCTAATTTTTCATGAGGAAGAGGGCATGGGAACTGTATGTGTTAATGGTTAGGGTTCAATTATTTTAACACATGTACAATTTGTAATAAAAACATATATACATACATTTGTTTGTATACATTAATCTAACAAAAATGTATCATTATATGTTAACACCATCTGTAGTTGTCACGCTTGATGAATGAAGAAAATGTTAGTATCACGGCCGGAGCCTCTGGTTCAAACAATCAAGATGGGTCTCACCATCAATCATATAATCAAGATGGTTCTCACTATCAAGATATGTTGGCAAATGTTAGTATTTTTTAAGTGAACATGATCATGTACAATTATTTTTTATCTATTATTATATATATCAAAACATGATGAGATATTTTTAATTTAAATAATTATGCACACATGTACATGTACATATATATAATAAAATGTTTTAACATATTCCGATTCCGTCCGATGTTTTTGGGATGGCGGTACCTTCTTCTTCTTTGGGAGATGTACCTTCTACTTCCTTAGGAAATGTGCCAAATCCACAATCATAAGTATGGACAATTTTTTCACTTTTAAAATTTATGTTTTTAAGTTATATATTCCACCCCAAAAAGTTCCATTAAAAAATGAGACATATCTATACCTTGAGTTATTTTAAATCTTTTGAATTTTAGGTTTTTGGAGATTTTCTTTCCGAACCACTCTTAGGAGATGTGCCAAATCCACCAACACAAGTATTCAATTTTTTACTTGTATATATATATATATATATATGTTTTTAAGTTATAAGTTGAAGTTTAAAAATTTTATTATAAATTGAGATCTAGAGATTTTGAGTTAATTAAATTTTTTGAATTTTAGGTTTTTGGAGATTTTCTTTTGGAGCTTCTCTGAGGAGATGTGCCAAATCCACCAGCATAAGTATTCAATTTTTCACTTAAATATATGTTTTTAAGTTATAATTTATAAATTGAAGTTCAAAAGTTTTATTATAAATTGAAATCTTGATCTTGAGTTATTGTATACTTTCAAATTTTTTGAATTTTAGGTTTCTATAGAGGATTTATTTTCTCCACAGACTCTAGCAATGGAGATAGGAACATCCACACCATTTCAACCATTTGAACAAGTTGTATAACTTTTTTTTTAATATTATTGAAAATAATTTTATATATATGCATTTTCATTTGAAATTTTTTAATATATATATATATATATATATATATATATATATATATATATTGTACAATTTACTGTTGGAGATGTTCCCGTGGGGGAAGTTCTAGTGGACGAGCAACAAACGGAAAGGGAACCTCATGAGGTATTGCATATTTTTTTTTTACATTTTGTTTTTTACATGAAGTTCTATATATTCTCACTCAATTTTAAAACATCAAATTTTAATGTTTGTACACATTGTGTATAGGTTCCCCATGCTTCGCAGGATAGCTCGAGGATTGTGAATTTGCTGGGAAAGACACTACATCCATCTGTATTTGATGGATAATGCACATGCACATGTGCAATATTATATTTTAATAGATTTAATCTTAAATTTAATTTATATATATATAGACTTATCTAGATGCAATCATATATAACTTGATACTTGATACTTGTGAGATCTACAAATTTTGGACATATTTTATGTGAACTACATTTGGCATGTGAATTAATGTTACAGTGTTATATATAATTTGTTTTGTTTTTAAAACTCAAGTTTTGGATGGTTGAACTACATTTGGCATGTGATGTGAAGTAATGTTGTGTTAAATAATTTGTTTTGTTTTTAAAGTGTTATGGTTGAAATACATTTGGCATGTGAAGTAATGTTACTTGATACTTGATACTTGTGATCTATAATGTTTTGTTTTTAAAACTCAAGTTTTGATATTTGTGATCTATAATGTTTTGTTTTTAAAAAGTTTTGATACTTGTGATCTATAATGCTTTGTTTTTATAACTCAAGTTTTGGATGGTTGAACTACATTTGGCATGTGAAGTAATGTTGTGTTATAATTTGTTTTGTTTTTAAAACTTAAGTTTTGTATGGTCAAGAACTACATTTCGCATGTGAAGTAATGTTGTGATCTATAATAATGTTTTGGTTTTGAAAAACTCAAGTTTTGGATGGTTAAACTACATTTGGAATGTGAAGTAATGTTGTGTTATAATTTGTTTTGTTTTTAAAACTTAAGTTTTGGGTGGTTGAACTACATTTGACATGTGAAGTAATGTTGTGATCTATAATGTTTTGTTAAATTAAAACTTAAGTTTTGGATGGTTGATCTACATTTGGCATGTGATATAATGTTAAATGTTTTTATTGGATAGTTGAACTACAATTGGCATGGCATGTGAAGTAATGTTGTGATATAATCAAAAAAAATTTAAAACTCAAGTTTTGGATGGTTGAACTACATTTGGCATGTGATTATGATATTATGTTTTGTTTTTAAAATTCAAGTTGTCGTTTTCCAAACAAAAAAAAAATCACATGAATATATGTACATGTAGAAATGATTTTACACATGTTTGAATATATATGTTAAAACGATTGAAGTACAATACATACATACATACATACAGATACATATACATATACATATACATATACATATACACATATATATATATATAAACAATCATAAGATTCTAGGTCTTGTTAAATGTGTGAAACAATCATAAAATTTTAAAAATGCATTCTATAATGTATATATATCTAGTACGTGCAACATTTTTCATCAATGCATGTATAGAAAAGCTACTTTCAGTTAATCCCATTCTAGAATATATATATCCAGTATGTGCAACATTTTTCATCAGTGCACATAGAAAAGCTACTTGAATAGTTAATTGCATTCTAGAACATATATATTCAGTACTTCAACATTTTTCATCAATGCTAATAGAATTTAGCTACTTTCAGTTAATTGCATTCTAGAACATATATATTCAGTATGTGAAACATTTTTCATCAATGCACATAGTAAAACTACTTGAACAATTAATTGCATTCTAGAACATATATATATCCAATATGTGCAACATTTTTCATCAATGCACATAGAAAAACTACTTTCAGTTAATTGCCTAGAACATGTATATATCCAGTACGTGCAACATTTTTCATCAATGCACATAGAAAAACTACTTTAAGTTAATTTCATTCTAGAACAGATATATACAATACTTGCAACATTTTTCATTAATGCACATATAAAAGCTACTTTCATTTTTAATTGCATTCTAGAAGACACACACACACACACACACACGCACACACACACATATATCCAGTACTTATAGAACATATATATCCAGCACTTGCAACATTTTTCATCAATGCACATAGAAAAGATACTTTCAGTGAATTGAATTCTAGAACACACACACACACACACATATATATCCAATACATGCAACATTTTTCATCAATGCATGTATAGAATGTAGAAATTATATAACTAATGCGTTATATATCTATGATTCTCCTGATCACACACTATTTTAACTTCATGCACAACACAGAATCTATTCCACCATTGATCATCACATGCGGAAATTAAATAAATTGCATGCACACATTGAAACCATAAAAATTCACACACATTAACACAGTGTTTTAACGGGAAAGCCTGAAGCTAAAAACCCCAACTATGTGTATATAATATATGTCATAGAGATCATGTAAAAATCCTCATACAAAGCTTATCACAAGCACTCAGTACAATCCAATCGCTACACACTAATCAAGCCCGGTCTTGCAAATCCATGCACTAATCTCTGCCACCTACTAGCCTGCCTCTACTGCACAATCCTTGCTGAAGACTGGATCTGAATGAACTCGAATTACTCCAGCCTTTCTCACGCAATCCTCATTGGCATCTCCAATGAATATGTGGTGCAAACAATGCAACACTATAGTCACACTTGCTCTTTCACCTATCTCTCCACTAGTCTCCACTGAAACTGTCCATGCACTGTAGTTAACTAATGTATTCTTCAGTTGATTAATGATTTATTATTTAGTGAATTAATTAACTAATTAATTCACTCCACTCTCACTACTGTATCAATCAGTTAGACTAGATACAACTAGCTCAACTGAGTCTAACTAAGTTAAACTAAATAAAACTCCACCAACTACTTCTATAACTCCACCAAACTCTGTCACATGAATTCTAACCGAAGTCCTCCATGCAATAGCTCTAGTAAACCCTCAGGAATAGCGTAATTCCTTCTGTCAGCTGTTGTGCCACATCTGTGCACTTAATTGAAGTTCTCCAAGAGAATAAGATAATGTTTAGAGTCCAAATATTATTAAGAGCTAATAATATTCGACATATCTATTTTTAGATTGGCAGTCTAAAAATAGACTCCGCCCAGTATGTCTAGAAATAGAAGTCCATTTATTTTTCCAACTTGACCAACCATCCACAAATAGCATCCTGCAACTCATAGAATATGATCGACATGTCTAAAAATAGACTTTGTGCCAAAAATCACCTGTGTGTGCCCCACCTAGTTTAGGTGATTATTTTCCAACTAGGATCAAAGATGATGTTTCAGGATGCCTCCTTCACTGTTTCTTGTTGCAATATTCAACACTCCCTCTCAACAAGAAAGGAATGTCTTTGCATGCGACATGCAACTCCACACATTCGCCCTGCAACCTTTGCAAGTGCCCTGCAACTCCATGCATTTGCTCTACAACTCTTCTGAAACTGAAAGGCTCCAAACAACTCAATCAGTATTAATGCATCTATCATCAAAGTATTAGACTTCTGCTAGTACCAACTGCACATGTCTTTAGGAACCACTGCGTTTTTGAACTTTGCACCCATGCACTCTGCACTTTCTGTCAACTCTGAACCGCGCTCCAGTATCCGACACTGTCACTTTGATCTGCCTACATCAATCCAACTGATCATGCTACTGTTGCTCTGTGGGATCCTCGTAGCCAGGTTCAATTCATGAGATCCACACCATCTCAATGAATCCTACCTAGAAATATCCTCTTGGGATTACTCATGCATGTCGCCCCCACCTCTCACCTAGTGGTATAGCTGCATGCACTCCCTCTGCCCATCTGGCACGAAATTTCTCTGCATGAGTGGTTTCTCCCACTCCATGATCCTCATCTTGTGGCTGCTCCACATCCCGAGGTTCACTCTTACCAGCATGCAAATCTAGCTCCCTCTCAAGCTTGAATTGCATGTCTTTCTTGCACTTCCCAACAGTAGGAAGCTTCGTAGAAATCACATCTACTTAAGTCTGTAGAGATTCTTTGCTTGAATCCCAACCTTCTTGACTTGTCATGTTGCTTTGTACCAAAGGAAAAATTTTCCTTCACTAAAGACAACATCATACCCTTTATCCTCTAACATTGCAACTGAGATTAAATTCTTCTTTAAACCTGGAACATGCACTACATCTTGTAAAAGAATGAGTTTACCTGACTCCCTCTTAAAGGTAATGGTACCAATTCCGGTCGCATTGTATTGTCCATTGTCGCCCAACTCAACATGCAACTGGAGATATTTCTCCACCAAGTCACTGAAAAGGTTCACATCTCCCGTCATGCGAAAGGAAGCACCACTATCAAAGTACCACCCCGATCCCAATGCGCTAGACAACATGCATGCGATCAATGAGAAGTCAAGCTCAAATTGCGAGGCAAATGCCTCACCAGCTGTAGCTCCAGCAGCCTGCTTGTTCTTCTTTTTTTGTGGACAATTTGTGGCGAAATGCCCATGTTCGTGACAGTGATAACACTTCACTTTGGACATGTCATGCTCTTTGCCATCTTCACCGGCCTCAGATATAGAATGGAATTTCTTCCCCTTCTTCTTCTTTGCCTTGGAAACCAAAGTGAAATCTTCTTCATCTTCATTCTTCGATGAAGATCCATCCCTGGTATCCCACCTTATCTCCTCCTGCACAAGATCCGACCAAAGTCGCTCCCATCCCGGCAATTTCTCCCGTCCATTGACAAAGTCTTCGTAGCTATGCCAACTCTTCAGAAGCCCAAGGAGAGCCAAGCTCACCAAGTCTTCTTCATCCACACTGACTCCTACACTCCCAAGCTCATCCCTGCAGTGGACAAAATTTTTCAAGTATACCGTAATAGTGTCATTCTTCTCCATTTTTATTTTCCTGAGCTTTTCTTTAAGCACTAACTTCCTCTGGTCACTTCTGCTTTGGAACAATTCTGTCAAAGCCTTCCACATCAAGAATGGAGTGGCTTTACCGTGAAGGCTAGACACAATGTGATCCTTCACACCTTCCAATAGAATCCTTCGACACCTTGCTACCTTCTTTTGCCATGCGTCAAGTGCGGCTGCATCGCTAGAACCCGGTTTAGGAATATCAGCATCTATGAACTCCTTCAACTCATTATCCTCCAGCACCACCTCCATCCTGTCCTTCCATGAAATATAATTCAAGCTGCCATCAAGGGCATACTCCAATCGCAATCCGTTGAAAGACATTTCAATGAATTCTCAACTTCGACACCAAGAAAACACTGCAGCAAATTCGAATCCCACTAGCACAAAACTCAACTGTTTCAATAATTGCAATTGCTCCAATGATCACTGCTCTGATACCATGTAGAAACTATATAACTAATGCATTATATATCCAAGATTCTCCTGATCACACACTATTTTAACTTCAAGCACAATACATAATCTATTCCACCATTGATCATCACATGCGGAAATTAAATCAATTGCATGCACACATTGAAATCATAAAAATTCACACACATTAACACAGTGTTTTAACGGGAAAGCCTGAAGCTAAAAACCCCAAATATCTGTAAATAATATATGTCATAGAGATCATGTAACAATCCTCATACAAAGCTTATCACAAGCTCTTAGTACAATCCAATTGCTACACACTAATCAGTCCCGATCTTGCAAATCCATGCACCGATCTCTTCCACTTGCTAGCCCACCTCTACTGCGCAATCCCTACTGAAGAATGGCTCTGAATGAACTATAATTACTCCAGCCTTGCTCACGCAATCCTCATTGGCATCTCCAATGAATATGTGGTGCAAACAATGCAACACTATAGTCACAACTGATAGTCACACTTTCTCTTTCACCTATCTCTCCACTGGTCTCCAATGAAACTGTCCATGCACTGTAGTTAACTGATGTATTCTTCAATTGATTAATGAGTTATTATTTAGTGAATTAATTAACTAATTAATTCACTCCACTCTCACTATTGTATCAATCAATTAGACTAGATACAACTAGCTCAAATGAGTCTAACTGAGTTAAACTAAATACAACTCCACCAACTACTTCTATAACTCTACCAAACTCTGTCACATGAGTTCTAATTGAAGTCCTCCATGCAATAGCTCCAGTAAACCCTCAAGAATTAGTGTAATTCCTTCTGTCAACTACCGTGCCACATCTATGCACTTAAATGAAGTGCTCCAAGAGAATAAGATAATTTTTAGAGTCCAAATATTATTAAGAGCTAATAATATTCGACATATTTATTTTTAGACTGGCAGTCTAAAAATAGACTCTGCCCAATATGTCTAAAAATAGAAGTCCATATATTTTTCCAACTTGACCAACCATCCACAAATAGCATGCTGTAACTCATAGAATATGATCGACATGTCTAAAAATAGACTTTGTGCCAAAAATCACCTGTGTGGGCCCCACCTAGTTTAGGTGATTATTTTCCAACTAGTATCAAGGATGATGTTTCAAGATGCCTCCTTCACTTTTTCTTGTTGCAATATTCAACATAGAAAAGCTGCTTTCAGTCGATACTAGTGTGCATGTACCAAAACAATGTACATGTGCAAACACTTGCACATATAACATAACAAGGCAGCTCAATTTTTAGTTGAGTTTTGGAAGTTCTAAAACATGAATCCAAAGAGGAGAAATTGTTGGGTAGTTCAATCAAAAAAATTCCAATGGAATGCCATCTTCAATGATCCATTCATGATCAGATTTTGACATTTTACATTTCTTAATTTTCGTTTTTTCTTTGATTGAACCTCTATCAACTTTATGCATGCTGCACACACCAAGTGACTATATTGACAACTTATGACATCAGGTTCATATTCTTCAAAGTAAACAAAATCCCCACTTTGATTAGTTTGTCTGAAAAAATAACCTTTTAGTATAATAGATCCTCTTTCATATGGAAACTCGTGATCATTATAGTTTTCTAATAATTTAATTTTTCATTTAGTGCAACTCATAAAATAATACTTCACATTTTCATCGTTGTCAGCAGGTGCAATTATAGAAAAAACATCTCCTGCACAATAAAAAAATCTTATGTATTTAAATTTATCTCTATATCTCTATCATTTGAAAGAAATTTAAATGTTACCTTCTCTAACAATATCAGAAACTCGATCACCTTCAGATGATATTGTAGTCTCCTCTGATTGCATTTCTTCAAACATTGCAACGGGTATTTTCCCCTTTGTATTTAGCTTTGTATGTTTCCAATCTTTCACATACATTTTTGTTTTCACATACGTCATTGAATTCTGTGTTGTCTATGTAAACATGACAAAAACAAGAATATTTTCTTTTATCCAATGCAAACACATTTGTGGACAACTTTGTTTTAATTGAATGCAATTTTCAAGTCCCTTTTATTGTTTCATCGTCATTTCCAATTGATTTATCTACATCTTCAATCCCAATATGCCAAAAATACCTATATATGGAAAATTCAAAGAAGAATGTAAATATGATATCAAAATACCATCAAAGATAATCATTGTGATAAATGTACACCGTTTAAAATTAGATATCCAATAAAAAATAAATTGAATGTACCTTTGCACTTCCCTTGATCGGTTAGTCTCATGGCTTAAAGCAGCAATGCACCATTGAACAACTTCTTTAGCGTCCACAAGTCGGTTTGTAGAGGGGTTCATTTGATATCTTCGAAGTGCTCATTTTATGCATGCCCCTACACCGTCATGTTCTCCTTTTCCATGGCCAGTCTCAAATAAATTCCAACAATGTTTAATGCGGGTTTTCTTATAAATACAACACAACCAAAAGAATGATCGTGAAGATTTGAATTGATCTGCGCATCCATCTGACCATATCCAATGTTCATTGAATTTTATTCCACGACTTTTCAAAGAGTCATAAATCTTTCCAAAACAATGTTGTACAAAATATGTATCATGTGTACGATCGTCGCTGATATAAAAGTGATATTTTTTAATAACATGTTGATTTTCACTGGTGCTTTATAATATATGATCGACGTTTTGTTCAACATGTCTATATAGAATATGGACGAGCATGGAAACTTGGTCAGAATGATAGTATTCACTTTGAATTTCTTTTTGTGGAACAAATGTGTAGTTTCTGCAAAATCAATTACTGACAAAATGGTCCTTGGTGAAAAACTTCACGGGATTTTTTGAATTGCAAGTCTTGCCATCGAGCTCTATGGGAATGCTTGGTGTATTTATAAATTTCTGCCTAAAACTTTCTCAAAAAATTTATCAAAAAAAATTATTCTTCTTGTAATTCAATTCTTTTAGCACTATTTGAACCTTGAATAGATGTATGGATATACTCATATCTCTTCCATTTCACTTTCATGTTAGACAATGATTGATCATTTATATCAATACAATATTTTTTTTGAAATTTAGTCAAATTTCCACAATCATCGCATTTTTTACCACCAACACATTTCTTTTCGTAAAATAATTCATCGATTTCTCTTTCACATAGAATTTGAGATATGAAATCACGGATAGTGGAAGGAGGAGGTGAATCTTTCCAAAATGTTCTACCAAAATCAAGGAATGTGTCATAATATTACTCAAATTCCACATGATAACGACAACAACAAGTGTCGTGTACATTGATAGGTTTTACATACCATGGTTTTTGTTGAACAAAAGCGTTGATTGAAACATGAATTTCATTATTATCTTCTTTGAACTTGTTGAACAACTCTATCTGAGTGGTTTCCAAGAAATGTTTTTCATGTTGTTCGTACTGAGTTCGTGCTATTCTTTTTCGCATCACATCCCTTGCATTTGGCGAAACATGTGAATTTTTTTTTCCAATATTCATATATTGTTTTTTTAACATGTTCTCCAAGTCTATCTTTGTATGGTTTCCTACAAATAGCTCTCCAACAAGTGAGTTCATCATTTACATCTATTTGCAACCGAAATTTCCAATGTTTGTGCAAAGTTTTTCGTGAGGTTCCTAATGCTCGTGCCATAGATTTTACCAAGCAATTCTCTTTAGTACTTGATGAAACCACTGCCATATGTATTGCTCTACATACAATTGAAGCATTTTTGTGTCTAGATCTTCTAATTGAATTTATAACACTATTTATATTTTGTATCACATTTTCCTTCATTTTTTTTATATTTTGTTGATTTTCAAATACCCAATAAAGTCGTAGCTTATTTTAATTTCCTTAATGATAGGAGACCTTTCAACATTTGGGCTTGAACTGTCACATTTTCCTTTATGAAGTACATATCAAAAATGTGTTTAACATGATATCTTTTAACATGGTCAGCTCTTTTATCTCCATATGTGTGAGTGTCAACATTTTCTAACATCTCATCATCGACATTGATTTCATCTATACATATTCGAATGAATAGTACATAATAAGTTTACATACTCAATAAATAACTAAATTAATAAATATGTATAATTTCAATAATACGTGCACGTGTTCAACATATATATATATATATATATATATATATATATATATATATATATATATATATATATATATATATATACCTTGTGATTCAATTTTTTCACTTGAATTTATTTCAACATTTTCACCATCTTCAATCATTGGTTCAATATCTGTTTCACTTTCTCTTTCAAAATTTTGTATCTCATCATCAATATTTTGAGGAATATCTCTCTCTGATTACATTGCAAAATATTTTTCAAATTAGTTCATCAAAAAAAAATTAAACGTCACATTTTACACTAGGAAAATTTTAAATATCAAATTCATAATATTTACATTTACATACCTGCTTCAACTTCTAGTTGAGGTTGATTTTCCCTTTCAATATTTGAGAGTGTTTCTCTCTTTCTTTTGCGATATTCTCTTGTCTCTTCTCTACGTTCCTCAGGGTCTCTTTTTCGATCATATTTTTTTGCGCAATTCCTTCGATTTCCCATGATAATAGAGTATGAAGTTCAAAAGTTTTCTTTCAAAAATTTAGACAAAAACTCAGTTTAAAAAAAATCACAAAATATTTAATTAAAAAAAAAAACCTCATTTTAAAAATTTTGTAAAAAATACATACTTCAATCCAAAACACTTACTTTCAAAATGCGAGAAAAAAATGTCTTATAAAAATGAAATGAAGCTCAAAATATTTCCTTCCAAGTCCTGCAAAAAAAATTCATTTAAAAAGTTAGACAAAAACTCATTTTAAAAAATCATTATAAAAGATTTACTTCAAACCAAAACACATACTCTAAAAAAATGTCACTTCGAAAAATACCTCCAAAAAATGTCCATTGAAAATTAATTCCAACTTCTTAAAAAATGCCACTTTAAAAAATCATTTAAAAAAGCCTCTAAAAAAATATCACTTTAAAAAATACCTCCAAAAAATGTCCTTTGAATATTAAGCCTAAAGAGAGTCCTTTCGAAATTAAGCCTAAAAAGATTCCTTTGAAAATTAAGCCCAAAACCTCTAAAAACAATGAAAATTAAGCCCAAATCCTCTAAAAACAAAATACCTTAAAAAAATGAAGCCCAAAAAACATTCAAAAATGTATCACATGCCTACAAGAAATGTCTTTTGAATGTAATGTCCTTTGAATGTACCTCCAAGAGAAGTCCTTAAACCCAAAACAATCATTTGCAAAAATGTCCTTTGAATGTACCTCCAAGAAAATTCCTTAAACCCAAAACAATCCTTCGCAAAAATGTCCTTTGAATGTACCTCCAAGAAAAGTCCTTAAAACCAAAACAATTCTTTGCAAAATCAAACCAAGACCTTTGCAAAATCAGACCAAATGTGCAAAAATATGTGAAAATAATGAATGTTTTTACGTCAATTATATTGCCGCGAAATGTTTTTTTGGAGGGGCTTCGTTGTATTTTCCGGCTGACAGAAATTCAGGTAAAAGTTCGGCCGAACTTTTATAAAAAATTCGGACGAACTTTTATGTCATTAGACTTGACGGGCCGTCAGCACAAAAAACAAAAAAACAATTCGACCGAACTTTTTTTAAGAGTTCGGCCGAACTAACACGTCTACAACTATGCAGAGCCAAGCTCTGAATACATATCTTCAACTTTGGACTGATAAAACTCCATGAAACACTCTGAATTAACTATCGGAACCAAGACAAACTTTTTCAGAATTCAATCTACTTTCACGAAATATAACTTTTATGGAATTTCGTAAAAAATTACTAATTTTAATTCATTTTGTAATAAAACGGGTGCAAACAATTTCTGAAGGTCATTATGATTCAGTGAAATCATAATTCTGTATCTTCCAAAATACACTATAAAAAAAATTGAAAAAATTATGGTGCATTACATTGGTCCGTCATCTATAATGGGTAGTTTTTATATTTTTAGTTTATAACTTATATGTTAAGAAATTTCGTGCGTCACGAAACATATTCAAAATATGCAGTTCTTTCATATTGGACCAATTCAAAAAATTCTAGTAATTATGATATGCACATCAGTTGGCTTTGTAAATATAACGAAACCGAAGTAGACTCTGTCTAGATTGTTGTAACACATTTTGTTTCTCAAAAACACAAAGTTTCAAAGAATACAACAGTGCGTATTAACATGACTTCTTATGAATCATTTGATTGTTAAAAACACACACTCAAAGAAACACTAAGTTGACATATCAAACGTGTATAAAAAAATTCCAAAAAATAATAATAGAAAGCTAATAAAATTTCTGACAACTTTTTTTTTTTTTTTTTAATCGCAAAATGAAATTCTAAACAAAAAAAATTGTTTTGGCTTGCAAAAAGTTGAAGAATAGAAAAAAATGAATTTTTTTTCTCAAAAAAGGACAAAAAGTGTAACCCAGCTTCACATTTTCACTAATTTAAAAAAAAATAAAATGAAAAACTGTTTTTAATATTTATTTTTAAATCATTTTCATTTGGTCATAGATTGTGATTGTTAATGCATTTAGTGGTATAAAAGCCATCGATTTAAAATTTCGTAGACAAAAAAACCATCCATGCTAAAAGGTAGTGTGACCTAGGCTAGTGCTATCCAATCATTTCAAAAGTTAGTGTGACCTAGGCTAGTGCTATCCAATCATTCCAAAACTCAGATAAACTAACAAACCAAAAAAAAATACTCTCATTTCATCATCATCCAATCTTTACCCATTTTAATTTCAATACCAACTAGCTTTACACCACACTATTTTCATTTAATCTATTTATAATCTTTGAAATATTTAAGGCCTCATTCACAATATACCAAAAACCATTCAAATCATTAAACAACTACAGAGTCACAATATCCCAAATACCATTCATAACATTAAGCAATTATGAAGGCCACCATTACAATACAACAAATACTATTTCAAACATTACATAGTCACTAATTAGAAAACACTGTGCAAAACATTAAATACCAAATACTATTCAAAACATTAACCAACTACAACAAGTTTCATAATATACCAAATACTATTAAAAACATTAAACAAGTACAACAAGTCACTATTATAAAATTTGGTTCAAAACATTAAATACTAAATACTATTCAAAACATTAAACAACTACAAGCACCTCACTACTCAAAATATGAATCAACCAAACTATTATCTTACCCTCAAAACATTAATTAACTAAACTATTGCCTTACCCTTAATTAACTAAACTATTGCCATACCCTTATAAATAGTGGTAGACCCTTATAATCCAATGAGGGCATCTTGTGCCTTACCTATCCTTATTTTGCAATTAACCATTTATAATAATTATATTATAATGATTCATTTTGCAACTTTTAAAGCATTTTTTTTTATATAATACTTAATAATTATTGTGTTGCAACTTATAGGGTAATTTGTGCATTATGTATCTTTATTTTACAAATAAGAGTTTATCCTTATTTTACAATTAATAGTTTATAATAATTTATTTTTTAAGTTTTAAATCTAGAAAAGTATATAACGATTTATAATTATTGTGTTACAATTTTTAAAATAACAAAAAGTTTACAGAGTATGTGTCGTAACTTTTTTAATGTGTTTTTTTTTTTTTTTTAAGTTTGATATTGATGATGCTACATCTTAAATTGGTGATAATACCTTAATAATGTGGGAAATTAATGGAGAATTAAACTCGTGAGTTAAGAAGTACCTTAACAACGCACCTAATCACTATCTATCCAAAACTTGATCACTATCTATCCAAAACTAGACTATCTATCTAAAACCTGATCACCATCTATCCAAAACTCGACTAGAGAAACATGTATCTTAACCTTATAAAAACAAAATAATATAATTTTTAAATAAAAAAATTTAATTGTAATTCTTATTGATAAAAAAAAATTAATTATAATCAATTTACCTAATAATCTTTAATCATCCAACCATTTAATCTTTAATCAAAATCACTTCACTTAATAATCATCCAACACCATATTACAATACTATATATCAATCTATGTCACTATATGTCCCATACCAAAATATATATTTCCCAATATATGATGCCTAGATATATCATTATATGTCCCATACCAAAATATATTGTAATCAATATAACAAAATATATTGTAATCAATATAGCATTTGTTTACCAAACTTAAAAACCTCTGATATCTTTAAAAAAAAAAAACATAAAGTGTCTCAAAAAAAAAAATATATCTAGACTTTGCCAAATGAGATAAAAATGCTCACTCTTCTTCCCTTCTTTGCCTTCTTCCATTCTTTGCCAAGAAGATAAAAACACACACTCTTCTTCCTTGCAAGATCATTACATTAATTACACAAATCACATATCTTCAAAGTGAATCTTACATTACTTACACAAATCATCTAACTTCAAACAAGGAGAATGGCCTAAAAGCTTGCAATCAGTCAAAATAGTAACAGAGCTGGGATATAAAATGCAACAAGGGATTCTTGGTGGAAGACACATGCTATAAATATTTCACTTTCATAATAATGAATATTTGGGTGGAAGAAACATGCTATAAATGTTTCACTTTCATACTAATGAATATCATTCATATATGGGTGTAATGAATATCATTCTTATATGGGTGGGATTCTTCACTACACAATCCCCACAATTTTATACCATGAAAAAGCATTAGGAATAGTGATGACCATGAAAAAGCATTAGCAACAGTGATTACATTTACATAATCTTGGTATTTACAGTTGAGAGGGACAAAATGCAAGAATGTATTTGTTTTAACAGTGTCTAAACATGAAAAAGCATTAGCAGTGCTAGTTACATAATCTTGGTATTTATAGTTGAGAGCGACAGATTGCGAGAATGTATTTGCCATGAAATTATAACACCATCAAACTTTATGACATCAAAATTCAATTGATTCTTCATACATTATGGCATACTACATCTCAGGCAGTAGTCCTCGTGTTTTTTTGCTATATATACGCTTGCTTCACAACGTCTTTTCAGAGCTAGAAGATGCTTTAGGAACCTCTGCTCATGACTATATTGGGAGCATCTTGGCAGAGTAAGTGTCATTCTTTGCAGCAAAGGGGCACTTTTGAACAGGCATCCTAACAAAGCAATTTCCTCCTTATCAAAAGTTGAAACCTTTACGTGTGCCTTCTTCAGACTTTTGCTCGTGAAAAGCTCAAATTTGATGCCTCCAGTTTTGTTGCGTGGCACTGCAATCCAAACTTTGTGGGATAAATCTCATTATTAAAAAAACTATGGTGTTCAAACACTCTTAAGGTGATCTAGAAGGTTGATTCAGATCATAGTAACTCTTCGTCACATGTTTACCCTGGTAGGCCAGTTAACTTGGGTAAATGTGGGAGGAGGGTGTTACAAAGTGGTATCATAGCAGGTTGCGCTCTCTTTGGGTGATATTTGATACCACAAAGTGGTATCAAAGCATGATTAAACACTTCGAATGGATGGGCAGAATTTGTTTTTCATGCATCCATGTCAGTTGTATATGTGTGTTTGTTATGCATGGATTGTGTCTAATTGGTGTTATAGTTTGTGGTATCATACATGGTAACTGGGATGATGATTGAGATGATGCCAGTATATTTATATGATTATGATTATACATGTATCACGCTAATATGGAATTAGTTTTCAAATGAGATAGCCTCCCCTAAACTTTGTTGAGGTATGCTGGTTATGTTTGTATTGGTTTATATGACATGGTATGCTTGTAGGAAGAAGAAGATCAAAGATGACTAGAAAAATGGTGGATTACAGTTCACGAGACTCTCCCTACTAATCATATGAGCAACATTGTGATGAGTACTCACCTCATATAGCAGACACCTTGATAAATTTGAAGGTAGAGATAAGAAGTTGCAATCATACAATGACAGGATCATTCAATCACAAGAGAGACTTGCCAAGGCACAATAGAAACAAGCAGATGTCAATGCAGCTATCCTTCGGTTGTTTCTCCGACTTGTAGAGACACAGACAACCACAAGAGAAATTTGCTTCACTCTTTTTAAAGATGTGATTGAACCCATTTCTGCAAACATTTTGTAATGTTCCCTATGTCCATATCATTCATGAAAAATGAGAGTTCAAAACTTTCAAGCTAAGCGGAATGAAAGAACATGACATTATCAATTGCTTGTTTTGTTCTTTCTCCAATACTAGCAACACATTCGTTGGAGAATTTGAGATGGGGCATTAAAGTGCAGAGATATCACCATCTACTAGATAGCACAGTACAACGCATTGCATGTCTTAAAGAAAGTTTGGAGAGAATGTAAGAATAGAGTATGTTGTCTAGTAAAGCGCTAAGTCTGTCACTTGCCATCAATGTGGTTCAAAGAGACGAAGCAGAGTGAAAATGTGGAGGGAAGTAATGCATGCTCGCACCCGTCAAGTGTTGCGTGTCAAAGCTAGGCCATGCGACCTCACGGATCAATTCATGGTGTGCACCAGTGTTATTGGGGAATGTGTAGCCAAATTTAGTTGATTCATTGAGCCAATAAATGACTTATGGTGATAGATACATTATAGAAGCATTTAAAAGTAAATTTTAGTCTTAATACCATTGGAAATAAGATTAAAGTTAAAGTTTTATTGTTATGTTAGGGATTTTGTTAATAGAGATTTTGGTTAAAATATTGGAAAATGTGGATACCTAACTTTCCATAAAAATTATGAGAGAAATTTCATTATTTCATAATTTGTTTCATTATAGGTTGTCACATTCAATGAACATATAAATTAGACAATGTAGGAGATTTTCAGTCTCAACCCACTATAAAAGAAACGTATTATTTCTTTTACGTTCAATTTCGAACTGACATTTTTTTTTTAAATAATAAAATACCGATTAAATAAGCAAAAATATATTGATTAGATAAGAAAAAAAATACAGTCAAATTTAAAAATTGACTTAGTTTGAATTTCATGTCGAACTTGCTTACCTCTCAAGGAGTGTTGTTTCATCTAAATTTATAATGAATTTTAGTTTCAACCCCAACTCCCTTTCTGTCCAATAGTAAAC
The DNA here is from genome assembly GCA_034641835.2 of Pinus albicaulis. NCBI lineage: Eukaryota > Viridiplantae > Streptophyta > Pinopsida > Pinales > Pinaceae > Pinus > Pinus albicaulis. Next base: position 1,158,092,608 of record CM076577.1, read on the forward strand.
ATACCATCTATGTAGGATCTACAACCATACTAACATTCAGTTACATATAAATCTAGAGTATACATATTTCAATGGATTATGGAAAAAAAATATACAACGACACATCACACTTCCTTCCTCTTTAATGATTGAATTTAACACATGGATCACTCATTGACTTACTATGTGAACCATTAAATCAAACACAATTATACTTCCGCTGAAGGCCAGAAGCTGAATCATCAACATAAGATGCATAGTCCTTAGTCGAGATCCATGTTATATAATGCCAAAGGCTATCCTCCCACCCTCTCACCTCATCACTTCATAATTAATGCTCTTAACTAACCCGTGCTCCAACATTCCTCTACAAAAGTTTGGCAAAGATGGCAGAAAAGGTCTAGCATAAGTAGACTAGTCTTGAAAGCAGCCTCTTCCATCATGCTCTAATAAAGATCATTGTTTTACACCAGCTTAAGTAGAAGAACATCACTTGGGACACTTTCATGCAGGCATATGTCTTTTTTTATTCTAGTAGCCAACCTACTAGCCCTAGTTCTCCACCAGCACCATCAACACCTTCTAGACATGTGGAGGTTGGCTCACCTAGCAATGTTTCAGTGAGGAGGAAGATTGAGGTCACCAAGACATACCAGAGAGGAAAAAGCCTTGTGTTTTATCCTCAGATTAAGGAAGGGGCCAAGCCCACATCACCACAGCAAGGATTACATTCACAGCATGATACATCCATGAATGAGGAGGAACATGATTTTGACCTAGTATACTTGGAGGCTAGTGAAGAGCATGAAAATCTAGAGAGGATAATTAAGGACAAAGATGCTCAGATCAAAGAACTCCAGGACAACTTGGCAAGGGTTGATTTCATTATTTCCTTCCTAGAGAAAGAAAATAATCAGCTCAAGGCAAAATAATTTTCTTTGGAGAAAAGTCAGTTTGAGGCTAGCATGCATTATATGAAAGGTAAAGCAGTGGCTGAAATTGAAGCGTCAAAGAAGCATGAAGAGCAAATGAAAAGGAAAAGACCAAGGACCATGGGTCTCAAAAGAGCATTGCAGAGGGAAAGAGAGAAAAATCCATTAGATGAAGAGCTGAGTTTTGAAGAAAGAATAGCCATGGAAATCAATGAAAAAATGGATTTTTGGCTTGAGAAGGTCAATATTCACTTGGAGAAGCTCCTTGACAAGGCCAATAAGAATAACAAGATACATAAACACATGGTTAACCATTACTATGCAATAAATCAAATTTGTAATGTCAAAGTCAAACAGTTGCAAGCCAAACTAAAGGAAACCCTAAAAAGTCAAAATGAGAAAGATAACTTGGAGATTCTTGCTGATGCTTCCCTAGTAGCATAACATAACTCATGAGACACCTTTGGACCAATTTTGAAGAGCTTTGGGGCAATTTTTATTTTTAAGAACTTTTTGTCAAAATTGGAAATTTGAAAAACCAGTTATACTGGAAAAATCATAGCGTGGGCCACACTATGCTTTTGATGGGGGGTCCACTAGAGGAAAAATTAACATTTTTGGATTCCTCTTGACAATTACATCAATCTGACTTAGTAGTTTGACCAAGTCAGCTAGTTTTGGGGGGTCAAAATGCCCAAAAACATGCTAAAAATCACCTTTCTGCCCTGTTTTTGGAGCCTTCGCTATGCTTTCTGAGTAGTCTCGGGAGACTGAATATTTGGAGGGCTAGAAGCCCCCTTTTTAGTGCTTGATCAGTCTATCATGTAGTAGACACCCAGAGATTTCCAATGGTACCTTCAGATCCTGATTTGGACACCTAGAAGGCCTCCAACAGTCAATTTTGTTGAGCTTGCTATGCTTTTTCGAGATTTTGCTACACTTTATCCAAAAGGCAATTTTCACTGAAATTTTGATGTAGTTTGACATTTTACCGATGTAATTGATGAAATGATGATGTCATGAGATGTAATTGAGCTGCTAAATGGAAAATTAGGTTAGATACATGCCTGTAAATGTAATTTTGTTCAAATGTATCTACTTTCCTATCATGAGGTGAATTGGTTGACTTCCTCTAGAGATTAGGGTTTTTTTGACCTTATCATGTAATCAGCTCCACAACTAATGGATTCGACCCCTGAGAGAGGGGAAATTTTGTTTTGGTCTATACCTATCATTTTTGGAGTCATTTTACTGGTTGGATATCAATGGATTGTAATCTTGTACTTTCACACTTATTCATAAATCAAAGGATGCAGTTGCAACTCTTATCTAGGAATTCATGTGCAGTGAGTTTATGATCATGCATCTTCTCTATTATAGTATTTATTGAATGATGTATAACTCCTCTTTCATATCTTGTATCTTCAGCGGATTTCCTTATAGTTTATAGCCAGAATTCTATTGATTTAGCTCTGTTTATATGGAAATGTCATCTTGTGTTATATGCTTCCAGTTTAATGAATTCATGATTGAAAATGATCATTAAATCCCTCTCCTTATTCAGACTCGCGACCATACCTAAAAAACCCTAAACCATCATAAATCCATTTCTATCTTTCTCCTTTATATTTTTTCAGTTGTAAGCACTTTGATCCCTAGACCTAGCTACTTGGTTTCATCCCTGATCTAGCATCAAAGCCTGAATTTATTAAACCTACCTGAGCCTATCATATCTAGCCTAATATCTTTCATGTCATAGTCAATCATTGGTTGTGATCTCATTAAGAGTGGAGCCCCCTCAGCCTCGTAGGACTAGCTACTAGATCAAAGTGGTCTGTGGTTACCTTTGTCAGTCTCCTTTTCATCGTTCGAAGAACTAGTGGAGTGCTAACACATTACAGAGTCACTAATTACGAAATAATGGTCAAAACATTAAATACCAAATTCTATTCAAAACATTCAACAACACACTCACTAATTGTGAAATATTATTCAAAAAATTAATTACCAAATACTATTCAAAACATTAAGCAACTACAACATTTTCCAAATACCAAATACAATTCAAAAGATTAAGCAACTACAATAATTGACATTCAAAACATTAAGCAACTACAACAATTGCGTGGCCATTCAAAACATTAATCAACCAAACTATATCCTTACCCTTATAAATAGTAGCAAAGCCTTATAATCAAATGAGGACAACTGGTTCATTATGTATCCTTATTTTGCAATGCAATTACCAATTTATAATGGCTATATTATAATGATTCATTTTGGAAGTTTTAAAGCAACTATTTATATTACAATGAATCATTTTGCAAGTTTTAAAGCAAGAAAATTTTATAATGCTTTATAATTATTGTGTTGCAACTTTTAGAGCAATATGTACATTATGCATTTTTATTTTACAATTAAGGATTTATAATAATTGATATTATAATGATTCATTTTGCAAATTTTAAACCCACAATTACAATTAAGGATTTATAATGATTTATAATATAATTATTTATTTTGAACCCACAATTACAATTAAGGATTTATAATTTGATTTATATTATAATTGTTTATTTTGCAAGTTTTAAATTCAGAAATATTGCATTACAACTTTTAAAGTAATAAAAAATTTACAAATGATATATCTTACTTTTTTTTTCTTAATTTTATTTCTAATTATTTAATTTAAAGATCATGGTCATGTCTAAGAATAATGAATTAATTGAAAAATCATTATCTATCCAAAATCCAACGAGTAGACATTATCTTAACATATAAAAACAAAATAGTATAATTTTTAAATATACAAAATTTAATCATAATCCTTAGCAGAAAATTTAATTATAATCAATTTATTACATAATCTTTAATCATAATCAACTCACTTAATAATCATCCAACACTCTATATAAATGAATAGAAATATATATCCTATCCTCTTTGATATGAGGAGGATATGAAACATAGTTATATATATATATATATATATATATATATATATATATTCTATCATGTTTGGTCTGAGGCATGAGGCATACATATATCGCTATAGGTCCCATACCACAATATATTGTAATCAATAATCAATTCAACATTTGTTTATCCAAACTTAATTAAAAAGCTTTGAAATCTTAAATAAAAACATATATCGCTATAGGTCCCATACCGCAATATATCACAATATATGGTAATCAATAATCAATTCAACATTTGTTTATCCAAACTTAATTAAAAAGCTTTGAAATCTTAAATAAAAACATCAAATGTCTTTAAAAAAAAAAAAAAAAACCTTTGAAATCTAAAAAAAATAAATCAGATGTCCCCATAAAAAAAGACTTTGCCAAATGACATAAAAACACTTATTCTTCAGACTTTGCCAAATGATATAAAAACACCTACTCTTCTTCCCTTTCTTGTAAGATCATTACATTACTTACACAAATAATGATCTTGCACAATTTATGTAACTTCAACCTAAATCTTGAAGTACTTTAACTTTACACAAATCATCTAACTTCAAAATCAAAATAAAACCACTAGAATCATTTAACTTCAAAGTCAAAATGAAACTAGAGAATCATTTAACTTCAAAGTGAGTCTGAGATTACTTACACAAATCACCTTAACTTCAAAATTAAAATCACCTTAACTTCAAAATTAAAATAAAACCAGGAGAATGGTTAAAAGCTTGCAATGAGTCAAAATAGTAAGAGAGCAAAATAGTAAGAGAGCAGGAATATTTTTTTTCAGAAGAAAAAACAATGTATATTTATGTGAATAAACAGCATATGCACAAGATGTTGGAATTTGTATGTATGAAGAGGAGCCAAAATTTTGCATCCTGTACGTGGCAAATCTTGCAATTGGCTATGTGGAAAAGAAGATCTCTTTTACATCCAAAGTCTTCCAGACTTTTTCTATTTTTAGAGAAAAATAAACTTATGCAACCTCTCATTCATTTATAAAACACAAAGGAGATGTATCCATGTGATGAAGATGAATACACTGGTCAAGCCATATCTACTGGGAATAGAAGATGTTGCGTCTCCATAGTGGGAGGGCATGCAAGATCATATTGGAAACCAATAGCATAACAACATTCATTGAAAAGACGCTCGCTTGAGGGAGAATCTAAGATGACATGCTCGAGTCATGCGTCCACAGTGAGGCCAAATGAAAAACAGCAATCAAATATAACATACTCGTCTATAAATCACGCTCGCTTGCAGAGTTAGAGGAAAGGAAGTGAAGCCATATCACACATTCGGGTTTCCTGATGAAGGCAGCTACATGTAAGAAAAGGATGACAAGTTCATTGGAAATGAGACCACCTATGATTGCAGAGATCTCCCCATAGAGGCAATAGGATTATGAATAGAGAAAAAAATGTTTAGGTTAGAGAAGGATGCACTTCCAGGCTGATAAAAAGGAGCAGAGAAGGTAGAGTAGAGCAGTCTAATGATCAGGCTCGCTTGCAGAAGTCCGGAAAGGAAGCCACGCTCGCTTGTCAAAAATTTAAGAGATGTTGCGTCTCCATAGTGGGAGGGCATGCAAGATCATATTGGAAACCAATAGCATAACAACATTCATTGAAAAGACGCTCGCTTGAGGGAGAATCTAAGATGACATGCTCGAGTCATGCGTCCACAGTGAGGCCAAATGAAAAACAGCAATCAAATATAACATACTCGTCTATAAATCACGCTCGCTTGCAGAGTTAGAGGAAAGGAAGTGAAGCCATATCACACATTCGGGTTTCCTGATGAAGGCAGCTACATGTAAGAAAAGGATGACAAGTTCATTGGAAATGAGACCACCTATGATTGCAGAGATCTCCCCATAGAGGCAATAGGATTATGAATAGAGAAAAAAATGTTTAGGTTAGAGAAGGATGCACTTCCAGGCTGATAAAAAGGAGCAGAGAAGGTAGAGTAGAGCAGTCTAATGATCAGGCTCGCTTGCAGAAGTCCGGAAAGGAAGCCACGCTCGCTTGTCAAAAATTTAAGTCCGGAAAGGAAGCAATTTAAGTCCGGAAAGGAAGCCACACTCGCTTGTCAAAAATTTAAGGATGAGTAGTGTTGCAATAGCCAAAACTAATGGGAAGGGGAAAAGAGATTCTACCAGCAAAAAAAATCCTCATCTAACAGCAAGGGGAAGAGGATCAGGGGATCGGGATGTCGGATCAGGGAATCGGGATGTCATTGGACCATACTTGAGACCCCGAGAACCCTGATTGTATTTGATTATCTTTATCGAACCAAAATCCATAGAAATGCCCCTCTTTGAGAGGCAATCATCTAATAGCAAGGGGAAGAGGATCAGGGGATCAGGTTGTCATTGGACCATACTTGAGAACCCGAGAACCTGATTGTATTTGATTATCTTTATCGAACCAAAATCCATAGAAATGCCCCTCTTTGAAAGGCAATCAACCCTGGTGTTAAGTTCACGAAAAATGTGGGAAATCAGGAGCTTACCTAATTTATGCCATAAAGATTTAGTTCGAATCCATCCGAGAAAGCAGAAATATAAAATGGAAGAATGGTTAAAAGCTCGCAATGAGTCAAAATAGTAAGAGAGCAGGAATATAAAATGGAATCTCGGTGGAAGACACGTGATAACAAAAATATAAATGCTTCACTTTCATACTCATGAATATCATTCGTATATGGGTGGGATTCTTCACTGCACAATGCACACAATTTTATACCATGAAAAAGAATTAGGAATAGTGATTACCATGAAAAAGCATTAGCAACAGTGATTACATAACCTTGGTATTTACAGTTGAGAGGGACAAAATGCAAGAATGTCTTTGTTTTAACAGTATCTAAACATGAAAAAGCATTAGCAGTGCTGGTTACATAATCTTGGTATTTACATTTGAGAGTGACTCAATGCGAGAATGTATTTGCCATGAAATTCTAACACCATCAAACTTTATGACATCAAAATTCAACTGATTCTTCATACATTATGGCATGCGACATCTCAGGCAGTAGTCCTCGTGTTTTTCTGCTATATATACGCTTGCTTCGCCACGTCTTTTCAAAGCTAGAAGCTCTTTTAGGAAACTCTGCCCATGAGTATATTGGGAGCATCTTGGCAGAGTAAGTGTCATTCTTTGCAGCAAAGGTGCACTTCTGAACAGGCATCCTAACAGAGCAATTTCCTTCTCATCAAAAGTTGAAACCTTTACGTGTGCCTTCTTCAGACTTTTTAGTGAAAAGCTCAAATTTGATGCCTCCAGTTTTGCTGCGTGGCCTTTACGTGTGCCTTCTTCAGACTTTTTAGTGAAAAGCTCAAATTTGATGCCTCCAGTTTTGCTGCGTGGCTCTGCAATCCAAACTTTGTGGGATAAATCTCGTTATTAAAAAAACTATGGTGTTCAAACACTCTTCACATAGATGCATAGATGCTAAAAGCAAGACAATTACTAACCTTAAACCATTTACTTTCTATTGAGAGTTCTTCAAGAGAGACCAAATTTTCCAGAAGTGCCAGAGAAGGGGCTTGTCTACTGAGGCCATGAAGGGAAACTTTCTTCACATATGTTGCAGTAGAAAAGCATTTAAGTAAATTAAGCTCTGTTGTGGACAAATGCAGAGACCCACAAGACTTGAGCTCCACCATTGACATCGTGGGACAATGTTGCACTATGAAATTCACCAGATTTGGGCAGTTCACTGTCACCGAGATTTTACCCTGAACTCCAGTAATAGCGAGACACTTGAGATTGCCTGCAAAAATTTTCACATTGCTCAGCCCTTCACAGTATTCAACAATCAAATTTTCAAGAAGAGGGCATTTTGCTACAAGATGGTCAAGTATATCGTCATTTGTATAAATGAAGGATAGAGAACAGGTTACAAGGCATCTGAAACCCCTGAAGTAAGGGGGTAGCCGTTTAAAGGAAAGCAAATGGAGCTTCAATACTGTAAGGCATTCACAAGAAAATAGAGAAGTTGGAACATCCAAGAAACTGCCAGTCAAAACATTGCCGAGAGCGATTTGCTTCACTCTTTTTAAAGATGCGGATTGAACCCATTTCTGCAAACATTTAGTAATTTTCCCTTTTTCCATATCATTCATGAAAAATGAGAGTTCAAAACTTTCAAGCTGAGCGGAATGAAAGAACAGAACAGTATCAATGGCCTGTTTTGTTGTTTCTCCATCACCAGCAACACATTCATTGGAGAATTTGAGATGGGGCATTAAAGTGCAGAGATATCGCCATCTGGTAGATAGCACAGTACAGCGCGTTGCATCTCTTAAAGAAAGTTTTGAAAGGATGTAAGAAGAGAGTATGTTGTCTGGTAAAGCGCTGAGTCTGTCACTTGCCATGGATGCGGTTCCAAGAGACGAAGCAGAGTGAAAATGTGGAGGGAGGTAATGCATGCTCGCACCCGACAAGTGCTGCGCGTCAAAGCGAGGCCATGCCACCGATCAATTTGTTGTGTGCGCCAGTGTTATTGGGGAATGTGTAGCCAAATTTAGTTGATTCATTGAAATAATTTATTTTCATTATAGTTTGTGAATTTGAGTGATAATTGGTACATCGTTTATATAACAACATGTTCGTCTATATAAGTCACAAAATTGGAGAGGGTAATTTGTACTAATTAAACCATTCTACTTAGCCAATCGATTAACTAGATTGATATGTTGCTTTTTTGGAACTTCATTTCTCTATTTCACATTCTTTTCATTTATTTAGTTTTTCTTAACACCGTAAAGACTTCAAAGTTGCATATTAACACTCCGTTTTATCTTAAGGGATAAAATAGTAAAGTGATAGACATAAATCACAAGACATGGAAAACAACTCCATAATAAAGTGCACTAGCAGATAGCTTGATATAATATAAACTCATAGGTTAGTTATGTTGCAATGGAGTATGAAGATCGAACTTTGAATAAAATTTCATCTAGCTTTGGCCTGGCCATTAAATTCACACTTACCACAATCTCACATAAAGTATACCTTGCATTGCATAGACTCGTAAGGTGAATGTAAAGCCAAAAAAGGAAATTAAAAAATATTAATTTGTGCAATTAATTAAAATAAACATCTTTTTCTATTTATGATAGGTTAAAAACAATGAGGCAGTAAATTGGCTTTTTTTTTGTTTTTTAATACAAGTTGAAAAAACATAATACCAAAATTAAAAAACTAAATTATATACTTTAGTAGTGGTATAACAACGTAATTTTTTTTGGTTCATATTTAGAGATTTTTAAGTAACATATCTTTCTATCCATGGTTGGAAATGGTTACTATGTTGACCCAATTTTCAAATATAATTATGAGAATGGGTCTAAAATTTCAATTTTTTTTCAAACTTTTAAAATATAAGGACAAACAACATCATAGTGTTAAAAGTTATGATGTCCTAAAGTTTTATTTGTTTAGCTCAACAATGTCACCTTGACATGCCATGTGGCACCTACATGGTCACCACGTGGCACACTGTTCTAATGCCACTTCACCATGTTGTACCCTGAGTTAAACTGAGTGGGGCGGGGGGGCGGGGGGGCGGTGGGGGGGCGGCGGAGGGGGGATTGTGAATCAGTTTAATGCATTCATGGTCTTGTAAAACTTTCTTTTACACTTATTTACATTTTCATTTCATGATCAACTTAATGTATAATGGAACAACAATCATAATAAGTGAGCAACAGTTATTAAGCAGATTAAATACAGAATTTCAACACATAATCATCGAGCACATAGACAACACATATAAGTGGAAACCCATAAGGGAGAAAACCACATCTTATTATTGTTGTGATGCAAAGGCAAGCTCCAACTTCCTCTCACCACTGATTTTCTGTAGGCTCCAACCTACAGGACGCTACTACCTCGATTCTGCAAGCTACAACTTGTAAGGAAGCTCCAAATCCCATCTATTTCTATAGGCTATAACCCACAGGAGGCTCCTACCTCATCCAGCTCCAACTGACATCTATCAAGCTACAAATTGATATGGAAGCACCAACTTCCTCACATGCAGATTTACCTGGATATCAGCTCTGTTCTATTCCTTCTTCACTGTTGTCCTCCAACCTTCATATCTACCTTATATCATCTCTGGATCTACATTGCTTCTCTATCATATTTTTTTTTTCTTTTCACTTTCTAACGCCCTTTCTGCATATGACAGTAACATTATTTATAGAGATCACCCTCTCCTTATTTTCTCGCTCATGATTTCAGGAGGTTACAACACTATCTACTCATTTCAGTATTAAATTGGTGTTTTTCATTACCTACCGAGACTTGCCTTTGCATCAAAAAAATTAATAATACATTTTCAGTTATACACAATTATTTACTCAATCCATTAGTTTCTCGCTTTGTTGTGCATTTGTCCTTTCTGTTGTTGTCACTGCCTTTTCTATTTCTGTTGTTTTATTCCAGCTCTGTTGCATAACTACCCTATTTCTTCCATTACCTGAGTCTTTTGTGCTGCAATCACCCACACTTTGCATATATAAAATGCACATCTCAATATTAAAGACCCCAAATATATGGCGCGGAAGCTGTTCTCATCAACCTCAAAATAGAGTCAAACTCTTATGCGGAAGCTATTGTATTTAACCTTCATTTGAGCTTTCTTCACTTTTAACCCATGGTTATAAAACCCAACTTCCTTAACCTTATATGCGAAACTTATTCTTCTTTATAAATCTTTATTTGTGTTTACAAACCATATAAAATACTCACCTATAGCTCAAGGATTTCAATTTATGAATTAAACATAATGCCGACGTATATAAACTTAAACTTTCAGCCCCACACTTCATATCCCAAATATAATGAAACCCTTTCTTAAACCAAGGTTTAAACTCTATTCGCATATCTTGATGCGAGAATTCAAAATCCCTTTATACAGGTAACTATATCCTTATATTTCTTGTGGTTATAAATCCATATTTTATCTGCATCAATTAAAACATTTTAATTATGCTTTAAACTTTTAAACAATATATCAACATATATATATTTTCGAGCCCACAGTTTACCTGACGGCCAATCTCAATTTTTGACGGCGATTTACATACTTTGCACATATCTTGATGCACATTCAGCCCTCAAATCTCCACCGTCAATCCTTCATCCCAATCCAATGGTTATAAATCCATCGCACCTTTCCTCATCCATCCAACGGCTATCGCACTCTGTCTCCCAATCCAACAACATTTGCAAATAAAGATGCACAAGATTTAAGGTTTCCCGACCTATGCGAAATAGGTGGTTTTGATTTGCCACGCGTCGCCCTCTTAACGGTATCGCGTTCGTTTTGAGTTAAGTTGTGTGATAAAACCATTTTGGTTTTACGAAACCACCTTCACTGTTTCGTCTTCGCTATTGGCTCGTGGTTCCATCACTCCACTGTTCTGTTGGATTTGTTCCTCCTCTTCTGGTTCCATGCCATCTCGATTCTTGGTTCCACTTCTGTTCACCATTCATTCATTAGGTTAGTTACAGTTCATTCAACGCACAGTTTTCTTCTGCGCCACCACTTTAAGACTTCTGCCTTGATTCAACTTCATTACCTCGACAAAATTATGTTTAGTCCAGAGAATTACAACTGTAGTTTCTTCTTCTTTCTCCACACCTGTGCCCAACTGAAAAATGGAGAATCAATCGTCTCTGTCTCTCGAAGACTTTGATTAATCCTTTTCTAACCTTCTTACTCTACACAATGTGATTTGGACGATGATTTGAATGACCAAATTTCTTTTTAAAGGCATCGATCCTTTCTGTGATCGATGCTCAATCATATGCTATCCATCCAAGATTTAATTACAAATTGAATGTTCAACTTTTTAAACACACAGTCTCGGAATTCCTTTGAATTAGTCTGATTCATTTCCTGTCTAAAACCTCCTCTTGTAGCCTCTACCACTTTACTTTCTTCCTTCTGGTCCAACCATATCTCTAGTCTTTCTTATTTCTCTGCAACAATTTCATCTGATCCTGATCTGCTCCCTTGTCCTTAATGATAATTTTTGGTGCTACTCCTTTCTTCTCCTTTGCCATCAATGAAAATATTTCCAATAGTCTCCCCCTTTGGCATTGATGGCAATATTCCAATGCTTCCTCCCCATTCTCATTCTAAGAAGTGTCTTGTTTCCTCTGCTTGCTTTTCAGAAGAGCCCTACTTATTTTGCTTGCTTTTCCTCCCCCTTTGACATCAATGGTAAAGGGTTGCACATTTCCCAATGTAGTTGCTATCTTTCCATTTCCTCTGATCTTGAGGACTTGTTCCATGCACTGCTCCATTTCTCTAGCTCTTTTATGAAAATTTTTATTGACTGTTCTCCCCCTGGAATGATGCTTTCTTGTCTGATATTGACTATCACTTGTCTTCTACACTGATCCTGTTCCTCGTATGCAGCCTTTATTTTTTAATTTCTGATCATGTTAGAGAGTAACATCTGTAGACACTACCCCTAGTTTGTCTCTTAGATATTCAAATGGTTCTTTAGCAAGGGGTTTTTTGAATATGTCTGTTGTTTGTTCCTTTGTTGCTACATATTCCAACTTCACTAATTTTTGTGCTACTTATTCTTTGACGAAGTGGTACTTTATTGGGATGTGCTTTGTTTTTGAATGAAGTACAGGATTTTTTGATATGCTTATTGCACTTGTATTGTCAAATTTGATAGAAATGGGTTCATCAATGCTTACCTTCATGTCTTGGAGAGTTTGTTTCATCCACATTACTTGTGTGCAACATGTTGCTGCTACTATGTATTCTGCTTTTGTTGTAGATAGAGAGATAGAAGTTTGCTTCTTGCTTAGCCATGCCACCAGACTTTTTCCCAAATAAAATGCACCTACACTTGTGCTTTTCCTGTCATCCACATAGCTGGCCCATTCTTCATCTGTGTATGATGTCAATGTGAAGCTTTTTCCTTTTGGATACCATAGGCCGTAATGTGCAGTTCCTTGTAGATATCTAAATATTCTCTTGATTGCTAGTAAGTGATTTTGTTTTGGTGCTGCTTGATATCTTGCCACAAGTCCTATTGCCAACATAATGTTCGGTCTAGAGGCAGTTAGGTATAGCAGAATTCCTATCATGGATCTATAATGTCTTTGATCTACATCTGCAGATCCATCATTAGCACATAGTTTGCATCCAGTGATCATGGGAGTTGACACAGGTTTGTAGTCTTCCATTTGGAACTTTTTCAACATCTCTCTTAAGTATTTTTCTTGCGAAATGAATATTCCTGTGTTCTTTTGTAGAATTTAAAGTCCTAAATAGAAAGTGAGCTCTCCAATCATAGACATCTCAAATTCTGATTTCATTTCTTCCGCAAATCCTTTTGGTAACTCATCTTTGTTGCTACCAAACATGATGTCATCTACATACACTACTACAATTAGGAGTTCATTTTCATCAACCTTTATGTACAAATTGTTGTCTACTCCTCCTTTCTTGAACCCTTGTTTTTGCAAGTATTTTTCCAGCTTTGAATACCATGCACGAGGAGCTTGTTTCAGACCATATAAGGCTTTGTTTAATCTACACACATAGTCATGTTTATCTGTTAAGGATAATCCTTCAGGTTGTTCCATGTAGACTTCTTCCTCTAAATCTCCATTCAGGAAGGAAAACTTCACATCCATTTTATATACCATGAAATCATGATAGCATGAAAAAGCCAAAAACATTCTGATTGCTTCCATTTTCGCTACATGGGCAAAGGTTTCATCATAATCAAGACCTTCGATTTGAGAATATTCTTTGCATACAACTCTAGCTTTATTTTTTATTACCTGCCCTTGTTCATTCATCTTATTCTTGAATATCCATTTTGTGCCAATGACATTTTTGCCAGTGGGTCTTGGCATTAACTACCAGGTATTGTTCTTCTCAATTTGGTCTAGTTCTTCATTCATATCATTAACCCAATTTTTGTCTTTGTTTGCTTCTTCAAACTTCTTTGGCTCTATTTGAGATAGCATGGCTAGGTATACTTCTTCTGTCCGTTCAGCTAGCTGTCTTATAGTTTGGACTCCCACACTCTTGTCCCCAATGATTTGATCTTCTGGATGGTTCTTTTGAGTGTGTCTTGAGGGACCTTTTGAGTTTAATTCAGTAACTTCTGTTGTCTTGGTCCATTCATCATTATTTTGGTTCTCAGCTTCATGATCATCTGGAGGATTGGCGCAGCTTGTGCTTCTTGTATAGTTTGGTAGATCTTTGTCAAATCTTACATCAATGCTTTCGACAATTTTGTTCAGTCTTTTGTTGTAGCACCTGTAACCCTTACTCTTGGATGCATATCCTAAAAATATTCCTTCATCAGCTCTTGCATCAAACTTCCCCAATTTTTCATCATTATTTTTTATGAAACACTTGCTTCCAAAGACTCTAAAGTGCTTGATTGATGCAGGTTTACCATGCCATAATTCGTAAGGAGTCTTATCACAATTTGGTATTAGATGAGCTTTGTTGAGAATGTGAACAACTGTGTGTACTGCTTCTGCCCAGAAGGTTTGGGGAATGTTACTTTCTTGCATCATGGCTCTGGAAATATGTTGTATTGACCTGTTTTGCCTCTCTGCCACTACATTCTGTTGAGGTGTACCTGTGATCGTAAACTGTTGTTTTATCCCATGTTCATTGCATAGGTCTGAAAAATCATAGTTTGTGAATTCACCTCCTCTGTTTAATTTGATGCACTTTAGCTTGCATCATGTTTGATTTTCTGCCAATGCCTTGAATATCTTGAATTTCTCAAGTGCTTTAGATTTATATTTGAGAAATTCCACCCACATCAATCTGGTAAAATCATCTATTATCAGCATGAAATAAGATTCTTCACCTGGTGCATTAGTTCTTGAAGGTCCACATAGGTCCATGTGTACAAGATGAAGTGGCCTACTTGTGGATAGTTTATCTTTGGCCTTGAAAGATGTGTGGGTCTGCTTGCCCAGTTGGCAGGATTTGCATATGGTATTTGGAGACTTCTTTATTTCAGGCATATCTCTGACTACATTCTTCTTGCTTAGACTAATGATGTGGTCAAAGTTTAGGTGTCCCAATCTTCTATTCCATAACCATGATTCGTCAAGTTTTCTTATGTGGCATGCTTCATTCTCTTCTTTCACTATATAGACATTACTTTTTGTTCGAACACCTTTGATCAAGGTCTTTCCTGTGGTGCTAGATCTTACTTCACAATCGTGGGCTCTGAAAAGAACCTCACAGCCTTTATCACACATTTGACTGACACTTAGCAAATTGGCTTTCAGCCCATCCACAAATAGTACATCTTCAGCCTCTCCTCTTCCATTATTCAGACTGACTGAGCCTTTTTCCTTTGATTTTCCCTACTTTATCATTGAATAATGTTACATTTCCAGATTTCTTTTCATCAGAGGTTACAAACTTGCTTCGATCTCCAGTCATATGCTTTGAGCATCCACTGTCCATATACCATTGGATTTTCTGATCTTGAGCTATTAGAGCCAGGTCACACTTATTTAGCTTCTTTTTCCACTGCATGCGACTATTTTTTTGGTACCTTTCCCGAGAAGATGGACCACAGTCTTTGAGAGGACATTTGTGAGACTTGTGCCCAATTTGATGGCAGACAAAGCATTTTATTATATTTCTAAATGGATTACGTATACGAGTGAATTCTCCATTGTTCATAAACCTCCTTGAGTTTTCATACATCAGTATTTTCCCATACGTTCTACACTCCATGGCTTTATGACCAAACCCCTTACAGTAAAAACAATACCCATGGAACCGATTAGTGTACCTGGTGAAAGGTTGTCCTCTCCATTTGTTTGCTTAAGGTAGTATTTTTATTTTCTGCATCCTTTGCTGGTTGGACTCGATTTTCTTTGTCTGACAGTATGCTACAATATATCCCAGTTTGTGGCAGGCAAAAGAAGTGATATTTCTCATAGGAGGAAAGAATCTCCTTTGAAAACTTCCAAATTTATTCAATTCATATTCAGGAGTGTAAGAGACTTTTTCATCTAACTGTTTCTTTATTTTTTTCTTTTTCATTTGAGGTTCCTGCTTGTTTCTGTTTACTTCATTGTAGGTCATGTTTTTGCTGGCTTCTACTTCTGTAGGAATCTTTTGAGTTGATTCATTATCCTTTACAGCTTTTACAAAATTGATTTTCTGGTTATCTTCTACCTTGGATTTGTTGGTTTCTCCTTTGTAACCTATCCCAGCCTTTATGAGAGGATATCTTTGAGCATTTAGTATTTTATCCAACTGTTCAAAGCTTTTCATTCGTGGAGTGTTCATTGATAATTCCCTTTGGGTATTTTCTAATTTCTTTCTCAGGCATACTACTTCTTCTTCCAATTTCTCTTGCTTCTGAATTTTATCCTTAATTTGCTTTAGTAGAGTGTCTTCCACCTTCTTAGCTTCTTCAAGCTCTACTTTCAACTGAATGAGGTATTCTGAATTTGGTTCTTCTTTTACATATTTGAGGAGAATGTATTTATGTTTTCTGCACTTGAGTTTAAGTCTGTTTATTTCCTCCAGGGCACTTCTTAGCTCCCCCTCAAGATCTACCTCACCTTCTTCCTCATCTTCTAGAAGAAATCCTTTAGACTCTTCCTTGGCCATCAACAAAAATTCAAAGGTTCCTTCTTCATTTGAGGATTCATCTGAGTTTTCTGATGCACTGCTATCTTTCTAAGCATAAAATAATTTTCTATTGAATCTCTTCCCTTTCTTCCAGTTATTTGTTTTGTTTTTCTCTGTCTCTTGTGTCTAATTCTTTGTTTTCTTATTAGAACACTTAGAAGCATAGTGCCCAACTCTTCCACAGTTGAAGCATTTAAATGGAAGTTTACCTTTATACTTACCTGAGCCTCTATCCAATATTCTGACAAATTTGGCCTCTTCTTCATCAGAGTAGGAGCATGTATCTTCCTTTTCTTCTTTTCATTTCTCTGCCTTAAAGGCTATCTCCCTCACATTTGACTTCCCCTGTGGAAGTTTCATCTCATAAGCCGTCAAGTTTCCAAGTAATTGGTTCATGGTCAATGTTTCCCAGTTTGTTGTTTCTTCTATGGCTGAGACCTTAGGGTTAAACCTGGAAGGTAAAGATCTGAATATATTTTGCACAATTACACATTCTTTAATGGGTTCTCCTAGAGCTTTCATGTTATTCAATATTTCTGCAAACTTTAAGAAGAAACTAGCTATATCTTCATCTTCATTCATTTTTACATTTTCAAACTGAGCTCTATAGGTTTGCAGCCTAGCAATATTCACATTTTTATCTCCCTCGTGGATAGTTTCTAATGTATCCCATATTTCTTTGGCAATCTTGTTGTGCATTACTTTGATAAATTATGCCTCACACAGACCACTTAAGAGTGCATTCATGGCTTTTAAATTAGCTATAAAATCTTGTTTGGCTTCTTTCTCTATGTCAGAATGCTTTGGGGCATATCCTAATTCCACAGCATCCCAAACTTCTATTCCTAGAGACATTATGTATGTCCTCATTCTAATTTTCCAAAAGGCATAGTTTGTGCCAGTAAACAATGGGGATTTATTTGTTGAGCATCCTTCTTGACTAGCCATCTTGGGGACCTGTGATCTCCTTCCAGTTGTTAAATTCATACAAAAGGAACTTGGCTCTGATACCAATTGTTGTACCCTTAGTTAAACTTAGAAGGGGGGGTGTGAATTAGTTTAATGCATTCATGGTCTTGTAAAATTTTCTTTTACACTTATTTACATCTTCATTTAATGATCAACTTAATGTATAATGGAACACCAATCATAATAAGTGAGCAACAGGTATTAAGAAGATTAAATACATAATTTAAACACATAATCAACAAGCACATAGAGAACAGATATAAGTGGAAACCCATAAGGGAGAAAACCACATCTTATTATTGTTGTGATGCAAAGGCAAGCTCCAACTTCCTCTCACCACTGATTTTCTGTAGGCTCCAACCTATAGGAGGCTACTACCTCGATTCTGAAAGCTACAACTTGTAAGGAAGTTCCACCTCCCATCTATTTTCTGCAGGCTATAACCCACACGAGATTCCTACCTCATCCAACTCCAACTGAACATCTATCAAGCTACAACCTGATATGGAAGCACCAACTTCCTCACATGCAGATTTACTTGGATATCAGCTTTGTTCTATTCCTTCTTCACTACTGTCCTCCAACCTTCATATCTACCTTATATCATCTTTGGATCTACACTGCTTCTTTATCGATTTTTTTTTTCTTTCCACTCTCTAATGCCCTTTCTGCATATGACAGTAACATTATTTATAGAGATCACCCTCTCACTGTTTGCATTCCTCATGGGAATATGAATTGAACAGGCATGACTCTCTGCCTTCCACCTCCTCATTTTCTCACTCATCATTTCAGGAGGTTACAACACTATCTACTCATTTCAGTATTAAATTGGTATTTTTCATTGCCTACCGAGACTTGCCTTTGCATCACAAAAATTAATAATACATTTTTAGTTATACATATTTATTTACTCAATCCATCAGTTTCTCGCTTTGCTGTGCATTTTTCCTTTCTGCTACTGTCACTGTCTTTTATATTTCTGTTGTTTTATTCCAGCTCTATTTCATAACTGCCCTGTTTCTTTCGTTACCCGAGTCTTTTGTGCTGCGATCACCCACACTTTGCATATATAAAATGCACATCTCAATATTAAATACCCCAAATATATGGTGTGGAAGTTTTTCTCATCAACCTCAAAATAGAGTCAAACTCTTATGCGGAAGCTATTTTATTTAACCTTCATCTGAGCTTTCTTCACTTTTTAACCCATGGTTATAAAACCCAACTTCCTTAACCTTATATGTGGAACTTATTCTTCTTCATAAATCTTTATTTGTGTTTACAAACCATATAAAATACTCACCTATATCTCAAGGATTTCAATTTATGAATTAAACATACTGTCGACGTATATAAACTTAAAATTTCGGCCCCACACTTCATATCCCAAATATATTGAAACCCTTTCTTAAACCAAGGTTTAAACTCTATTCACATATCTTGATGCGAGAATTCAAAATCCCTTTATTCAGGAAACTATCTCCTTATATTTGCTATGGTTATAAATCCATATTTTATCCGCATCAATTAAAACATTTTAACTATGCTTTAAACTTTTAAACAATATATCAACATATATATATTTTCGGGCACACAGTTTACCTTACGGCCAATCTCAATTTTTGACGGTGATTTACATACTTTGCACATATCTCAATGCACACTCCACGCTCAAATCTCCACTGTCAATCCTTCATCCCAATCCAATGGTTATAAATCCATCGCACCTTTCCTCATCCATCCAATGGCTATTACACTTCGTCTACCAATCCAATGGCAATCGAAAATAAATATGCACGAGATTTAAGGTTTCCCAACCTATGCGAAATAGGTGGTTTTGATTTTCCACGCGTCGCCCTCTTAACGCTATAGCGTTCGTTTCGACCTTTACCACTTACCAACATTAAGCTGTGCGATAAAACCATTTCGGTTTTACAAAACCACCTTCACTGTTCCATCTTTTCTATTGGCTCGTGGTTTTGTCACTCCATTGTTCTGTTGGATTTGTTCTTCCTCTTCCAGTTCCATGCCATCTCGATTATTGGTTTCACTTCTGTTCACCATCCATTCATTAGGTTAGTTACAGTTCATTCAACACATAGTCTTCTTCTGCATCACCACTTTAAGACTTCTGCCTTGATTCAACTTTGTTACCTCGACAAAATTATGTTCAGTCCAGAGAATTCTGATTGTAGTTTCTTCTTCTTCTCCACACCTGTGCCCAACTAAAAAATGGAGATTCAATCGTCTTTGTCTCTCGAAGACTTTGATTAATCATTTCCTAACCTTCTTACTCTACACAGTGTGATTTGGACGATGATTTGAATGACCAAATTTCTTTTTAAGCACATCGATCCATTCTGTGATCGATGCTCAATCATATGATATCCATCCAGGATTCAATTACAAATTGAATGTTCATCCTTTTAAACACACAGTCTTGGAATTCCTTTGAATTTTTCTTATTCATTTCCAGTCTAAAACCTCCTATTGTAGCCTCTGCTACTTTACTTTCTTCCTCATGGTCCAGCCATTTCTCTGGTCTTTCTTATTTCTCTGCAACAATTTCATCTAATCATGATCTGCTCCCTTGTCCTTAATGATAATTTCTGGTGTTGCTCCTTTCTTCTCCTTTGCCACCAATGACAATATTTCCAACAGTCTTCCCCTTTGCCATTGATGGCAATATTCCAATGCTTCCTCCCCATTCTCATTTTGAGAAGTGTCTTGTTTCCTGTGCTTGCTTTTCAGAAGAGCCTTTCTTTTTTTGCTTGCTTTTCCTCCCCCTTTGACATCAATGGCAAAGGGTTGCACATTTCCCAATTTTGTTTCTATCTTTTCATTTCCTCTAATCTTGAGGACCTGTTCCATGCACTGCTCCATTGCTCTAGCTCTTTTATGACAATTTTTATTGACTACTCTCCCCCTGGAATGATTCTTTCTTGTTTGATATTGACTATCATTTGTCTTCTGTACTGATCCTGTTCCTTGTATGCAGCCTTTATTTTTTTATTTTTGATCATGTCAGAGAGTAACATATGTAGACACTACCCTTAGTTTGTCTCTAAGATATTCGAATGGTTCTTTAGCAAGGGGTTTTGTGAATATGTCTGTTGTTTGTTCCTTTGTTGGTACATATTCCAACTTCACTAATTTCTGTGCTACTTGTTCTCTGAGGAAGTGGTACTTTATTGGGATGTGCTTTGTTTTTGTATGAAGTACATGATTTTTTGATATACTTATTGCACTTTTATTGTCACATTTGATAGAAATGGGTTCATCAATGCTTACCTTCATGTCTTGGAGAGTTTGTTTCATCCACATTACTTGTGTGCAACATGCTTCTATTGCTATATATTCTGCTTCTGCTGTAGATAGAGAGATAGAAGTTTGCTTCTTGCTTAGCCATGCCACCAGACTTTTTCCCAAATAAAATGCACCTACACTTGTGATTTTCCTGTCATCCACACAGCTGGCCCATTCTTCATCTACGTATGCTGTCAATGTGAAGCTTTTGCCTTTTGGATACCATAGGCCATATTGTGCAGTTCCTTGCAGATATCTAAATATTCTCTTGATTGCTAGTAAGTGATTTTGTTTTGGTGCTGCTTGATATCTTTCCACAAGTCCTATTGCCAACATAATGTCCGGTCTAGAGGCAGTTAGGTATAGCAGACTTCCTATCATGGATCTGTAAAGTCTTTGATCTACATCTGCAGATCCATCATTAGCACATAGTTTGCGTCCAGTGATCATGGGAGTTGGCACAGGTTTGCAGTCTTCCATTTGGAACTTTTTCAACATCTCTCTTAAGTATTTTTCTTGTGAAATGAATATTCATGTGTTCTTTTGTAGACTTTGAAGTCCTAAATAGAAGGTGAGCTCTCCAATCATATACATCTCAAATTCTGATTTCATTTCTTCCGCAAATCCTTTTGCTAACTCATCTTTGTTGTTACCAAACTTGATGTCATCTACATACACTAGTACAATTAGGAGTTAATTTTCATCAGCCTTATGTACAAATTGTTGTCTACTCCTCCTTTCTTGAACCCTTGTTTTTGAAAGTATTTGTCTAGCCTTGAATACCATGCACGAGGAGCTTGTTTCAGACCATATAAGGCTTTCTTTAATCTGCACACATATTCATGTTTATATGTTAAGGAGAATCCTTCAAGTTGTTCCATGTAGACTTCTTCCTCTAAATCTCCATTCAGGAAGGTAGACTTCACATCCATTTGATATACCCTGAAATCATGATAGCATGCAAAAGCCAAAAACATTCTGATTGCTTCCATTCTGGCTACATGGGCAAAGGTTTCATCATAATCAAGTCCTTCGATTTGAGAATATCCCTTGCATACAAGTCTGGCTTTATTTTTGATTACCTTCCCTTGTTCATTCATCTTATTCTTGAATATCCATTTTATGCCAATGACATTTTTTCCAGTGGGTCTTGGCATTAAATCCCAGGTATTGTTCTTCTCAATTTGGTCTAGTTCTTCATTCATAGCATTAACCCAATTTTTGTCTTTGTTGGCTTCTTCAAACTTCTTTGGCTCTATTTGAGATAGCATGGCTAGGTATACTTCTTCTGTCTGTTCAGCTAGTTGTCTTATAGTCTGGATTCCCACACTCTTGTCCCCAATGAATTGATCTTCTGGATGTTTATTTTGAGTGTGTCTTGAGGGACCTTTTGAGTTTAATTCAGTATCTTCTGTTGTCTTGGTCTATTCATCATTATTTTGGTTCTTAGCTTCATGATCATTTGGAGGATTGGCACAACTTATGCTTCTTGTATAGTTTGGTAGATCTTCGTCAAATATTACATCAATGCTTTCCACAATTTTGTGCAGTCTTTTGTTGGAGCACCTGTAACCCTTACTCTTGGATGCATATCCTAAAAATATTCCTTCATCAGGTCTTGCATCAAACTTCCCCAGTTTTTCATCATTATGTTTTATGAAACACTTGCTTCCAAAGACTCTAAAGTGCTTGATTGATGATGGTTTACCATGCCATAATTCGTAAGGAGTCTTATCACAATTTGTTCTTAGATGAGCTTTGTTGAGAATGTGAACAACTGTGTGTACTGCTTCTGCCCAGAAGGTTTGGGGAATGTTACTTTCCTACATCATGGCTCTGGCAATCTATTGTATTGACCTATTTTTCTTCTCTGCCACTCCATTCTGTTGAGGTGTACCTGCAATTGTAAATTGTTGTTTTATCCCATTTTCATTGCATAGTTCTGCAAAATCATAGTCTGTGAATTCACCTCCTCTGTTTGATTTGATGCACTTTAGCTTGCATCATGTTTGATTTTCTACCAATGCCTTGAATATCTTGAATTTCTCAAGTGCTTCAGATTTATATTTGAGAAATGCCACCTACGCCAATCTAGTCAAATCATCTATTATCAGCATGAAATAAGATTCCCCACCTGGTGCATTATTTCTTGAAGGTCCACACAGGTCCATGTGTACAAGCTGAAGTGGCCTACTTGTGGATAGTTTATCTTTGGCCTTGAAAGATGTGCGGGTCTGCTTGCCCAATTGGCAGGATTTACATATGGTATTTGGAGGTTTCTTTATTGCAGGCATAAGTCTGACTGCATTCTTCTTGCTCAGACTTATGATGTGGTCAAAGTTTAGGTGTCCCAATCTTCTATTCCATCACCATGATTCGTCAAGTTTGCTTATGTGGCATGCTTCATTCTCTTATTTCACTATATAGACATTACTTTCTGTTCGAACACCTTTGTTCAAGGTCTTTCCTGTGGTGCTAGATCTTACTTCACAATCTTGGGCTCTGAAAAGGACCTCACAGCCTTTATCACACATTTGATTGACACTTAGCAGATTGGCTTTCAGCCCATCCACAAATAGTACATCTTGAGCCTCTCCTCTTCCATTATTCAGACTAACCGAGCCTTTTCCTTTGATTTTCCCTGCTTTATCATTGCCGAATGATACATTTCCAGATTTCTTTTCATCAAAGGTTACAAACTTGCTTCTATCTCTAGTCATATTCTTTGAGCATCCATTGTCCATATACCATCGGATTTTCTAATTTTGAGCTATTAGAGCCAGGTCACACTTATTCAGCTTCTTTTTCCACTGCATGTGGCTATTTGTTTGGTACCTTTCCTGAGAAGATGGACCACAGTATTTGAGAGGAAATTTGTGAGACTTGTGCCCAATTTGATGGCAGACAAAGAATTTGATTATATTTCTGAATGGATTATGTATACGAGTGAATTCTCCTTGTTCATAAATCTCCTTGATTTTTCATACATCAGTCTTTATCCATACGTTCTGCACTCCATGGCTTTATGACCAAACCCCTTGCAGTAAAAATAATACCCATGGAACCGATTAGTGTACCTGGTGAAAGGTTGTCTTCTCCATTTGTTTGCTTGAGGTAGTATTTTCATTTTATGCATCCTTTGCTAGTTGGACTTGATTTTCTTTGTCTGACAGTATGCTGCAATATGTCCTAGTTTGTGGCAGGAAAAACAAGTGATATTTCTCATAGGAGGAAAGAATCTCCTTTGACAGCTTTCGACTTTATTCAATTCATATTCAAGAGTGTAAGAGCATTTTTCAGCTAACTATTTCTTTATTTCATTCTTTGTCATTTGAGATTCCTGCTTGTTTATGTTTACTTCATTGCAGGTCATGTTTTTGTTGGCTTCTACTTCTGTAGGAATCTTTTGAGTTGATTCATTCTCCTTTACAACTTTTACAAAATTGATTTTCTAGTTATCTTCTACCTTGGATTTGTTGGTTTCTCCTTTGTAACCTATCCCAGCCTTTATGAGAGGAGATATTTTAGCATTTAGTATTTTATCCAACTTTTTAGAGCTTGTCATTCGTGGAGTGTTCATTATTAATTCCCTTTGGGTGTTTTCTAATTTCTTTCTCAGGCATACTACTTCTTCTTCCAATTTCTCTTGCTTCTGAATTTTATCCTTAATTTGCTTTAGTAGAGTGTCTTCCACCTTCTTAGCTTCTTCAAGCTCTGCTTTCAACTGAATGAGGTCTTCTAAATTTGGTTCTTCTTTTACATATTTGAGGAGAATGTATTTCTGTTTTCTGCACTTGAGTTTAAGTCTGTCTATTTCCTCCAGGGCACTTCTTAGCTCCCCCTCAAGATCTACCTCACCTTCTTCCTCATCTTCTAGAAGAAATCCTTCAGACTCTTCCTTGGCCATCAACACAAATTCAGAGGTTCCTTCTTCATTTGAGGATTCATCTGAGTTTTCTGATGCACTGCTATCTTGCTAATCATAAAATAATTTTCTATTGAATCTCTTCCCTTTCTTCCAATTATTTGTTTTGGTTTTCTCTATCTCTTGTGTCTGATTCTTTGTTTTCTTATGAGGAAACTTAGAGGAATAGTTCCCAACTCTTCCATAATTAAATCATTTAAATGGAAGTTTACCTTTATACTTGCCAAAGCCTCTATCCAATATTTTGACAAATTGGCCTCTTCTTCATCAGAGCAGGAGCATGTATCTTCCTTTTCTTCTTTGCACTTCTCTGCCTTAAAGGCTACCTCCCTCACATTTGACTTCCCCTGTGGAAGTCTCATCTCATAAGCCGTCAAGTTTCCAAGTAATTGGTTCATGGTCAATGTTTCCCAATTTTTTGTTTCTTCTATGGCTGAGACCTTAGGGTTAAACCTGGAAGGTAAAGATCTGAATATCTTTTGCACAATTACACATTCTTTAATGGGTTCTCCTAGAGCTTTCATGTTATTCACAATTTTTGCAACCTTTAAGAAGAAACTAGCTATATCTTCATCTTCATTCATTTTTACATTTTCAAACTGAGCTCTATAGGTTTGCAGCTTGGCCATCTTCACCTTTTGATCTCCCTCATGGATACTTTCTAATGTATCCCATATTTCTTTGGCAGTCTTGTTGTGCATTACTTTGATAAATTCTGCCTCACACAAACCACTTAAGAGTGCATTCATGGCTTTTAAATTAGCTATAAGATCTTGTTTGGCTTCTTTCTCTGTGTCGGAATCCTGTGGAGCATATCCTAATTCCACAATAGCCCAAACTTCTATTCCTAGAGACATTATGTACATCCTCATTCTAATTTTCCAAAAGGCATAGTTTGTGCCAGTAAACAATGGGGATTTATTTGTTGAGCATCCTTCTTGACTAGCCATCTTGGGGACCTGTGATCTCCTTCCAATTGTTAAACTGATACAAAAGGAACTTGGCTCTGATACCAATTTTTGTACCCTTAGTTAAACTGAGAGGGGTGGGGGGGGGGGGGGGGGGGGGGTGGTGAATCAGTTTAATGCATTCATGGTCTTGTAAAAATTTCTTTTACACTTATTTACATCTTCATTTCATGATCAACTTAATGTATAATGGAACAATAATCACAATAAGTGAGCAACAAGTATTAAGCAGATTAAATACAGAATTTCAACACATAATCATCAAGCACATAGACAACACATATAAGTGGAAACCCATAAGGGAGAAAACCACATCTTATTATTGTTGTGATGCAAAGGAAAGCTCCAACTTCCTCTCACCACTGATTTTCTATACGCTCCATCCTATAGGAGGCTACTACCTCGATTCTGCAAGCTAAAACTTGTAAGGAAGCTCCACCTCCCATCTATTTTCTGCAGGCTATAACCCACAGGAGGCTCCTACCTCATCCAACTCCAACTGGACATCTATCAAGCTACAACTTGATATGGAAGCACCAACTTCCTCACATGCAGATTTACTTGGATATTAGCTCTGTTCTATTCCTTCTTCACTGTTGTCCTCCAACCTTCATATCTACCTTATATCATCTCTGGATCTACACTGCTTCTCTATCGGTTTTTTTTTTCTTTGCACTCTCTAACGCCCTTTCTGCATATGATAGTAACATTATTTATAGAGATCACCCTCTCATTGTTTGCATTCCTCATGGGAATATGAATTGAATAGGCATGACTCTCTGCCTTCCACCTCCTCATTTTCTCGCTCATCATTTTAGGAGGTTACAACAATGTCTACTCATTTCAGTGTTAAATTGGTGTTTTTCATTGCCTACTGAGACTTGCCTTTGCATCACAAAAATTAATAATACATTTTCAGTTATACACAACTATTTACTCAATCCATTATTTTCTCGCTTTGCTGTGTATTTGTCCTTTCTACTGTTGTCATCGTCTTTTCTATTTCTGTTGTTTTATTTCAGCTCTGTTTCATAACTACCTTGTTTCTTCCATTACCTGAGTCTTTTGTGTTGCGATCACCCACACTTTGCATATATAAAATGCACATCTCAATATTAAAGACCCCAAATATATGGCGCGGAAGTTGTTCTCATCAACCTCAAAATAGAGTCAAACTCTTATGCAAAAGCTATTGTATTTAACCTTCATTTGAGCTTTCTTCACTTTTAACCCATGGTTATAAAACCCAACTTCCTTAACCTTATATGCGGAACTTATTCTTCTTCATAAATCTTTATTTGTGTTTACAAACCATATAAAAAACTCACATGTAGCTCAAGGATTTCGATTTATGAATTAAAAATAATGCCGATGTATATAAACTTAAACTTTCGGTCCCACACTTCATATCCCAAATATAATGAAACCATTTCTTAAACCAAGGTTTAAACTCTATTCACATACCTTGATGCGAGAATTCAAAATCCCTTTATACAAGAAACTATCTCCTTATATTTGCTGTGGTTATAAATCCATATTTTATTCGCATCAATTAAAACATTTTAACTATGCTTTAAAATTTTAAACAATATATCAACATATATATATTTTCGGGCCCATAGTTTACCTAACAGCCAATCTCAATTTTTGACGGCGATTTACATACTTTTCACATATCTCGATGCACACTCAGCGCTCAAATCTCCACCGTCAATCCTTCATCCCAATCCAACGGTTATAAATCCATCGCACCTTTCCTCATCCATCCAACGGCTATTGCACTCCGTCTCCCAATCCAACGGCAATCACAAATAAAGATGCAAGAGATTTAAGGTTTCCCGACCTATGTGAAATAGGTGGTTTTGATTTGCCACACGTCGCCCTCTTAACGCTATCGCGTTCGTTTCGACCTTTACCTCTTACCAACGTTAATCTATGTGATAAAACCATTTTGGTTTTACAAAACCACCTTCATTGTTCCGTCTTCACTATTGGCTCGTGGTTTCGTCACTCCACTGTTCTGTTGGATTTTTTCCTCCTCTTCCGGTTCCATGCCATCTCGATTCTTGGTTCCACTTCTATTCACCATTCATTCATTAGGTTAGTTACAGTTCATTCAACGCACAATTTTCTTTTGCACCACCACTTTAAGACTTCTGCCTTGATTCAACTTCGTTACCTCGACATAATTATGTTCAGTCCATAGAATTCCGACTATAGTTTCTTCTTCTTTCTCCACACCTGTGCCCAACTGAAAAATGGAGATTCAATCGTCTTTGTCTCTCGAAGACTTTGATTAATCCTTTCCTAACCTTCTTACTCTACACAGTGTGATTGGGACGATGATTTGAATGACCAAATTTCTTTTTAAACGCATCTATCCATTCTGTGATCGATCCTCAATCATATGCTATCCATCCAGGATTCAATTACAAATTGAATGCTCAAATTTTTAAACACACAACCTTGGAATTCCTTTGAATCTGTCTGATTCATTTCCAGTCTAAAACCTCCTATTGTAGCCTCCGCCACTTTACTTTCTTCCTCATGTTCCAACCATGTCTCTGGTCTTTCTTATTTCTCTACAATAATTTCATCTGATCCTGATATGCTCCCTTATCCTTAATGATAATTTATGGTGCTGCTCCTTTCTTCTCCTTTTCCATCAATGACAATATTTCCAACACACCACTATGTTAACCTCAACAACCTTCTTTTGCCATGTAAACAGTCACAACCTATTCATCATATGATTTCATCTCAAATAGGTAGAAGCACAAGAATTCACAAAGGAGATATGGTCACACCACATATCTATTATTCCTAAATCTAGATTATTATTCATTCTAGAGTGTTTATGAATTTTGATGGCACTAAGAAAAAAAATCCACATAACAATGTTAGGTTTTTATTGACATCTTATTCACAAAATCTTTGGCTTCATCCAAATGCCCAGTGCAACCAAGAATTTCAACCATACAAATGTAATGTTCCATTGTAGGCCTCTCATTAATCATTGATGCAATTGAAGAAGTGACAACCCTCGCCCAGTAACTTGCATGCCTACAAGAAAACAATACACTAACCTGGGTGACATTGCTTACATTCATGCTAAAGAGTTTCATTTGCTCAAACTTTTTAGGGCCTCCTTGGCACAACCATGTATGGCATGTCCCATGGTTATGGAATTTCATGAGATCAATTCTAGTTGAAGTATTCCAGTCTACTATAAATTTGAACATCAACGAAGTTTTGACATTTTTCGGCTGAGCTAGATCTATGCAAATAAGCATACAAATTTCAAGTGTAATAGGCTTAGAAATAATAGTAATGAGCTCAATTAGTTAAAAATAATAGAATTTTCTCAGCAAGAACTGAGAATAACATTTCCGATTGCCCCATATTGTATTTATTGAAAAAACATGTTGCTTGCATATTAGGGTGGATTTCTTTTTCATGATAATAACTTGTAAGTGTTTGTTGGGATTTTTTTAAATTAATGTTCTTCTTCATCAAACAACTACCAAAATTCATAAAACATGAATATCAAAGAGAGACAAAATAACACAAAGATGTAGGCTTTCAAAGCTAGGGAAAAAACCCCACAAGGGGGGAAACCCAAAAAATTCCCTTTCTTATACAATTAGATCAAAGTGAGATATCCAAGACCCAAGACTAGGACTAATACCTCCATAAACTCCCCAAGCCATCCATCCATCCTATGTCATCTTTTATCTTCATATGATCAATCATTATATCACAAGCATGTCCACTGAATCCCTTGTCCCACATAGGTACATGTGCTTCATGTAGCTCACATTTTACAGACCTTATAATCCTCTTATAGTTCACATTTCACAGTCATTATAGCCCTTCGACATACAATTCGGTCCTTATTTAGCTCGCATATCATCACAGAGATAGCCTAGGGAACTCACTTCTTTTCAGGTCATATGTTACAGAAGAACTCACGTCCTTTTCAGATTATATGCCACAGAAAAACTCTAATATATTACTTTAGAAAACCTGCATATCTTTCCTCATAACTTCAATGAATTTATTTCTAAAAAAGAATGATAACAGGTGCCAATATATAGTTGTTTATCTATGTGAAGGGTCACGTCCTTTGCAAAGGTCGACTTGTCCATCTGGATGGGTGACTTCATCGTGTGGAGAAAAAAATGACTTTTTGATACAAGATAAAAATAATTTTCCCTTTTCTTAAAAGGTGTCTAGTAGGACTTTGACTCAATAAATCCTGGAAGCACGAAGAACATGCTTAACTAATATTAAAAAAATCATTTATCTTCTTTTTTCTTTTTACATAAATTACATAATGATACAAGTACAATGATAGTTGTGAATATCGAACCTAGTTGCATTTTTCAATAGTATTACATGGACTCTTCTAAGAATTATAATGAGATTGTAGTCCCAAAAGCAAAAATAAATTATGAATTACATACATGACAACAATTTAAATACTCATAACTTGCATTTGTCTCTTCTTAAATCAAATCATAGCAACAAGAATTTCCATAAGCATCTTATGAGAAAACACAATCCAACTTCAAAACTCAATTATGAGAAAACAAATTAGATTAGCAACAATAGTAGCATTATTCTCTCCCTTGTACCCTTTTTAGTAATGGAGGCCATGGAAAAGAACAAATGTGTACTTCAATGGGATCTTATGTACCATAAATAACTCAAATGCTTCCATGGATTCCCAGAAGAGAAAAGTAGACAATAGAACATTTGTTGTAAGATTGCATATAATTACAATGGATTTTGGCTATGCAACATGAGTTAGGGTTTGTTGGTATTGGATTTATATGACAATTTTTGGTGGGTTTTCCCATTATATATATTGAATATTTCTCCAACCTATGAATTTCTTGTGATCTGTGTCCTATACACCTACATGTACGCATGTAGTAGCTAAATTTTGATCCCTAATATACTCCAAGTAGAATATTTATTTACTATCGAGGTTTAATTCACCTCCTCTCAAGGGTTATCATGTGTTTTCTATGACATGTGCATTTTCACTTTGAGGTCTTATGTAACAACCCTAGTTAAAAATCCATGTAATAAAGTTAATAAAGGCAAAATAAGTCCAAGGTCATGGAACACATATTGCAAGATGAATGTTGGTAAAAACATTATAGTGGGTATTCATTTGGTTTATTATGTCTAAGGGGAAATTGGCAAAGGCATTGGAAAAGGATTTGAAAAGGAAAAGAGACATTAATTAACATTTTATTTATGAAAATAATGGAAAATAGGAGAAAACGAAGGTGAAAGGTCACAGACTACATGTGAGGAGGAAATTGAAGAAAAATAATGGAAATTGAAGTAAATATAGGCCTCATTAATAATAAGGCTTATGAGGAACATTTCACGCCTTTTGTCAGTACAATTTTGGAGCTCTCTCTCTATTCTCTCTCTCTCATACTCTTGCACACTTGAAGAATTCTTGGAGCACTCTAGCAGTGGATAAAGGAAGGCAAAGGAAGGACAAGAAAGAAAAGGGAAGAAAAATATCAAGCAAGGAAGAGTTGGATCAAGCGACTACATTGGGATTAATTGCATGTATCGATTTGCATGTTTGATTTCCTTGCTAGTTTTGGCATGCACAGTATATGCATGTGTGTATTTGGTTCTCTTTATGTCATTGGCATGGGTTTTTCCAGGTGTGATAGTAGTTTTTAGCCTCTCCTTTCCATTTATGGATAGCCATGGTGTAAGGGGGTTATTTCATTTGGTTGAGCTGGATTGTCGGATGGTTTTTGAACCGGGTGAGGAGGTCTCGGAAAAATTCCCAAGGACCTAGGAATCCATTGACCGATAATGGCAAGGTACATGGTAAAGACTGAGGGTGAAGACAATAAAAATCCTCAAGGTACTGGTGGAGAAATATGGAGGCATCCATGCTTGTTTAGGCCTATTGGTCCCTTGACCAATAATGGTGGGATTGCGGTAAAGCTTGGTAGTGTATGTTTCTTGTTTGGGCCTATAAATCCCTTCATCGATAATGGTGGGATACATGGTAAAGCCTAGTTGTATAGATGAGGGTTTCAGGCCTAGGAATACCTTGATTGGTAATGGCAAGATACATGGTAAATCCTAAGGAAGCCTTGGTTTTTTTTTTGTGAGTCCCACATTCATGCTTGGAATATGACACGGGGGTGATTGGTTAAAAGAAAGATTTGGTTCAACCCAATCTATGGTTGGGAGGTACGTGGAAGTCCCTAACTTGGTTGGATTTTTAATATGTTAATAAGAGCTCCTTTTCTCTTGTATTTTATGAGTAGATTTACTTGTTGTTATGTCGCTTTGATGATTGTTCTATCATTGTTATTATTTTGGTTATATGTTGGTTATAAGCATGGTTTTATGGCAGACTTTTTTTATGGCTCTCATCATGCTTTGATTATTAAATGATTGTTTAATGAATGTATGACCTAATAGATGAAAATGCAACTATTGTGAGAGGGCATCATACCTTCTTAACAATTCTCAGATAAGTATGAGATCCCTATGTTCAGATATGTAATTATGACATGCAGGTTACATGTCTATGATGTGTTTGACATAATGTTTGCCATGGGTAGGCCTTGCTAGGTCAATTTATTGTCTAAGTTTTGTATGGAAGGCTTTCCCTTTGTGTCATTCATTGTTTTGCAAACTTTCATCAAGTTTTGGGCATAGAGGCATCATTAGGGGAGAAATACCATACCAGGTGGGTTCATATTAGGGTATATATATTGAGGAAAAAATGACATATGAACATACAATAGGGGGTAAATGGTTTTTTATATTTGCAAGTATAAAAAATGGAGCTCAAAGTTAATGAAAAAATATAAAGGGGTATAAAATATGTTAATGAAAAAATGGTTACATACAATATGTAGTGAAAGTAGGGGTTTTTTAAATTGGGAAGGCATATTGTATTGGTAGGGGGTTAAATAATGTGATTTTTAGAGGTATTTTCCAACATGTAGTCAAATTAAGGGTATTGTTTAGTATGTCATAAACACACATGATATGTCAAAGGTTCACTTAGTGAAGTCCTCGTGGTTTTGGGAAGTGACATGGAGTCTATCCTTAAAAATGTGGCACAAATTTTGCGGTAGTAGGAAAAAAATATGAAATTGAGACTGCATTCGCTCCTTGCAGGATTATGCATGTGACTGGAGGATTTCAATCATATGAATGCAGACTTGTGCATGTGACTGGGAGTTCAAGTCAGTGAAAAAAAGTTTAGCTCAGGGTATTGACACTTGGAAGAGTGGTTTAGCACTTGGGGGTCAACAAGGTTTTGGTTTGTTAATTCCACTTCCTTAAGGTGATCTAGGAGGTTGATTCATATCATAGTAACTCTTCGTCACATGTTTACCCTGGTAGGCCAATTAACTTGGGTAAATGTGGGAGGAGGGTGTTACAAAGTGGTATCAAAGCAGGTTTCTCTCTCTTTGGGTGATATTTGATACCACAAAGTGGTAACAGAGCATGGTTAAAAACTTGGAATGGATGGGAAAGATTTTTTTTTCATGCATCCATGTCAGTTGTATATGTGTGTTTGTTATGCATGCATTGTGTCTAATTGGTGTTATAGTTTGTGGTATCATACATGGTAACTGGGACGATAATTGAGATGATGCCAATATATTTATATAATTATGATTATACATGTATCATGCTAATATGGAATTATTTTGCAAATGAGATAGCCTCCCCTAAACTTCATTGAGGTATGTTGGTTATGTTCGTATTGGTTTATATGACATGGTATGCTTGCACGAAGAAGAAGATCAAAGATGACTAGAAAAATGGTGGATTACAGTTCACGACACTGTCCCTACTGATCATATGAGCAACATTGTGATGATTACTCCCCTCATATAGCAGACACCTTGATAAATTTGAAGGTAGAGATAAGAAGTTGCAATCATACAATGACAAGATCATTCAATCACAAGAGAGACTTGCCAAGGCATAGTAGAAACAAGAAGAGGTCAATGTAGTTATCCTTCAAGGTTTCTCCGACTTGCAGAAACACAGACAACCACAAGAGAAATTTTCTTCACTCTTTTAAAAGATGTGGATTGAACCCATTTCTACAAACATTTAGTAATGTTTCCTTTGTCCATATCATTAATGAAAAATGAGAGTTCAAAAATTTAAAGCTAAGCGGAATGAAAGAACAAGACACTATCAATTGTTTGTTTTGTTCTTTCTCCATTACTAGAAACACATTCGTTGGAGAATTTGAGATGGGGCATTAAAGTGCAGAGATATCGCCATCTACTAGATAGCACAGTACAATGCATTGCATCTCTTAAATAAAGTTTGGAGAGAATGTAAGAAGAGAGTATGTTGTCTGGTAAAGCGCCGAGTCTGTCACTCGCCATCAATGCGGTTCGAAGAGATGAAGTAGAGTGAAAACGTGGAGGGAAGTAATGCATGCTTGCACCGGTCAAGTGTTGCGCATCAAAGCCAGGCCATGCCACCTCACGGATCAATTCGTGGTGTGCGCCAGTGTTATTGGGGAATGTGTAGCCAAATTTAGTTGATTCATTGAGCCAATAAATGACTTATGGTGATAGATACATTATAGAAGCATTTTAAAGTAAATTTTTGTCTTAATACCGTTGGAAATAATATTAAAGTTAAAGTTTTATTGTTATGTTAGGAATTTTTTTAATAGAGATTTTGGTTAAAATATTGGAAAATGTGGATACCTAACTTTCCATAAAATTCATGAGAGCAATTTCATTATTTCATAATTTGTTTCATTATAGGTTGTCACATTCAATGAACATCTAAATTAAACAATGTAGGAGAATTTCAATCTGAGCCCACTACAAAAGAAATGTATTATTTCTTTTATATTCAATTTCGAACTGAAAAATAAAATATCGATTAAATAAGCAAAAATATATTGATTAAATAAGAAAAAAAATATAATGAAATTTAAAAATTGACTTATTTTGAATTGCATGTCGAACTTGCTTACCTCCCAAGGTGTGTTGTTTTGTCTAAATTTATATTTAATTTTAGTTTCAACCCCAACTCCCTTTCCGTCCAATAGTAAACATACCATCTATATAGGATCTACAACCATACTAACATTCAATTACATCTAAATCTAGAGTATACATATTTCAATGGATTATGGAAAAAAGAAGAAGATAAAACGACACATCACACCTCCTTCCTATTTAATGATTGAATTTAACACATGGATCACTCATTGACTTACTATGTGTACCATTAAATCAGACACAATTATTCTTCCGTTGAAGGCCAAAAGTTGAATCATAAACATAACATGCATAGTTTTTATTTGAGATCCCTGTTATATAATGCCAAAGGCTATCCTCCCACCCTCTCACCTCATCACTTCATAATTAATGCTCTCAACTAACCTGTGCTCCAATATTCCTCTACAGAAGTTTGGCAAAGATGGCAAGAAAGGTCCAACATAAGCATACTAGTCTTGAAAGAAGCCTCTTCCATCATGCTCTGATCAAGATCATTTTTTTACACCAGCTTGAGTAGAAGAACATCACTTCGGACACTTTCATGCAAGCATGTCTTTTTTTCTTCTAGTAGCCAACCTACTAGACCTAGTTCTTCACCAGCACCATCAACACCATCAACAACTTATAGACATGTGGATGTTGGCTCACTTAGCAGTGTTTCAGTGAGGAGGAAGATTGAGGTCACCAAGACATACCAGAGAGGCAAAAGCCTTGTTTTTTCTCCTCAGATTAAGGAAGCGGCCAAGCCCACATTACCAAAGCATGGATTGCATTCCACGACAACAGGACATGTTGTGAAGTGTGTGCTGTGATATAGTGAAGAAGGAAAAACTCGAGGCAACATCAAACCAACCTTAGCCTCGTAGCTAGCCCTACGAGGACAGGAGAGGGCTCTCTCCGGGTCTATCTCGATAAAATGAGCAATAGGGTGCGAGATGACCTATAGTGAAATGATGATCTTAGGCTAGTAAAGAGATATAAAAAGGGTTTTTAATAAATGTTTGGGGTTTTCTGGGCTGTGTGGGGCAAAGACAGCAAGAGCAGAGATTAAATGAAAAACACAGATGATCTCTTGAGGCAGGATAAGCATGAAGTTTAACAATCAAATTGAAATTATATGGAGTGAAAGACCGCTGAGAGGTTGACAAGGGCAATAATTGAATCCTTATCAAACAGAAGAAATTACAAAAAACATGAAAGCTTCTCCAGGGCAGAGCAGCAAGCTGAATTCTGCCCTTCTCACTTAGAAACATTCAATATTGAAATGGCGATTAATGAACTGTGAACATAACGATGACATATGAAACAAAAGGAAAAACATTTGCTAAATTTCAAGCCACAAGAATCTCAGGAAACAGAGTTGTATTTCTCCATTAAAATCTCTGTCTAAAACTGTAAAATAAAACTCTGTTTTTCTCCTACACTAGCTCTCAGAACTCTCTCCTCTATTCACAAACAATTTTACAATACATTAATAAACTCAGAGATGGGGAAAACAAATCGATGAGAATAGGGGGGCAGTTTCACCTAAAATCTTGAAAATAGGAAAACTCTGCTCTAAAAGGAATAGCGTTGTATTTGTTTGTTGATGACCAATGAATTGGTAGAACCTGTAGCTGAATTTTCTGAACTGCAATTGAAGACCCAAAATGGACTAACCAATTCGATTTGCTTTGCTGGGATAGTTATCTGCTTTTCAATTTGACTTCTGACTTTGATTGCCACGTTATTTTTACCATTTGAAAATCTCTGGAGCGCAGATCATTGACTGTTTGAAAATCTCTGCTGGCCATTTCAAAGACACCAACTGGAGCGTAGACCCTTCGAATTGCAACTGAATGTCAAAATAGGTAATTTGTTCCTATTTTTCTGTTGTGGTCGATGTCATCGTTCTAATTTTGGCCTTTGACTTCTTCTTCACTTCCATTACCATTATACCACCCAAAAAATATGGTATTTGGCTTCATTTGAATAGCGCTGCCGTGTTTGCATTTCTCACATTTATACTTGGCATCACAATTTATCCAAAATTTTAATGTCGTATACATCGCTCTGGATTCACTTCAAAGTGTCATGTAACATAACAGTAGCAGACACATCGGTCAACATTGCTATATATCACATGGCTGTGGTGCAGAGTGACACCGATATTTCAACATTCTCACTTAAAATATGCAACTTCCATTTGGCGTTACACATGTTGAGTAGGATACTTATCCAAAATTTTGACCGAGCGTATCATTTGCACGGTTGTATATGCTCTTCAGTTTGCGGCCCGACTCAGTCCCACTGCAGCACGTCAAAGAATTGGAGAAATACTCAAGGTAAAATTATGGCAGTGCCATCCATGTTGTGGAAACACTAATGAAGAGAGCGAAACAAGAGTGGAATGGCCACAGAAATCCAGCGGACATATCCCACAAACCAATGACTAAATGCAACGCTGCAGCATAGTCACAGATATTAAACTGCACAAAAACATGGTATAGCAAACCTTCAACGAAACTCCAAACATTTCCAATCCAATTGAAATCTTCAAGCACTTGTATGAAATTCACCCTCTTCCGCTGATTAAAATAATAAATGGGAAAAAAGAAACAGTTCTAAAGTCGCAGGCATCCTTGAGAAGATCGCAATACTTATGAACATTGTCGTTTAGATATAATCCGTAAGATTGCAGCATCAAACCTGTAGGCAACATGACCATGCTAAAAATCCACTGAGCAATGATAAAAACTTGTTTGCAAGCTGCTGGAGTCGATTTGAATCGAATCTGGGCGCAAGAAAACATTTTTTAAACTCTGTCTCTGTGTGGGTAGCGCGCCTACCCAATGGGTAGCGCGCCCCTGTGTGGGTAGCGCCCGCTCGAGTGGGTAGAGTGCCCTCCAAACACCGGTCTTCAGTTTTGAAAATAAGCTTTGGACCTTCTAACCTGCAATTCGACCCCATGGCCACTTTCTCCTCCATACATCATCACATTATATGAGGCCATGTGCATGCGCTCGCCCATGAGCCATATATATAAAAAGTAACTAGATAGAAGGGTCTTTACATTTCTCGATAAGAATAACAAAAGTGACATAGCAACTTTTTGTCTACTTTGAGAGTTTTCAAGTAGTTTTTTCCAATGTTGGTATGCTCATGATAGATTCCCTTTTTATAATGGTCCTATTTAATGGTTGAAAATGAAATATCAAATGGACCCAGGTTGATTTCAAATGTGGATTACAGGTAAACTCTTTATCAACATTGTCCATAGTTATTACAATTACACCATCTTTCCTTAATTAATTAATTTTAGACCCCAAACAATATCACTATCTCATCAGCATTTTGCCATAACACAGGAATTTTACTCCTATCATCCACCAGATCTTTGTTATCCGAAGAAGCTGCTACAAGAACCATTTGAGACTTTGTTTCTGTCTGATGAATTGTTCCTCCTGTTTGTGTTTTCACAGGGATAGGAGCTGGAGAAGCTGCTGCCATTTGAAGAGCTGTAAATGTTATTGAAACGTTCTGAGAACAAGCTTTGCAAACATCTAAGTAGCAGTGAGTGAAAGCTGATTGGCATTTGGCCTACACATTGAACTGAAACTTTAACAGCTACCTGTCTGAATTTGACTTGGACAGAGTACTAGACAAGACGGAGTCTAACATTGGCTCCAATGGGGATGGCAGCTGCCACTTCTTGGAGGTGCCAAGAACCGCAGAGCTTTGGGAGAGCAGACAGTGCCTCCATCCATTGGGCAATGGAGTCCATTATTTCAGCAAACTGACAAAAGACTGATAACTCAGTTTATTAACTAGAAATTCGACTCACACTGACTTGATGCAAACTGAAATGTCTGAATTAAAAAAAAAACTTTCTGAAAAGGGCAGTAGTCCATCAAGCTTTAACATCATGATGGCAACCGCCCGCATACTGATGTGATATATACAATCATGTATAATGGGCCTTCCAATGCAACCAATCCAGCAGATGGCTACACCTCAAATTTCTGCTCTTACTCTCTTCAAGTAGGCAGAATGCTAAACCTGTAGGCAACTCAACACAATCACTGAAACCAAAGCTTATGATCATGAACCAGGCAATATTTATCCTTTCTAATGTTTGCAGAAGAATGCTAAAGGGGTCTTGAAAATCTTGTAGCACTGGCTTATCTGGAGATCCAGCTGCAAAAATACTAGTATCCACTTCTTTCTGATCTGAAAGGACAATTGATTTTTGAGGGATAGAAATGCACAAATCTTCCATCTGAGTGTTAGCTGTAGGTTCCTTGACTATGAGAAATTCTGACATATATCCCTCAATTTCATGATCTAGATCATTTTTAAACAAAAAACAATCTTCAAGATTATCAAACATGACAGTCTTATCATCTTTGTGAAAGAAAAAATTATCTGTTTGGTGATCTACAAAACTGATTACAAGACAGTCATCTTTTTCAAAAGAGGAAGAAGTTTCACCAACACTTTCCTGACTATGTGTGCACTGCAAATCTGCTGTAGCTTCGGCTGAAACAAGACCTTTCAAAAGCTGATCTATCTCATCTTCAGACAAAGGAGACAATGCTTTTTGTTTTCTTCTGCTTAAACAGTAATTATCTTCATATGACAGGGCATTCAAACTATCATTTATTACTGAGTTATTGAAAGGAGATTCATCACTTACTTGCACAAAGATCTCATTCTGATTTTCATGAACTGACTGAATTACCTCTTCATGAAGGCTGTGTTCTAATGATGAGCTGACAATATGACTGAGAACATTTAGATCCATTACTGTGTCTTCTTCATTCCAGATGATTTCAACAGCAGAGTTCTCTTTGATGGGCTTCAGCACAAGATATGCTTGGTCATCATGATCTGAATATGAATCTGAAGTAGCTGTCTGGACATTATCACAATCTGCAATTAGTACTGGACTTACTTGCATGCTGCTGTCTTCTGTGGGCAGATCTGAAATGACATTCTCCCTTTCATCATTTTCAGCCATGTGGCCCTCTTCAACCTGCTGATCTTGATTCTGCTGCAAAATTTCCTGAGCATCTTGATGGGTATCCTCCAAGTTCTCTTCATTCTGCTGAAATGGATTCTCGTACAGGGCCTCCATGATTTCACCATTCATGAAATTATCATCTTCATAATATTTCTCCAGGCTTTCAATAAAAGAATAAGCATGTTTGCAACAGTCATGAACTAAATTTAATGATGGATAAGACACTTGATATCTTTCAATGAACAGGGCATGAAAGTCCTTTAAACAGTAAATACAGGCCAGCGGCAAATTTTCATACCATGACTGAGCTTCACCTTCCAGAGTGGCCAGGAATATCTTCATCAAGCAATCTTCAGGAAATTCAACCTTCAACTTGCGAATATGCATGTGAAATCTGACTAAATGTAAAGCAACATCTTTCTTACCATCATTGTTAAACGTAGGCAGATTCCTCGACCAATCCACCTTGGGCATCTTATTCGGAAAACCTGGAATGTGATCTCGGCTCAAGGGAGCATATCTTCTCGTGATCAGGTCCATCTTGAAAATCTCACAGCTACTGATCTCCCTGCAGTGAAGTCACCATGAAGGATTTGATTGTCTGGATTGTTTAGTGTGTGAAGTCGCCGGGTGAATGATTTCAGCCTTGCGGTGTCTGACTGCTGTCCACCATCAGCATCAGATCTGCAACTTGATTTCCTGCACTGGGGCAAGACAATCTACAAGTCGACTGTCACATCAACAGCAAACCATCTTCCCCAGTATGGTCGCCACTATGTTAGCGCTCGAATATGCCTCAGGCTGAAGAAGGCAAAACTCGAGGCAACATCAAACCAACCTTAGCCTCGTAGCTAGCCCTACGAGGACAGGAGAGGGCTCTCTCCGGGTCTATCTCGGCGGAAAATTTTCAAAAGGGCTTGAGATGACCAAAAGCATAACTGATCTTAGGCTAGTAAAGAGATATAAAAGGGTTTTTAATAAATGTTGGGGTTTTCTGGGCTGTGTGAGGCAAAGACAGCAAGAGCAGAGATTAAATAAAGAACGCAGATTATCTCCTGAGGCAAGGTAAGCATGAAGTTTAACAATCAAATTGGAATTATATGGAGTGAAAGACCGCTGCGAGGTTGACAAGGGCAATAATTGAATCCTTATCAAACAGAAGAAATTACACAAAACATGAAAGCTTCTCCAGGGCAGAGCAGCAAGCTGAATTCTGCCCTTCTCACTTAGAAACATTCAATATTGAAATGGCGATTAATGAACTGTGAACATAACGATGACATATGAAACAAAAGGAAAAACATTTGCTAAATTTCAAGCCACAAGAATCTCAAGAAACAGAGCTGTATTTCTCCATTAAAATCTCTGTCTAAGACTGTACAATAAAACTCTGTTTTTCTCCTACACTAGCTCTCAGAACTCTCTCCTCTATTCACAAACAATTTTACAATACATTAATAAATTCAGAGATGGGGAAAACAAATCGATGAGAATAGGGGGGCAGTTTCACCTAAAATCTTGAAAATAGGAAAA
This sequence comes from Pinus albicaulis, assembly GCA_034641835.2. Taxonomy (NCBI): domain Eukaryota; kingdom Viridiplantae; phylum Streptophyta; class Pinopsida; order Pinales; family Pinaceae; genus Pinus; species Pinus albicaulis. Next base: position 1,158,133,922 of record CM076577.1, read on the forward strand.
CTCTGCTCTAAAAGGAATAGCGCTGTATTTGTTTGTTGATGACCAATGAATTGGTAGAACCTGTAGCTGAATTTTCTAAACTGCAATTGAAGACCCAAAATGGACTAACCAATTCGATTTGCTTTGCTGGGATAGTTATCTGCTTTTCAATTTGACTTCTGACTTTGATTGCCACGTTATTTTTACCATTTGAAAATCTCTGGAGCGCAGATCATTGACTGTTTGAAAATCTCTGCTGGCCATTTCGTAGACCCTTCGAATTGCAACTGAATGTCAAAATAGGTAATTTGTTCCTATTTTTCTGTTGTGGTCAATGTCATCATTCAAATTTTGGCCTTTGACTTCTTCTTCACTTCCATTACCATTATACCACCCAAAAAATATGGTATTTGGCTTCATTTGAATAGCGCTGCCGTGTTTGCATTTCTCATATTTATACGGCATCACAATTTATCCAAAATTTCAATGTCGTACACGCCTGATTCACTTTGAAGTGTCATGTAACATAACAAAGAATATGACACATCGATCAACATTGCTATATACTACATATTTGTGGTGCAGAGGACAATCGATATTTCAAATATTCTCACTTAAATATGCAACTTCCATTCATGCTACATCTTGAGTAGGATACTTATCCAAAATTTTGACTCGAAAGTGTATCATTCGCACGTTGTATATGCTCTTCGCTTTATGCTCCGATCAGCTCTGATCAAGAAGACGCTAAAGAATTGGAGAAATACTCAAGGTAAAATTATGGCAGTGCCATCCATGTTGTGGAAACACTAATGAAGAGAGCGAAACAAGAGTGGAATGGCCAAAAAATCCAGCGGACATATCCCACAAACCAATGACTAAATGCAACGCTGCAGCATAGTCACAGATATTAAACCGCACAAAAACATCGTATAGCAAACCTTCAACGAAACTCCAAAAATTGCCAATCCAATTGAAATCTTCAAGCACTTGTATGAAATTCACCCTCTTCCGCTGATTAAAATAATAAATGGGACAAAAGAAACAGTTCTAAAGTCGCAGGCATCCTTGAGAAGATCGCAATACTTATGAACATTGTCGTTTAGATATAATCCGTAAGATTGCAGCATCAAACCTGTAGGCAACATGACCATGCTAAAAATCCACTGAGCAATGATAAAAACTTGTTTGCAAGTTGTTGGAGTCGATTTGAATCGAATCTGGGCGCAAGAAAACGTTTTTTAAACTCTGTCTCTGTGTGGGTAGCGCACCCCTGTGTGGGTAGCGCCCGTGAAAATTTGCACAGGCTATAGCGTTCAAGTGGGTAGCGCGCCCCTGTGTGGGTAGCGCCCGCTCGAGTGGGTAGCGCGCCCTCCAAACACCGGTCTTCAGTTTTTAAAATAAGCTTTGGACCTTCTAACCTGCAATTCAACCCCATGGCCACTTTCTCCTCCATACATCATCACATTATATGAGGCCATGTGCATGCGCTCACCCATGAGCCATATATATAAAAAGTAACTAGATAGAAGGGTCTTTATATTGCTCGATAAGAATAACAAAAGTGACATAGCAACTTTTTGTCCACTTTGAGAGTTTTCAAGTAGTTTTTTCCAATGTTGGTATGCTCATGATAGATTCCCTTTTTATAAAATGGGTCTATTTAATGGTTAGAAATAGAAATATCAAATGGACTAGGTTTGGGCCTTTCAAATATTAGGATTTTGAGTAGAAACTCTTTATCAACATTGTCCACAATTATTGCAATTCCACCATATTTCACTTCGTCAATTAATTTTGGAACTAATAATATATCACTATCTCCATCACTTTTTGCCATAAACCTGAAGATTTTTACTCCTATCATCCACCAGATCTTTGTTATCCGAAGAAGCTGCTACAAGAACCATTTGAGACTTTGTTTCTGTCTGATGAATTGTTCCTCCTGTTTGTGTTTTCGCAGGGATAGGAGCTGGAGAAGCTGCTGCCATTTGAAGAGCTGTAAATGTTATTGAAACGTTCTGAGAACAAGCTTTGCAAACATCTAAGTAGCAGTGAGTGAAAGCTTATTGGCATTTGGCCTACACATTGAACTGAAACTTTAACAGCTACCTGTCTGAATTTGACTTGGACAGAGGACTAGACAAGACGGAGTCTAACAGGAGGAACATGGTTTTGACCTAGTAGACTTGGAGGCTAGTGAAGAGCATGAAAATATAGAGAGGATAATCAAGGAAAAGATGCTCAGATCAAAGAAGTCCAGGACAACTTGGCAAGGGCTGATTTCATCATTCCTTCCTAGAGAAAGAAAACAATCAGCTCAAGGAAGAATAATTGTCTTTGGAGAAAAGTCAGTTTGAGGCTAGCATGCATTATATGAAAGGTAAAGTAGTGGCTGAAATTGAAGAGTCATAGAAGCATGAAGAGCAGATGAAAAGGAAAAGACCAAGGACCATGGGTCTCAAAATAGCATTGCAGAGGGAAAGAGAGCAAAATCCATCAAATGAAGAGCTGAGTTTTGAAGAAAGAATAGCCATTGAAATTAATGAAAAAATGGATTTTTGGCTTGAGAAGGTCAATATTCACTTGGAGAAGCTCCTTGAAAAGGCTAACAGGAATAACAAGATACATAAACACATGGCTAACCATTACTATGCAAGAAATCAAATTTGTAATGTCAAAGTCAAACAGTTGCAAGCCAAACTAAAGGAAACCCTAAAAAGTCAAAATGAGAAGGATAACTTGGAGATTCTTGTTGATGCTTCCCAAGTAGCATAACATACCTCATGAGACACCTTTAGACCAGTTTTGGAGAGTTTTGGGGAATTTTTTTTTTGAGAATTTTTGGTCAAAATTGGAAATTTGAAAAACTAGTCATACTGGAAAAAGCATAGCGTGGGCCACACTACGCTTTTGATGGGGGGTCCACTAGAGGAAAAATTAAAATTTTTGGATTCCTCTTGACAATTACATCAATCTGACTCAGCGGTTTGACCAAGTCAGCTAGTTTTGGGGGGTCAAAATGCCCAAAAACATGCTAAAAATCACCTTTCTGCCTTGTTTTTGGAGCCTTCGCTACTCTTTCTGAGTAGTCTCGAGAGATTGAATATTTGGAGGGCTATAAGCCACCTTTTTCAATGCTTGATGAGCCTATCATGTAGTAGACATCCAAATCTCTCCAATGGTACCTTCAGATCCTGATTTGGACACATAGAAGGCCTCCAATAGTCAATTTTACTGAGCTCTCTATGCTTTCTTCCAGCTCGTTATGCTTTTTCAAGATTTTGCTACACTTTCTCCAGAAGGGAATTTTCACTGAAATTTTGACTTAGTTTGACTTTTTACTGATGTTATTGATGAAATGATGATGTCATGAGATGTAATTGTAGAAATTTGCTGAATAATGAAGATTTATCCACTGAGATTATCCTGGTCACACACTAATTCGAATTCATGTATAACACATAACCTCTTCTACAATTAATCATCAATTTGCGGAAATAGAAACAGTCGCATGCACACATAAACACAATATGTAATGGGGAAAGCTTATAGCTAAAACCCCCCAGCTATTTTTTATATTATAATAGAAGAGAACATGTAACAATCTCAGTACAATACTCCTCACAAGTACTCAGTACTGCCTCCAAAATTTACACACAAACTAGCTAAGTTTTGAACAAGTCACAGGTTCAAAACTCATCCACTATTTTCCTGCCTCTATTGCGCAATCCAAGTTGGTCTAATGAGAGATCCAAGTTCGAATCTCCTTGACTCCAACTGCGCAATCATCATTGGCAATCTCCTCCAATGCTTGTGCAAATCTCATGCACAACTCATGTCGCAACTAATAGCAAACTCACCCTTTCATCTACCTCTTCCACTGGTCTTCACTGAACTGTCCATGCACTGCAGTCAACTGATGTGTTCTTGAGTTGAATAATGAGTTAATGTTTAGTGAATTAAATAATATTTAATTCACTTCACTCATCATTAGTGTATTTTTCAGTTAGACTAAATACAACTAGTTCAACTAAGTTAAACAAAACACAACTCCACCAACTGTCTCATCAACTCCACCAAACTCCGCCACTTGAGTTCTAACTGAAGTCAACCATGCATGAGCTCACCAAACCCCTAGGAATAGCGTAATTCCTTCTGTCAAGTGCATGGGCCACATCCGTAGCTCCAACTGAAGTGCTGTAAGAGAATAAAATGAAGTTTATAGTCCAAATATTATTAAGGGCTAATAATATTTGACTGACCTATTTTTAGACAGGCAGTCTAAAAATAGACTTCGACCTGTATGTCTAAAAATAGAGGTCCATCTATTTTTATCAACTCGACCAATCATCCAAGAATAGCATACTGCAACTCCTAGACCATGCTCCATATGTCTAAAAATAGACATAGTCTAAAAATAGACTTTGCGCCAAAAATAACCTGCGGGCCCACTTAGTGAAGGCGACTTCATTTCACTAAGCTCCATCATCTTGCTGAATTTTCAACACTCCCTCTCAGCAAGATATGGATTATCTGCAACCCCTATCCTGCCTCTGTGGAATTCGAATTTGCTCCTGGTGAGCGCCTTCGTCAGGATGTCGGCATCCTGATCCTCCGTGGGAACATATGAAAGCATCATGATTCTCCGCTGAACACAATCTCTGATATGATGGTACCTGGTGTCGATGTGTTTGGATCTATCATGAAATACTGGATTAGCCGAGAGTTTAATGCAACTCTGGTTATCACAGTAAATCACTGTAGGCTCCAAATGCAACCCGAACAATCCAACGAGGATCTTCCTCATCCAAATAGCCTCGCATGCAGCCAAGCTAGATGCCATGTACTCGGCCTCTGCTGAACTGAGTGCCACGGATCTCTGCTTCCTGCTGTACCAGGAAACTGCTGTCGACCCAATGCTGAAAACTCCTCCAGATGTGCTCTTCCGGTCCGTTGGGCTCCCTGCCCAATCTGCATCAGTGAAGCCAGAAAGCTTCGCTCCATCCTCATGTCTGTACCATAGACCATATCCCGATGTGCCTCTAATATAGCGCAATACATGCTTGTCTGCCTTCCAAAAGAGCTTGGTAGGCTTAACCATAGCTTGCGAAAGCTGGTTAACTGCATAGCATATATCGGGTCGTGTATTGACCAGATACATAAGCAACCCCACCAACTGTCGATAGACAGTGGCATCCACTACCTCCGTTGAAGTAACATCCTCCTTCCTCCAACCACCAGGAAGAGGAGTGTCAACAGGCTTGCAGCCTTGCATGTTGAACCTCTCCAGAATCTCCCGGGCATACTTGCCCTGAGAAACAAACAGTCCTCCGCTGCGCTGCCAAATCTCCAATCCCAGGAAATAATGAAGGATGCCCAAGTCCTTCATCTCAAACTCTCGTGCAAGATCGTCCTTGCATGAAAGTATCAACTGCTCATCGCCAGTCAAAATCAGATCATCTACATACAGTACGATGATCAACAGCTTCCCCTCCACCACAATCTGGTACAGGTTAGGATCCGCCTCACTCTTGGAGAATCCAAGCCTGGTGAAGTAGCTGTCTATCCGAGTGTACCAAGCACGAGGTGTTTGCTTCAGCCCGTACAGTGCTCTCTTGAGTCGGCACACATGCGACTCACTGCTGAAGATCTCGAAACCTTCAGGCTGCTCTATGTACACCTCCTCCTCAATGACTCCATTGAGGAACGCAGTCTTCACATCCATCTGATGGATGTGCCATCCCATCTGCGCTGAGAGAGCTAGGATCGTTCGTATGGAAGAGTACCTTGCGACAGGTGCAAAGGTCTCCTCATAATCGATCCCCTCGATCTGTGAGAAGCCACGGGCAACAAATCTTGCCTTGTACTTCTCCACACTCCCGTCAGCCGCCTGCTTCACTTTGTAGATCCATCGCGAACCCACCACTAATTTCCCCTCTAGTCGCGGGACAATCTCCCATGCATTGTTTCTGACAATCGAATCATACTCTTCCACCATGGCATCTACCCATGTGGGCTCCTCCACAGCTTCCTCGAAAGAGGATGGTTCTGTCATGACACATTTGCTCACAAGAGCCATGTATCCAGTGTACCGGTCCGGTGACTGTCTCTGTCTGCGCTGTGCTGTAGGTGGTCCTACAACCCTCTCTGCATCTTGAGCCAGTCGCTCAGCTTCTGTAGTGCGCTTGCGCCCTCTGATGGTTGGCGCTGCATGGGTGGTTTCTTCCACCTCCTGAACTTCCTCTTGTGGCTGATCCACATCCGGAAGCTCCTCCTTAGGAACTAACAGCTCCTCATCTGCATGCAAGTGTAGCTCCCTCTCAAGCGAACAATGCATGGCTTTCTCCTCCTGGAATTTTATATCCCGTCGCACAACAGTCTTGCGACTGTCTGGCACATACACCCGATAGTTGTGAGGTGTATCAGTGTACCCCACAAATATTCCAACCTCTGCGGTTGGATCCAGCTTCTTTCTGGCATCCTTTGTCACATGCATGTAGACAGGTGAACCAAAAATCCTCAAATGAGAAATGTCAGGTCTCTTACCAGAAAACGCCTCCTCCGGTGTACTCATGCCAAGAACCTTGTGAGGACAACGGTTCTGCACATATACTGCTGTATTGCATGCCTCAGCCCACAAGTGAAGGGGTAGGCCCCGATCATGCAACATCGCCCGTGCAGCACCCACGATCGTTCTGTTCTTCCGCTCAGCCACCCCGTTCTGCTGTGGGTTATGGGGTGCGATGAGCTCTCTCCGAATCCCTTCTGCGCTGCAGAACTCCTTGAATTCAGCCGAGATGAATTCACCATTGTTATCACTCCTTAGAGCAATCACCTTCTTCCCCAACTCCTTCTCGACCAGTGCTTTAAACTCACAGAACTTCGCGAATGTATCGCTCTTCTTCTGCATGAAGAAGATCCAGCACTTTCGAGAGAAATCATCAACAAAGATCACATAATACCTGTGCTTTGCTGTCGAAGCAACTGCGAAAGGACCACACACGTCTGTGTGAACTCTCTCAAGGATCGTCGTGGCGCGACTATCCTTCTCGTGAAAGGTGGCTTTCACATACTTCCCTAAAGTACACCCCTTGCACTGATCTGACTGCGCAAGAGTGCCCTTAGGAAGCCCAGTAGAAATCTGATGCAGGATCTTCAAAGCTCCATGGTGAAGGTGGCCCAATCTCCTGTGCCACAGTTCGCCCTCATCATCCCGGCTCACCACTTCTCCCGCCTTGCATGCCATTGCTACGTAGCCATCTACCTGCAACTGATAAAGGTTCTTGGTTCGAACCCCTATCTTCCGGGTCTCTCCAGTAGTCTTACTGCGCAGGAAGGCTTTTCCTTCGCTGAAGACCACATCCTTGCCCTCTTAACATCGCCACGAGATGGATTCTTCATCAATCTGAACATCGATGCATTCCTTCAATACGAAGGGTTTACCGGACTCCCTCTCAAGGAAATGGTACCGTCACCGTCGCCTTGTATCTACCATCATCGCCCATCTCGATGTGCACTCCAAGATCTTTTTCCTCGGATGAAAGCAGATCCGATCTCCTTTCATGTGAAATGGCCTTTTCTACTTGTCCCGAGAACCATCTTGATCCCATCACTTGACGCCAAGCATGCGTCGGTGAAAAATCCGATTCAAGCCAGGAATCCAAAAGCCTCTCCCGCTATCTCATCAGCCCGACCTTCTTATTTTTCTTCTTAGGACAGATTTTGACTATTATAATGGGTGTTGGTGACGGTGAGAAACACTTCACCTTGGACATGTCTTGCTTCTTGCCTTTGCACCTGTGAGAAGCTTATTGCTCTTTTTCTTCTTTGATTTGGCATCCAAAGCGCAATTTTCTTCATCAGATGCCTTTGATGAAGATCCGTCCCTGGTAGTCCGCCTTATCTCCTCTTGCATGAGATCCGCCCAAAGTCGCTCCCATCCCGACAACTTCTCCCGACCATTGACAGAGTCCTGATAGGAATGCCAACTCTTCGGAAGACCAAGGAGAGCCAGGTCTACCATATCCTCTTCATCGAAAGTCACCCCCACACTTCCCAGCTCATCTCTGCATTGAGTGAACTTCATGAGGTACTTGGTGATACTGTCGCCTTTCTCCATCTTAATGTTTCTGAGTTTGTCCTTGAGCGCCAGCTTCCTTTGGTCGCTCTTGCTCTGGAATAGATATGTCAACGCTTTCCACATCAAATATGGAGAAGCTTTTCCATGCAGGCTGGATACAATGTGATCCTTTACGCCCTCCAACAGAATCCTTCGACATTTCGCCATCTTCTTTTGCCAAGCTTCAACTTCAGCAGGATCAGTAGGCTTTTGGACATCCATATCTACGAACTCCTTCAGCCCATTATCTTCTAATACTGCCTCCATCCGATCTTTCCATGCAACATAATTCGAACTGCCTTCAAGAGCATATTCGAGTCGCAAACCGTTGAAAGACATTTCAACTCCGGCACCAAGAAAAACAAACTGCTGCAAAATTTGAATTCCAAGCTCAAAAACTCAACTGCTTCTGGATCTGTGAGAACAAATTATTTATAGCACAGAGATCGACTGTAAGGGCATTTACTGGATATATCACCTTTCAAAGAAAGGATGGATCCAGAGGCTACCTGGCCCGTTACAGACTCTGTCTATCGAAATAAAATTGTAATCACTGTAATAGATCCCGATGATCAATTCGCTCTGATACCATGTAGAAATTTGTTGAATAATGAAGATTTATCCACTGAGATTATCCTGGTCACACACTAATTCGAATTCATGCATAACACATAACCTCTTCTACAATTAATCATCAATTTGCGGAAATAGAAACAGTCGCATGCGCACATAAACACAATATGTAATGGGGAAAGATTATAGCTGAAAACCCCCAACTATTTTGTATATTATAATAGAAGAGAACATGTAACAATCTCAGTACAATACTCCTCACAAGTACTCAGTACTATCTCCAAAAGTTACACACAAACTAGCTCAGTTTTGAAGAAGTCACAGGTTCAAAAATCATCCACTATTTTCCTGCCTCTATTGCGCAATCCAAGTTGGTCTAATGAGAGATCCAAGTTCGAATCTCCTTGACTCCAACTGCGCAATCATCATTGGCAATCTCCTCCAATGCTTGTGCAAATCTCATGCACAACTCATGTCGCAACTAATAGCAAACTCACCCTTTCATCTACCTCCTCCACTGGTCTTCACTGAACTGTCCATGCACTGCAGTGAACTGATGTGTTCTTGAGTTGAATAATGAGTTAATGTTTAGTGAATTAAATATTATTTAATTCACTTCACTCATCATAAGTGTATTTGTCAGTTAGACTAAATACAACTAGTTCAACTAAGTTAAACCGAACACAACTCCACCAACTGTCTCATCAACTCCACCAAACTCCGCCACTTGAGTTCTAACTGAAGTCAACGATGCATGAGCTCACCAAACCCCTAGGAATAGTGTAATTCCTTCTGTCAGGTGCATGGGCCACATCCGTGAAACTCATTGAAGTCTTTCAAGAGGATAAAGCCCAAGTTTATAAAATCAGTATGTATGGGGTAAATAATATTTGGTAGATATTTTAGACTGGCAATCTAAAAATAGATTCTGCCCAATATGTCTAAAAATAGAAGTCCATCTATTTTACCAACTTGACCAACCATCCACAAATAGCATCTTTAACAACTCCTAGACCATGCTCCATATGTCTAAAAATAGACATAGTCTAAAAATAGACTTTGCGCCAAAAATAGCTTGCGGGCCCACTTAGTGAAGGCGACTTCATTTCACTAAGCTCCATCATCTTGTTGCATTTTCAACAGTAATTGAGCTGGTAAATGGTAAATTAGGTTAGATACATGCTTCTAAATGTAATTTTGGTCAGATGTATCTACTTTCCTATCATGAGGTGAATTGGTTAACATCCACTAGAGATTAGGGTTTTGTTGAGCTTATCATGTAATCAACTCCACAACTGATGGATTCGACCCCTGAGAGAGGGGAAATTTTTTTTTGGTCTATATCTATCATTTTTAGAGTCATTTGACTGGTTGGACATCAATGGATTGTAATCTTGTACTTTCACACTTATTCAGAAATCAAAGGATGCAATTGCAGCTATTATCTAGGAATTCATGTTTAGTGAGTTTATGATAATGTATCTTCTCTATTATAGTCTTTATTGAATGATGTATAGCTCCTCTTTCATATCTTGTATCTTCAGTGGCTTTCCTTATAGTTTATAGCCAGAATTCTATTGATTTAGCTCTGTTTATATGGAAATGTCATATTGTGTTTTATGCTTCGAGTTTAATGAATTCATGATTGAAAATGCTCATTAAATCCCTCTCCTTATTCAGACTCACCACCATACCTAAAAAACCCTAAACCATCATAAATCCATTTCTATCTTGCTCCTTTATATTTTTGCAGTTGTAAGTACTTTGATCCCTAGACCTAGCTACTTGGTTTCATCCTTGATCTAGCATCAAACCCTAAATTTATTAAACCTACCTGAGCCTATCATATCTAGCCTAATATCTTTCATGTCACAATCAATCCTTGGTTGTGATCTCATTAAGAGAGGAGCCCTCTCAGCTTGGTAGGGCTAGCTACTAGGTCAAAGTGGTTTGTGGTTACCTTCGTTAGTCTCCTTTTCATCGTTCGAAGAACTGGTGGAGTGCTAACACATTACACAGTCACTAATTGCGAAATAATGTTCAAAACATTAAATACCAAAAACTGTTCAAAACATTAAACAACATACTCACTAATTGTGAAATATTATTCAAAAAATTAATTACCAAATACTATTCAAAACATTAGGCAACTACAACAATTGCCTAGCCATTCAAAATATTAAGCAACTACAACAATTTCCAAATACCAAATATTATTCAAAAGATTAAGCAACTACAATAATTGTCATTCAAAACATTAAGCAACTACAACAATTGTGTGGCCATTCAAAACATTAATCAACCAAACTATATCCTTACCCTTATAAATAGTAGCAAACCCTTATAATCAAATGAGGAAACTTGTTCATTATGTATCCTTATTTTGCAATTACCAATTTATAATGGCTATATTATAATGATTCATTTTGGAAGTTTTAAAGCAATTATTTATATTACAATGAATCATTTTGCAAGTTGTAAAGCAAGAAAATTTTATAATGCTTTATAATTACTGCGTTGCAACTTTTGAAAATTTTAAATCCACAATTACAATTACAATTAAGGATTTATAATGTTATATAATATAATTATTTATTTTGAACCCACAGTTACAATTAAGGATTTATAATGATTTATATTATAATTATTTATTTTGCAAGTTTTAAAGTCAGACTTCTTGCATTGCAACTTTTAAAGTAATAAAAAGTTTACAAATATGTATCTTCCTTCTTCTTTTTTAGTTTTCTTTCTTCTTTTTTAGTTTTCTTTCTAATTATTTAATTTCTTTCTTCTTTTTTAGTTTTCTTTCTAATTATTTAATTTATTTAATTTCTTTCTTCTTTTTTAGTTTTCTTTCTAATTATTTAATTTAAAGATCATGGTCATGTCTAAGAATAATGAATTAAATCCACAACTTAACATCTGGAAGATCATTATCTATCCAAAATCTAACCAGTAGACATGTATCTTAACATATAAAAGCAAAATAGTATAATTTTTCGATATACAAAATTTAATCATAATCTTTGGTAGAAAATTCTATTATAATCCTTGGCAGAAAATTTAATTATAATCAATTTATTACATAATCTTCAATCATAATCAATTCACTTAATAATCATCCAACACTCTATATATAAATGAATAGAAATATAAGTCCTATCCTCTTTGATATGGGGAGGATATGAAGCATAAATATATCTATATATATAAAATAAATAAAAATATATATTCTATCCTGTTTGGTATGAGGCATAGACATATCACTATATGTCCCATACCACAATATATTGTAATCAATAATCAATAGAACATTTGTTTATCCAAACTTAATTAAAAAGCTTTGAAATCTTAAAAAAGCATCAGATGTCCAAAAAAAAAAAAACAAAATAAGAAGAAAGAAAGCTTTGAAATCTTTAAAAAAACATCACATGTTCCCAAAAAAAAAAAAAAAATTTACTTTGCCAAATAAGATAAAAACACCTATTCTTCAGACTTTGCCAAATGATATAAAAACACCTACTCTTCTTCCCTGCCCTGTCCTGTAAGATCATTACATTACTTACACAAATAATGATGTTACACAAATTTTATCTAACTTCAAAGTAAATCTTGACTTACTCTCACTTTACAAATTATGGAACTTCAAAGTAAATCTTGACTTACTCTAACTTTACACAAATAGTAAATCTTAACTTACTCCAACCTTACACAAATCATCTAACTTCAAAATCGAAAGAAAACCACTAGAATCATCTAACTTAAAGTCAAATGAAACTAGAGAATCATCTAACTTCAAAGTGAATCTGACATTACTTACACAAATCACCTTAACTTCAAAACTAAAATAAAACCAGGAGAATGGTTAAAAGATTGCAATGAGTCAAAATAGTAAGAGAGCAGGAATATAAAATGCAATAAGGGATGCTCGGTGGAAGAAACGTGAGAACAAAAATATAAATGTTTCATTTTCATACTCATGAATATCATTCGTATATGGGTGTCATGAATATCATTCGTATATAGATGGGATTCTTCACTGCACAATGCACACAATTTACAATTTTATACCATCAAAACGAATTAGGAATAGTGATTACCATGAAAAAGCATTAGCAGCAGTGATTACATAATCTTGGTATTTACAGTTGGGAGTGACAAAATGAAAGAATGTATTTGTTTTAACAGTATCTAAACATTAAAAAGCATTCGCAGTGCTGGTTACATAATCTTGGTATTTACAGTTGAGAGAGACAGATTGCGAGAATGTATTTGCCATGAAATTCTAACACCATCAAACTTTATGCCATCAAAATTCAACTGATTCTTCATACATTATGGCATACTACATCTCAGGCAGTAGTCCTCGTGTTTTTCTGCTATATATACGCTTGCTTCACAAGGTCTTTTCAAAGCTAGAAGCTGCTTTAGGAACCTCTGCTCATGGGTATATTGGCAGCATCTTGGCAGAGTAAGTGTCATTGTTTGCAGCAAAGGGGCACTTCTGAACAGGCATCCTATCAGAGCAATTTCCTCCTTATCAAAAGTTGAAACCTTTACGTGTGCCTTCTTCAGACTTTTTAGTGAAAAGGTCAAATTTGATTCCTCCAGTTTTGCTGCGTGGCACTGCAACCCAAACTTTGTGGGATAAATCTCCTTATTAAAAAAAAATATGGTGTTCAAACACTCTTAACATAGATGCATAGATGCTAAAAGCAAGACAATTACTAACCTGAAACCATTTACTTTCTATTGAGAGTTCTTCAAGAGAGACCAAATTTTCCAGAAGTGCCAGAGAAGGGGCTTGTCTACTGAGCCCATGAAGGGAAACTTTCTTCACATATTTTGCAGTAGAAAAGCATTTAAGTAAATTAAGCTCTGTTGTGGACAAATGCAGAGACCCACAAGACTTGAGCTCCACCATTGACATCGTGGGACAATGTTGCACTATGAAATTCACCAGATTTGGGCAGTTCACTGTCACCGAGATTTTACCCTGAACTCCAGTAATAGCGAGACACTTGAGATTGCCTGCAAAAATTTTCACATTGCTCAGCCCTTCACAGTATTCAACAGTCAAATTTTCAAGAAGAGGGCATTTTGCTACAAGATGCTCAAGTATATCGTCATTTGTATAAATGAAGGATAGAGAACAGGTTACAAGGCATCTGAAACCCCTGAAGTAAGGGGGTAACCGTTTAAAGGAAAGCAAATGGAGCTTCAATACTGTAAGGCATTCACAAGAAAATAGAGAAGTTGGAACATCCAAGAAACTGCCAGTCAAAATATTGGCGAGAGCGATTTGCTTCACTCTTTTTAAAGATGCGGATTGAACCCATTTCTGCAAACATTTAGTAATTTTCCCTTTCTCCATATCATTCATGAAAAATGAGAGTTCAAAACTTTCAAGCTGAGCGGAATGAAAGAACAGGACACTATCAATTGCCTGTTTTTTTGTTTCTCCATCACCAGCAACACATTCGTTGGAGAATTTGAGATGGGGCATTAAAGTGCAGAGATATCGCCATCTAGTAGATAGCACAGTACAGCGCGTTGCATCTCTTAAAGAAAGTTTTGAAAGAATGTAAGAAGAGAGTATGTTGTCTGGTAAAGCGCTGAGTCTGTCACTTGCCATGGATGCGGTTCCAAGAGACGAAGCAGAGTGAAAAAGTAGAGGGAAGTACTGCATGCTCGCACCCGACAAGTGGTGCGCGTCAAAGCGAGGCCATGCCACCGATCAATTCGTTGTGTGCGCCAGTGTTATTGGGGAATGTGTAGCCAAATTTAGTTGATTCATTGAAAATTTTTATTTTCATTATAGTTTGTGAATTTGAGTGATAATTGGTACATCGTTTATATAACAACATGTTCGTCTATATAAGTCACAAAATTGGAGAGGGTAATTTGTACTAATTAAACCATTCTACTTAGCCAATCGATTAACTAGATTGATATGTTGGTTTTTTGGAACTTCATTTCTCTATTTCACATTCCTTTCATTTATTTAGTTTTTCTTAACACCGTAAAGACTTCAAAGGTGCATATTAACAGTCCGTTTTATCTTGAGGGATAAAATAGTAAAGTGATAGACATAAATCACTGGAAAACAACTCCATAATAAAGTCCACACGCAGATAGCTTGATATAATATAAACTCATATCGTTAGTTATGTTGCAATGGAGTATGGAGATCGAACTTTGAATAAAATTTCATCTAGCTTTGGCCTGCCTTTAAATTCTCACTTAGCAAAATTTCACATAAAGTATACCCTTACATTGCATAGACTCGTGAGGTGAATGTAGAGACAAAAAAATGGAAATTAAAAAAATATTGATATGTGCAATTGATTAAAATAAACATCTTTTTGCATTTTATGATAGGTTAAGAGGTTAATAAAAATATGCAGTTAATTGTATTTTTTTTTGGCTCGTTATGACCCCAATTAATAATGTTAAATGTTTTGAATCTCTTGATATGTTCTTAATATGTTATTATGCAATATAGGTCGAAAAAATATAATACAAAAATTAAATTATATATTCTAGTAGTATAATAAATTTTTTTTTTTCATATTTTGAAATTTTCTTAATATATTTTTTTATTTATTTCGAGAAATGTATTTTTTCATTTGAGTAACATATTTTTTTATCTATTTCTAGAAATGGTTACTATGTTGACCCAATTTCCAAATACAATTATGACCTAATTTCCAAATACAATTATGAGGATGGGTCTAAAATTTCATTTTTTTTTCAAACTTTTAAAATCTAAACACAAACAACATTATAGCTTTAAAAGTTATGATGTCTTAAAGTTTTATTTGTTTAGGTCAACAATGTCACCTTGACATGCCATGTGGCACCTACACAGTCCCCACGTGGCACACTACTCTAATGCCACTTCACCACTATGGTAACATCAACAACCTTTTTCTGATATGTAAATTATCACAACCTATTCATCATATGCTTTCATATCAAATAGGTAGAAGCGCAAGAATGCACAAAGGAGATATTGGTCAGAACACATACCTATTATTCCTAAATCTAGATTATTATGCATTCTAGAGTGTTTATGCATTTTGATGGAACCAAGAAAACAATTCCACATAACATTGTCAAGTTTTTATCGACATCTCATTAGCAAAATATTTGGCTTCATCCAAATGCCCAGTGAAACCAAGAAGGTCAACCATACAAATGTAATGTTCCACTGTAGGCCTCTCATTAAAATATTCATTGATGCAATTAAATTAGTGATAACCCTCATCCAGTAACCTGCATGGCTACAAACAAACAATACACTAACCAGGGTGACATGACTTACATTCATGCTAGAGAGTTTAATTTGGGCCTCCTTGGCACAGCCATGTATGGCATGTCCCGTGGTTATGGCATTTCATGAGATCAATTCTAGTTGAAGAATTCTAGTCTACGATAAATTTGAACCTCAACAAAGTTTTTGCATTTTCTGGCTAAGCTAGATTTATGCAAATAAGCATACAAATTTCAAGTGTAATAGGCTTAGAAATCATAGTAATGAGCTCAATTAGTTAAAAATAATAGAATTTTCTTAACAAGAACTGAGAATAACATTTCCTGAGTAAGGTCATGGAACACATATTCCAAGATGAATGTTGGTAAAAACGTTCTAGTGGGTGTTCATTTGGTTTATTATGTCTAAGGGGAAATTGGAAAGGATTTGAAAAGGAAAAGAGACATTAATTAACATTTTATTTATGAAAATAGTGGAAAATAGGAGAAAAGGAAGGTGAAAGGTCACGGGTTGCATGTGAGGAGGAAATTGAAGCAAAAAAATGGAAATTGAAGTAAATATAGGCCTCATTAATAAAAAGACACATGAGGATCATTTCACGCCTTTTTTCAATTTAACCTTTTGTTAGTACAGTTTTGGAGCTCTCTCTCTATTCTCTCTCTCTCATACTCTTGCACACTTGGAGAATTATTAGAGCACTCTAGCATTGGGGAAAGGAAAGAAAAGGAAGGACAAGAAAGCAAAGGAAAGCAAAATATCAAGCAAGGAAGAGTTGGATCAAGAGACTACAATGGGATTAGTTGCAAGTATCGATTTTCATGTTTGATTTCCTTACTAGTTTTGGCATGCACGGTATATGCATGTGTGTATTTGGTTCTCTTTTTTTCATTGGCATGGGTTTTTCTAGGTGTGATAGTGGTTTTTAGCCTCACCTTTCCATTTATGGATAGCCATGGTGTAATGGGGTTATTTCATTTAGTTGAGCTGGATTGTCGGATGGTTTTGGAACCGGATGAGGTGGTCTCAGGAAAATTCCCAAGGGCCTAGGAGTCCATTGACCTGTAATAGCAAGATACACGGTAAAGACTGAGGGTGGAGACGGTAAAAATCATTAAGGTACTGGTGAAGAAATCTGGAGGCATCCATGCTTGTTTAGGCCTACTGATCCCTTGACCAATAATGGTGGGATTGCGGTAAAGCTTGGTAGCACTTCTTGTTTGGGCCTATGAATCCCTTCACCGATAATGGTGGGATACACGGTAAAGCCTAGTTGTATAGATGAGGGTTTTAAGCATAGGAATACCTTGATTGGTAATGGAAGGATACATGGTAAATCCCGAGGAAGCCTTGGTTATTTTTTTTGTGAGTCCCACATTCATGCTTGGAATATGACACGGGGGTGATTGGCTGAAAGAAAGATTTAGTTCAACCAAATCTATGGTTGGGTGGTACGTGGAAGTGCCTAACTTGGTTGGATTTTGGATATGTTAATAAGAGCTCCTTTTCTCTTGTATTTTATGAGTAAATTTACTTGTTGTTATGTCGCTTTGATGGTTGTTCTATCATTGTTATTATTCTGGTTATATGTTGGTTATAAGCATGGTTTTATTGCAGACTTTTGTTATGGCTTTCATCATATTTTGATTAGTAAATGATTATTTAATGAAGGTATGACCTAATAGATGAAAATGCAACTATTGTGAGAGGGCATCAGACCTTCTTAACAATTCTCAGATAAGTATGGGATCCCTATGTTCAGATATGTAATTATGACATGTAGGTTACATGTCTATGATGTGTTTGACATAATATTTGTCATGGGTAGGCCTTGCTAGGTCAAGTTCTTGTCTAAGTTTTGTATGGAAGGCTTTTTCTTTATGTCATTCATTGTTTTGCAAACTTTCATCAAGTTTTGGACACGGAGGCATCACTAGGGGAGAAATACCATACTAGGTGGGTTCATATTAGGGTATATATATTGAGGAAAAAATGACATATGAATATATAATAGGGGGTAAATGGTTTTTTATATTTGCAAGTATAAAAAATGGAGCTCAAAGTTAATGAAAAAATATAAAGGGGTATAAAATATGTTAATGAAAAAATGGATACCGATAATATCTAGTGAATGTAGGGGTTTTCTAAATTGGGAAGGCATATTGTATTGGTAGGGGGTTAAATAATGTGATTTTTAGAGGTATTTTCCAATATGTAGTCAAATTAAGGGTATTGTTTAGTATGCCATAAACACACATGATATGTCAGAGGTTCACTTAGTTAATTCCTCGTGGTTATGGGAAGTGACATGGAGACTAGCCTTAAAATGGTGGCACAAATTTTGCGGTAGTATGAAAAAAAATATGAAATTGAGACTGCATTCGCTCCTTACAGGCTTATGCATGCGACTGGAGGATTTTAATCACATGAATGTAGACTTGGTCATCCAATTTTCTTTTAAATTTTTTTAAGAACTTTAATGAATTTCATATAGTTCTTATTTCTTATTTCTGCTTTTGCAGAGTGCTATCATGGCATAAAGAAGTGCCTGGCAAGCAATATCCCACAACAGGGGCCAGAATTGGCAGAGCAATTACTATTTTAATGGGCAGAGTCTCTCCTAACAAGTTACCACCAACGATGGAGCAACGATCACTTCCTATAGTGTCACTGATGCAAATTGGCAATTCGGCCAGACCTTTTAAGGACTACAGGTATAGGTTATGTTTACTAACATGCCCATATGTAAAGGAGAAGCGACGAAGCTAAGGCGACTTTTCTCATACTTTGTTGAACTTGGATATGCAGTTTTCTGCTGCTTCTTATTGTTGCTAATATATGTAATTTTTTTCCTCAGTAAGTACACATCTGACTGATAGGCCTTCCTATGTATAATTTTGCATCTGGTAACCTAACATTTCAAGTATGGGCCTCTTATTTTCAATTTTGGGTCTCATAACACTATAGGTTATGTATACTACCATGCCCATATGTAAAGGAGAAGCTACGAAGCTGAGGCGACTTTTCTCAGACTTTGTTGAACTCGAGATACACAGTTTTCCGCCGCTTCTTATTGTTTCTAATATATGTAATTTTTTTCATCAATAAGTACACATCTGACTGATAGGCCTTCCTATGTACAAGTTTTCATATGGTAACCTAACATTGCAATTATGGGCCTCTTATTTTCAAGTTTGGGTCTCGTAACACTGCAACTACATTGAAGGGATTGATCACGCTCTTAGCATGTAAATATGAATTAAACATCATTTTGATGGGGCATGGTGTTGCTTGTTGTTGCAGGTTGAGGCCTCGTTGCAAGGATTACCAACAAAGCTTAAGGAATTGAATCCATTGCCACCAGGTGGCACTCTTTATGTACCTGCACCTTTCACCTCTCATGGGGCGTATTATTCTTCAAAAGCAGGTTTCCCAGACTCTTTGGAGCAAGAGTCTAGTGCTATTAATCCTTTCTTCAGATCAACTCAAGATCAGAAAACTGATACATCTTTCCTATTGGACATCTATGTTTTGAGAATTGGTAAGACTTTTACCTGCATGCTCTACCAAAGTTATGTGAATTCATCTCTATTGTAACCATCTTGCTATCTCTGTCATATTGGAAGAAATCGTAATGGAAAAATACCCATAGTAAGTTCTGAGACTCTAGGAGCATATGCCTACACTGCATCATCGACAATATAACCCTTCTCCTTCCCTAAAATTGTAATCTAGGATTGACCAATAAAAATGTCAATTGCATCCAGCACAACCTTTGCATTTCCCTTCTGTGCATTTTTTTGGACATAGTTCATCAGGGCTCGCTCTCTGCAATCGGGAGAATGGCCTTTCAGCATTGCTTGTTTGTCAAAGTAAAATGTACAATATGACACTACCTTGGCACAAGCTCAAATTCCAAGCTTCCTATAGACTAAACAAAGCAACAAGTTTGGTCCAATCCTTAGCAGACAACATTTGGCTAACGGTCGTCAATAGGTCAACTTTAAAAAAAAAATTATGAATGCACAAAGGATTTTGCAAGCCCAATGTTAGTTGTCTCTCATAATAGGGTCCACATACCAGGATTACATTTAGTGTGGGAAATTTAATTATAGTATTTTCCTTCTCTACGTCAACATAATTGTATACTACAAGCATGATTTGTTCAAATAGATACTCCTGTAAATACAAGAAACTCCAGCCTCCATACCTGGTTATTAGAAGGATTTACTGATGTCATAGTATTGCCACTTCATTTCCATATTCCATTTCCGTAACATCCCAGGTTATGGGATTGTAAGCCAAGCCCCTTCAAAAACTGATATTCATTTCCTACAAAGTTCGCTCCCATGGTTCCAAGCTTAAGCTTTCCAATTGATTAGACTAAAGTCTCTGCAGATTCTGCTCTTCCATGGAAATTTCTAGGTACTCTAGGACTAATGGAAAGAATTTAAAGAAAGCTCTTTGGACTAAGGTCCTGAGATCAACCTGCCATCAATAGGAGGGCGTGGTCCTGATAATTACCTGCCATAGGGAGCAGGCAATGGATCTGTCATCAAGAGGAGGGTGTAAACTGCCTTTCTAGATGGGCCATTTAGCCAAGATTAGTGTTGCAGTTATAGGTCCATATGAAGCAACCGAGCTAGTGAGGGCGCTCCTAAAGTACCTCTAGCAGAGTAAGTAGCATAGGGAACATAGGTCAATGGAATTTTATGGCCAAGTTTCCAGATTCTCCTTATGTTAGTTTTTATTGTAATTGCATAGAATTTATGCACAATGTTCTTGTTCATTGGTGTAGATAAGCATGCTTTCTCTATCCATTGTCATTGGCCACAAATGATGAACAATGTAACTATCGTTTAATGATTCGAATGACACTGAATCTTTATGAAATTTAATTCAATATTTCCCTATTATTCCTTCAAAGTTGTTTAAATGTATTGCATGCAATCTTGACTATGCAGTGTTGCGTCTTTCTAAGAAGCTGTGAAATAAGATAGGTAAATGTTTGGCCCCATGGTGAAAACAAAGCATTTACATGCATTCATTCTTCATAAATATTTTTAATTTTTCACGTATGTATTGATTTTTCTAGCAGTTATCTCAATGGGCTTTGTTCCAGCAACCTTTGCCTGATATAAATAGTTATCGATCAACTAATGTGTGTAAACATTTGTGGGAACATAAATTCTAACTAACTGATGGAAGATTGA
This sequence comes from Pinus albicaulis, assembly GCA_034641835.2. Taxonomy (NCBI): domain Eukaryota; kingdom Viridiplantae; phylum Streptophyta; class Pinopsida; order Pinales; family Pinaceae; genus Pinus; species Pinus albicaulis. The sequence goes on from CM076577.1 coordinate 1,158,155,082, forward strand.
AACTGAGCCATGTTGTTTAGCATTTCCCTATGGTTTTGTTGCCTGTGCAGAAATGTTTCTGGCACTATCCACTATAGAAATCTAAACTGTCCACTTTCTTTTGCCTATGGATTTTCTTAGATTATAGCAGTGAATCACCCATTCTCTACATACAAGCAATCCTTTCGTGTATATTTATAAATATATAGATAGACATATATTCACACATCAATCATAAGTACATACACATGCATAAATGTTTTTGGCACTGTCCACTATATAAATCTAAAATGTCTACTTTATTTTTCTTGTGGCTTTGCTTAGATTATAGGAGTGAATTACCCATTCTCTACATACAAGGTACAATCCTTACGTGTATATCTATATATTTAAATATAAACTATCATAAAAAATAAAACCAAAATATACACATGAAGTTGTTGTTGGTACTTTCTAGAACCATAAACTTGGATGTAGCTCATTTCATTTACATCTAGAACCCCACTACAGACTTTACCTTAAATGATAATTACAAATGTTATTTTGTGTGTTCCAACTCTGGCTCAAAGCAGGGACTAGCTGCCTTGCAGCCATTCTTGTTTTTATTTGGAATGCTTTGTTTATTCTTACAAATTACACAAAGACCATCTACTTTGTAACCATCTCTAAATTCATTCTTAAAACATAAATCTATATTTAATAATCTGCTCATGAGATAATTTTATATCATGGAATTTTTTTATATAATATTTAATGATATACTCATGAATATGCATGGACATCATCTGAACAAAGTGTCATAATATTTAATTCTTTGATCGTTAATATGTTTTGCGAACATCCTAGGAAAAATTCATTGTTTTGAAGCAAAGGGAACAAATTTGGGTATAATAATATATTCAAGGGAGTTTGGAGATTTTTGGCAAAATAAATGTTAATGTTTTGAAAAACAAAAGTGATAAGGGTATTTTTATTAAAATTTGAAACTTTTACATATATATTTTTTATTTTTATTTTGTAGGAGGCTTGAGAGACATTTAAGATTAGATGATAAATCTAGCCACTAATAGAATCATGGTAACATTTCAATTGTAGTAACTGGATTTTTGACATCTTTTCATTGTAAAATTAGTAGGAAAAAGAATGTTTTATTTTTATTAAGTAATTTCTTGAAAAATAAAAGTATTAATTTTTTTAATATTTATTTTTAAATCATTTTCATTGTTTATAGGGGTAGACTTGACGTGACTATTAAGGAATTTTGTGGTGTACAAGTCACCAATTTGAAGCTATGTGGGAAAAAAATCTAGCCACACTAAAGGTTGGTGTGAACCAGGCCAGTGCCATCCAATCATTTGAGAACTTAGACAAACTAACAAACGGAAATTTTTTTAATATCATTTCATCATCATCTAGTCTTTACCCATTTTCATTTTATTACCAACCAACCTTAAACCAAAATATTCTCAAACTATTCTCATTTAATCTATTTATTATCTTTGAAATATTTCAAGGCCCCAATTACAATATACCATATACCATTTAAAAAGAAAACAATCACAACATCCCAAATACAGTTCAAAACATTAAGAAAACACTAAAGCAACAATCACAGTACAACAAATACCATTTGAAAAATTACATAGTCATTGATTATGAAATATTTTTCAAAATATTAAATACCAAATACTATTTGATGTAGGAGCATCAACTGAGATCAATTTTATTGACCTGATTGGTCAATCATCATTTAGTAAAGAGGGTTGGACCTCTTGAATTTATTTTTTTATGATGATTTATTGTAATAATTAATAGAGTGACAGATTAGAAAGAAAAGATCAGGTTTGTTAGTCGAGGTGTGCGTTAGACCTGTAGAATATGGATTAGGTTGTTTGAGAAGATAGAATAGGTTAGCAGCATTTAAAACAATAAAAAGGAAAAAAAAAAGCATTTGTTTTAGAGGGAGGAGTGAGAGAAATGTAATGTGATCAAGCCATCAAGGGCGAAGAGGAAAAAAAAAAACTTTGTTTTATTTTTAGCATTTTAATTGAAACGGGATTGTGTGCAAAAGTTATGTTTGTGTTAAATTGTTTGGTTTCTTTTTATTCTCTCTGAATTAATGAGGATTATTCTACTAGAGTTGCGAAGGTACAATGTTAAATAATTTTTGGTGTTTTATTTGTATTTACATAGTGAGTATATCTCATAGTCGCAGTCTTTAAGGAAGGAATCATATGGAGGTCATTGGAGCAGTTAGAGCCATTAAATTTTATCAATAAAATTGTAAGTCGTGTACCATAACCTTGGATTCACCAAAGATCAAGAGGAAATAAAATAAAAATAAAAAATAAAAAATCGAGATTTGATCATAACCTGGGTTTGCAGCTTGATTCGCTACGCATTCGCTGCGTAGGCGCTACCATTTCGCTGAAACTGCTACGCATTCCTTAAGACGCTGCACATACAGAGCCAATGCTCCGCTACCCTTAGCACGCTATGTTTTCGCCTGTAAGTTGACCCTCAACTCAGCAACGAACTGATGGATCGATCTAAGTTCCAGTAAGTTAAAAGAAAAAAAACGCATGAAGATAAGGAGTAAGGTGTATAAGGAAATATATTGTGTGTTAGCATTGAAATTTTTAATGGTGTTGTCGCCATTGTCTCACTGTTTTCAATTTTTTATTATGTCCTAGTCCATGTCCAAAGTTCGAGTCATTTCCAATAAAAGTTAAAAAGAGTCCCAACATCAAGGTATTTTTAAGTGAATAGGTGTCATAGTGTTTTAGAGTCCTAAAATAAGTTAAAATATCTATTTTGACTTATGTTAGTGTTGAAGGTTAATCGATGTTTGGGTAATAAAGTTGCAATCATCTGGTCTTGAATAATTTCTACCTTTGTTGCAAATTCATTGTCAAAAACAGTAAGGTAGTAAAAGGAAACTATTTCTCAGAAATGAAAGTGACATATTCCACACATTGAAAAGCACAACTATTTCATTGAGATTTTGGTTATCTAAATAAATAGGCTACAGGTAAACAGGTAATTAGTTTTCAAAGCAAGCGAATTGAGGCTTCGTGGAAAATATTGCAACCAGAGTTCTTTAAAATTAAAGTGCAGCCTACAGAAAACAGATTCACCAACAGAGCGGGAGATCCGGAGAAGAGAAATAGAGAATGTTTAAAGGGAGCTCACCAGGAATCAACCTAAGGAATGAAGCGACAAAGAATAACCGTGTGTAGAACAAGCGGACGACCATGATCCAATCGCAGATCTGAAAAGGAAGAAAATAACGACTGAGATTAAAGCGAAAATGGATCGACTTCACAAATCGTAGTTTTTAAAGTTTACTCTTAAGGCGATCGCGTGGTATGTTAATTGATTTGTGATGCAATGAGGCAATGAAGGGCGAGCAAGGAAGACCGTCAGATCTAGGCGCAGATCAATGATGGAGATTAAAGCACAGATGGAACGATTTCACAAATCGTAGTTTTTAAAGTTTATCGTTAAGGCAATCACATGGTGTGTTAAGTGATTTGCGATGCAATGAGGCGAGGGGCACATGTTAACGTAGCGCACCAGCGTGATTTCGCAAATCACATAGTTTACGGTTTAGCTGTTATCAGTGTAAAGTTAAAATTGTTGGCGATTGATTTGCGATAATACAAAAAGTCGCGATGTGTGATGCCTTCCAATTGGTCACCATATTGTGGGGCCCTAGAACCACAATTCTGTGTGTATGCATATTGTTTGGGAGCAATTGCGGTTTTGTTTAAAGTTCCTATAAAGTGATCGATGTTGATTGCACGCGTATGTATGTTTATAAAACTTTTGATGCATGATTTTCGATTAGTCCCATTTCTCTACTGCGTCACCTCTGCTCTCATCGCACATCACACTTCGCCATTTTCAACATTTAGCTCCCACATTTCATAATAAAACTTCTGATGTGCGATTTGCGATCGGTCCCACTTCTTCACCACGTCATCACCCCTCCTCACTTATCATTCATTCCGCTCCATGTCTCCTCTATCAATTAAAATTGTTTTAAAGAGTTTTCAACCAAAAAAGGGAAAAGGAATAGCGGAAGAGCGGCTGAGTTTCTCTTAAATAGTTTTCTACCACTACTCTCAGTACCAGCACGTTTTTACCAGGCACCGAGTGATCAGGAGATCATGTCTTATGCTAAAAAATTAAAGTGCTCGAAATAGATCCGAACCTGAGCGACCAAAAAGGTCTGGTCGTTGCAATTCCGGCGCTGCGAACGGTTTGAAAAACTGATATCGAATGAGGAAGATATCACATTCTGTCCATTGTCCCAAACAAAAAAAGTTTGTGACTAGATGCCTAGTCAGCATGAAGGTACAATCAGTAGGTATATACTTGGAATATTCTATTTTTCTCCCAAGCCAATAGGAACGCGTCACGTGGCTCAATTTGGACTGTTGAATTTTGGTGGTACGGAGGAATTTGTGTCGTTGATGTGTTTTAGTATCAACCGTTGGATGAGCAACATGTGGCAAGCCCATAGGCCACCACGTGTCCTCAAAATTTTGTCGCAATTTTTTTTTGGAGCCGACGAGAATCGACCACCCGACCTCCTATCCGCTAGCCCACCTGCGTGCCAACACGCCACGAGTGTTTCTTAACACTATAAGTGTCGCGACCCTATTTAAACTTTGATGGTTTTCTGTTTGGGGGTTGGGGAGGCTAGCCCCGAAGGGCCAACCCCCCTCCCATGTGGCCTAGCGAAGGTGATCACAGACATAACAATCGAGGGAAAAATTAATCCTAACCTCCTGTCAACATAATTTGCGGTGATAACATGTTCATGAACACCGTCAGTTTCATAAACCAACGGTTATTAAAACCGTAACATCGGTCCAAGGTTTGTTCACATGATCTAGACACAGCAAAAAATGACGCAGCGACATAAAATGTAACCTCGATGGTAAAGCAGGTAGGTCACATGATGGGCGGTTAAAGCGATTACAGTTAACGATTGTGATAACAGTAACCTCCGGCGGGTAGCTTTAAACTAGTTACATGCGTAGTGTTATGGCATTAAATGCCATGGTTATCGGAACCATAAACTCTGGGTTCCAAGCCTATTACGTGGAGTTTCCAACGATTGTGTTAAACGTAAACTTCGGTGGAGGTTTTTAATACCTGTCACATGACTTTGGCATGGCAGTTTAATAAAATAGTTTTCAAAACCGTGTAGACTCTGGGTTCCACTCCAAAAGGCGGAGTATTCAAACGGTTCAATGCATAGTTTGTAAAAGCATGACCGCGTGGTTTTAGGCGGGGGGTCGGCTTGTGACCACCTCGACCTAACCACTAGCACTTAATATCAAACGGATTATATGGCGGGAGTTGGAGCACGCCCCTATTTTTAGGGCTTCTTATCAATTTAACTTAAGTTAACTGCCTGTCTCCACATTTAGTGGAGATTTTCTAGCTTTCATTGGGAAAAATGCATTGGGAGGTCAATTTTCGACCAATTTTGGTGAAACAAGAGTCTACCTAGACTAATTTGAGCATTATGGAGCCATTGGTGTAGAGAAAACAACCATTAGAGGTCTGTAAACATATGTAATTTACAATTTTGAGCATAATGAAAAAGAGGGACATGCCATTGGGAGCTGGACCAGCAGATGTAGCCCAGGAGGGGTGAACTGCTTCACCATGCCTACTATGTAAAACTTATGTGTGAATGTTTTTCTCTGTTATGCACTATTGTTTAGTGTTTTAAGGCTTATTTACATGCTTAAAGTTTCACTAATTCATCTAATTTTCATGGTTAAAACTCTCATTCCTTAAAGAAAACATATGGAGACAAATTGTACATGTTTATATTACTGAAATGACACTTAGAATAGTAGAACTAATACACTCCTTTCAGATCAAGTTGGTATCAGAGCTAGAGTTTTATGTCGGGTGTTTTTATGTGCAAGGAATTGTTAACTGTTTGCAAGGGTTTTTCATGCTTACTAGGCTCAAGCTTAAGAGAGGAGAAGACAAATTGGTGGAAGCAAGAGGTTCTCAAAGTGAGCCACAACAAAGGAGGGCAATATTTCCACATTCTCCACCACCTAGTTCACCTCCAAGAGAAGCAGAAGCAGCATCAAGCATGCCTCCAAGAGAACGAGAAATCCATGAAGAGATGGATCCCAAAGAGGAAGAAAGAGTGTTCAGGAAAGCATTCCTTGACATGACTGAAATGGTGAGAGTCCTTTATCAAGAAAGGAATGAAAGATTAGAAGGAGAAGGATCCAAACTTCACAAGGAAGGTTAGGGATCATCAGGAGGCCACAATGATGAAAATAAATCAAAGAAGGGCAATGGAGGAAATGGAGGCCGTGGAAAGTCACCATCATCACCCTCATCTTCATCCTCATCATCCTCTACTTCATCTTCAGTACATCATCCATACAAGTCAAAGAACATGGGTAAAATTTCCTTTCTAAAACTTGATGTTAAGTTTGAATTGCCAATGTTTAATGGTGAAGTTAACGCAGAAAAGCTAGATAATTGCATTAGGCAATTAGAGGTTTATTTGAGAATTCAAAATTTTCATGTTGATGAAACCAAAATCCAACTAGCTTCATTGAGAATGGAAGGTGCAACACTTGTTTGGTGGGAAGCCAAGATAAAGGAGGAGATCAAGAAATATGGTAAGATTATTTTATCATGGACTAATTTCATTTCTACAATAAAAAAATAGTTTTATCCATTAGCTCACATGCATAAAGCCATAATGGACTGGAAAAATTTTAAACAATTGAAAGGAAAAAATGTACAAGTGTATACTCAAGAATTTAGGAGAAGAGCTCTTTTATTAAGAGTAGATTTGCAGAGCCAAGACACTTTGCTCAAGTATATAGGAGGCTTACATACCTACCTAAGACATACTATCCTCATGTTTAACCCTACAAGCCTAGATGAAGTATGTGTTCAAGCCACACATCTAGAGGCAAGGGGAAAAAAAAACTTAGATGAGAATGGTCAAAATGATTTTAAAGGAAAATGGAAGAAAAAGAGCAATGCAAATGCCAGAAAAGAGAAGGGAAAATTATTTTGCAAACACTGTTCTAAAACTAGCCATGATGAAGACCATTGTTGGAAACTTCATCCAGAGTTGAAAACATAAAGTTTGAAGGCCAAAGAGAAAGCCAAGGAGAAAGGCAAAACTATTGCAATAGCTGAACAAGACCTCGGGTTAGATTCAGGAGATGAAACAAAAATCATAGCTATGGGACTAAAGAATGTGAAGGGGAAAGAGATTGAAATTAAACCCAGTTCTAGTGTGTCTAACTGTCACATACAAGCTCCAAATGAAGAAAAGAGAATTGAATTGTTTCATGTGAGGGTCATTTCCAAACATACCAAGGTTGACACATTGTTTGATAGTGGTTCACAAGCGAATTTAATATCTGAAGACTTGGTCAAGAAACTTAGTCTTGAGACCATTCCACATCCGAAACCATATCCACTTGGTTGGATTTGTAAGGATACAAATTTACAGGTTTCAAAGAAGTGCATGTTGCGCTTTGCAATAACTGCACATTTCATTGACATAGTTGAATTAGATGTTGTTCCGCTTGATATTACAGGTATGGTGTTGGGCAGTCCTTACTTGTATGACAGGAAAGCGATCTTCCATCGCCATGAGAACAAATATCATTTATTCAAAGATGGCAAGGAGTATATTGTGACAGCTCATCGCAAAAAAATAGACACTTCTTTAGTTAATGCAGGGCAGATGAAGAGGCTCGTCAATGCAAGTCAAAACTTGAAATTGATGATGATTAAACAAAGAGACATAATCCTTTTCAAACAAATGCTGATATATGTAATGATTTGTTTCAGTTTGAAAGCAAGTTGTCTTTGAAAGAAGATGACAAGCAGTTTCAGCAGTCGACATTGGTGTTGAACGGTGCTGAAAACAAAGTGTCAGTGCAAGAAGTTGTAAAGGTCCAAGGGAGGACAAAGCAACTTGACAAAGAAGGTACAAGATTTAGAAATGTTCATTGTTGGTTTCAGAAAGGCATGGTACAATGGCGAAGAAACTTGATTAGGAATCGAAACAAGTTCAAAGCAAATTCAGCAAAATATCGCCATAAGGACAGGATGCAAGGTGAGAGAAATTCCAAGTTTCCTTTGATTATAGACCAATGTTGAAACAAGATGTTTACTACAAAGATAGATTGACGTTCTGCAATTTCAGTAAATATGTAGCATGACAATGTCAAAAACAACAATGGTTGGACAACGGAATCAAGGAAAAATTTGTCGTTTCATGAAAAGCTCCAATTAATGAAATTAGGAAATTTCAGTGGATAAATATTGGAAGAGTGGGGACACAGTCTCCTCATCTTCAAGTTCAGTAGTCCAGAGATATTTTGGGGTCCAAAAGCTTCCCAGTGGGGAGGTTTGATCATGAGATCATGTATTATGCTAAAAAATGAAAGTGCTCGAAATAGGTCTGAACCTGAGTGACTCAAAAGGTCTCGTCGTTGTGATTCCGACGCTATGAATGGTTCGAAAAATAGATATCATATGAGGAAGATATCGCGTTCTGTCCATTTTCCCAAACAAAAAAAATTTATGATTGGATGTCTAGTCAGCATCCAGGTACAGTCAGCAGGTATATACTTGGAATATTCCATTTTTCTCCCAAGACAACAAGAATGTGCCGCGTGGCTCAATCTGGGTTGTTGAATGTTGGTGGTACGAAGGAATTTGGGCCGTTGATGTGTTTTGGTATGAGTAGTTGGATGAGAAACACGTGGCAAGCCCACAATCCACCACGTGTCCTCATAATTCTGTTGTAAAATTTATTTGGAGTCGACGAGAATCGACCACACAACATCTTGTCCACCAGCCCGCCCGCGTGCCAACACGCCACGAGTGTTTCTTAACACCATAAGCATTGCGACCCTATTCAAACTTTAATGGTTTTCCATTTTGGGGGTTGGGGAGGCTAGCCCCGAAGGGCCAGCCCCCCTCCCATGTGGCCTAGCATAGGTGACCATAGACATAACAATCAACGGCAACATTAATCCTAACTACTAGTCAACATAATTTGCAGTGATCACATGTTCATGAACGCCGACAGTTTCATAAACCAACGGTTATTAAAACCGTAACATCGGTCCAAGGTTTGTTCACATGATCTAGACGCAACAACAAATGACGCGGCAACATAAAATGTAACCCCGGCGGTAAAGCAAGTAGGTCACATGATGGGTGGTTAAAGCGATTACAATTAACAATTGTGATTATCGTAACCTTTGGTGAGTAGCTTTGAATTGGTTACATGTGTAGTGTTATGGCATTAAATGTCATGGCTATCGGAACCATAAACTCTGGGTTCCAAGCCTATTACGTGGAGTTTCCAACGATTGTGTTAAACGTAAACTTCGGTTGAGGTTTTTAATACGTGTCACATGAATTTGGCATGGCGGTTTAATAAAATAGTTTGCGGAATTGTGTAGACTCCGAGTTCCACTCTAAAAGGCAGAGTATTCATATGGTTCAACGCATAGTTTGTAAAATCATGACCGCGTGGTTTTAGGTGGGGGATCGGCTTGTGACCACCCCAACCTAACCACTAGCACTTAATATCAAATGGATTATATGGCGGGAGCTAGAGCGTGCCTCTTTTTTTAAGGCTTCTTATCAATTTAACTTAAGTTAACTGCCTGTCTCCACATTTAGTGGAGCTTTTCTAGCTGTCATTGGGAAAAATGCATTGGGAGGTCAATTTTCGACCAATTTTGGTGAAACAAGAATCTACCTAGACTAATTTGAGAATTCTGGAGCCATTTGTGCAGAGAAAACAACCATTAGAGGCATGAAAACATATGTAATTTACAATTTTGAGAATAATGACAAAGAGAGACATGCTATTGGGAGCTGGATCAGTAGATGTAGCCCAGGAGGGGTGAACTGATTCATCATGCCTACTATGTAAAACTTATGTGCGAATGTTTTTCTCTGTTATGCACTGTTGTTCAGTGTTTTTAAGGCTTATTTACATGCTTAAAGTTTCACTAATTCATCTAATTTTCATGGTTAAAACTCTCATTCCTTAAGCAAACATATGGAGACAAATTGCACATGTTTATATTACTGAAAGGACACTTAGCAAAATAGAACTAATACACTCCTTTCAGATCATCGAGCAACATTCAAGGAGCAACCACACACCATTTTCACTATTGTTTTCACTTTTTATGGAGTTGGTTGCACCAGAACAGAAGAGTGGTCTTCGAATAAGCTGCCACTTCACACAACCATTTCGGAGTGACAGCCTTCATGATGCCTTCATGATGTTTATCTTGTTTTTAATGTAGCACTTTGTAATTAAAATTAAGAGATAAGCCTCACCTCTTGCACGAGGTTGTAATGACTTTTGAAAAAGATTTACCTTTTTCTGTGGAAGATGACAGTATCATATTTTGTATATATATGCCAAACTAATATGAATTCAAGGTTGGTTGGTGGTTATAGATTTTTGACTTATATGATCTGTAATCTTTTTTTGTGAATGAAATGGAATGATACTACTGAGGACTTATTACTAATTTGTTGTGTGTATTGTCTACTTTACTATCCCCTTTCTTACAGTTCCAGTTTGCAAATCATCATATTGTTATGTGTTTTTATTAGTCTCTTAAGCATGTTATGTGTTTTATCAGTTCTTGTTAGTCTCACACAATGAGCATTCCTGATAAAATATATGTTATAACAATGGAAGAGCATCACTCATGATAGTTATTTTTATGATATTTCAGTGAGAATCTTGTCAAAGTAGAAATAACTTTCTCTCAATGAAATATTGTCAAATTGCTACTTTTGTGAATTTCTACTAAATGAAGTAGATTTATGTCTCACAGACCTACCATTTCCTCAAATCTTACAATTTCCTCTCCTCATAGACTACAAATTTGCACCTTGCTACCACATCAAGTTACAATACCCTCTTTAGTAGAACTACGGATTTGACTGACATCTCTTTTTAGTAAATAAGAGTTTATACCATCTTCCAATCCCATAAAAAAAAACATTAAAATTTCCTTAGATTTTAAGATTGTTGAGATTCAACAAGATGATGAGCTTAGTGAAAAGTAAGCACCTTCACTAAGTAGGGCCCACAGGCTATTTTTAGGCGTATGTCTATTTTTAGACATGGTGAGCATATTCCATAAGTTGCAGGATGCTATTTGTAGATGGTTGGTCAAATGTGGAAAATAAATGAAATTCTATTTTTAGAATATTCGACGAAGTCTATTTATAGATCATCGATCTAAAAATAGATGCATGTCGATTATTATTAGCTCTTAATAATAATCCGACAATAAACATCAACTTATTCTCTTGGAGCACTTTATTTAAGTGAACAGATTTGGAAAATTAGTGGGCTGAAGGAATTACACAATTCCTATGGTTTATTGGTGGCTCGTGCATGAGAACTCAATTAGAACTGAAGTGGCAAAGTTATGACAGAGTTGGAAGAGTAGTTTATGGAGTTGTTATTCAGTTTAAATCATTTAAGTGAGTTAAACTCAGTTGAGCTAGTTGTATCTAGTCTAACTGAAAGATACACTAGTGAGAGTTAAGTGAATTAATTAATTAATTAATTCACAACTAATAACTCACTAATAACTGAATAGAAACAACAGTTAACTACAGTGCATGTCAGTTCCAGTGGAGACCCAGTGGAGAGATAGGTGAAAGGATGAGATGGACTATCCGTTGTGACTATAGTGATGCATTCAATGCATCTGACACACATTGGAGTTTCCAATGAGGATCACGCAGTCAAGGCAAGGCCAATTCGAATTCATTCAGGGGTCTTCTTTATCAGGGATTGCGCAGTGGAGGCAAGCTGTCAGGAGGCAAGAAATTGGTGCATGGAAGTGAAAATTTCTGCATGACAGTGTGTAATGAATCTACATTGTACTGAGAGCTTGATGTATTAAGCTTTGTATGAGATTATTACTTGATTCCATTTATATACATAATATGATAGTTGGGGTTTTTAGCTTTAAGCTTTCCCGTTCAACAACTGTGTTATGTGCGACTGAATTTATTCACATGTGTTTGCAATTGAGTTTTAAATTTCCGCAAGTTTAATTAGTGGAAGGATTCTGTATTTTGCAAGACGATAAATACTGTGAGATCAGGAGGATCCGGTAATACATCAGTATTAATAAATTTCTACATGGTATCAGAGCAGTATTGATCACTGGAGATTGCAATTGTGAATAATTGCTGAGTTTTGTGCTGGTGGACAATTCGAATTTGCTGTAGAAAATTCTTGGTGCAACAGTTGAGTATTCATTGAAATGTCTTTCAATGGGTTGCGATTGGAGTATTCCCTTGATGGCAGCTCGAATTACATAGCCTGGAAGAATAGGATGGACGCGGTGCTTGAAGACAGTGAGCTGAAGGAGTTCATCAATAGCGATGTTCCTAAGCCTACTTCTAGTGATGATGCAGGACTTGACACATGGAAAAAGAAGGTAGCAAAGACAAGAAGAATTATTTTGGAAGGTGTGAAGGACCATATTGTGTCAAGCCTTCACGGGAAAGCCACTCCATTTGCAATGTGGAAGGCTTTGACAAATATTTTCCAAAGCAGCAGTGACCAGAGGAAGTTGGCGCTGAAAGATAAGCTCAGAAAAATAAAAATGGAGAAGGGTGACAGTATTCCAAAATATCTCACGAAGTTTTTCCACTGTAGGGATGAACTGGGAAGTGTGGGGATTATTGTTGATGATGACGACTTGGTGAGCTTGGCTCTCCTTGGGCTTCCGAAGAGTTGGCATAGCTACGAAGACTCTATAAATGGATGGGAGAAACTGCCGGGTTGGGAGTGACTTTGGTCGGATCTTGTGCAGGAGGAGCTAAGGCGAAGTACCAGGGATGGCTCTTCATCGAAGAATGATGATGAAGAGAATTGCGCTTTGGCTGCCAAAGCAAGGAAAGGGAAGGGGAATAAATTCCCTCCAAAATCCTAGGCTAAAGGCAAGAAGCTGGATTTGTCCAAAGTGAAGTGTTTTCACTATCACGAACATGGGCATCTCGCCACTAACTTCCCACATAAAAAGAAGAACAAGAAGGCTACTGATGTTGTAGCTGGAGAGGCCTTAGCCTCGCAAATTTGAACTTTATTTCTCTTTTATCGCATGCTTGGTTTCAAGCTCAATGGGATCGGTGTGGTATCTTGATAATGGTGCGTCTTTCCATATGACGGGAGACAAGGAGTTGTTTAGTGACTTGGAGGAGAAGGATCTCCAAATGCATATAGAGATGGGTGATGATGGCAGATACAGTGCGACCGGCATTGGAACCATTACCTTTGAGAGGGAGTCAATTAAACCATTTTTGTTGAAAGATGTTATGCATGTTCCAGGTCTGAAGAAGAACTTGGTCTCGGTCGCAATGTTGGAAGACAGAGGTTATGACGTTGTTTTTAGTGAGGGAAAATCTTTCCTGTGACATAAAACAATGGGTCAAACCAAGAGGATAGGGATTTGAGTTAAGAATCTCTACAAGCTGGAGGTAGATGGTTGTGCTGCAATGATGGGAAAAGCAGAAGAAGTGGTGAGCTAGGATGAGGGCGAATTATGGCACAAGAGATTGGGCCATCTTCACCATGGTGCCTTGAAGATTTTTCAGCAGATTTCTACTAGACTTCCCAAGGTTACTCTTGCGCAGTCAGATCAGTGCAAGGGATGTACTATGGGTAAGTTTGTGAAGATCACCTTTCATGAGAAGGAGAACCGTGCTTCGGTGATTCTGAAGAGAATTCACACAGACATGTGTGGACCTTTCTCGGTTGCTCCAACAGCAAAACACAGGTATTATGTTATATTTGTTGATGACTATTCTCGTAGATGCTGGATCTTCTTCATGCAAAATAAGAGAGAAACATTCTCAAAGTTTTGTAAGTTTAAAGCATTGGTGGAGGAGGAGTCGGGGAAGAAAGTGAAGGCTCTACGGAGCGATAATGGTGGTGAATATATCTCGAGCGAATTCAAAGACTTCTGTAGCAAAGAAGGAATTCGAAGAGAACTCATAGCGCCTCATAACCCACATCAGAATGGGGTCATGGAGAGGAAGAACAGAACAATCGGGGGTGCTGCACGAGCTATGCTGCATGACCAGGGCCTACCAATGCACTTGTGGGTGGAAGCATGCAACACTGCAGTTTATGTGCAAAACTGTTGTCCTCATAGAGTACTTGGCATGAGTACACCTGAAGAAGATTTTATTGGTAAGAAGCCTGATATTTCTCATTTGAAGATTTTTGGCTCATCTGTTTACATTCATGTGACAAAGGACGCCAGGAAGAAGCTGGAGCCGACTGCAGAAGTTGGGATATTTGTGGGGTACACGGAAACACCCCATAATTATCGTGTGTATTTTCCAAACATTCGAATGATTGTGGTGTGACGGGATATGAAATTTAATAAGGTGAAAGCCATGAAATTGTCGCTTGAGAGGGAGCTACACTTGCATGTAGAGGAGGAACTTCTTGTTCTGAAAGATGAGCTTCTAGATGTGGATTAGCCACAAGAGGAGATTCATGGAGTGGAGGAGTCATAGAGGTAAAATTTCAGCAAGAGGAAGAGGAGCTTCCAGATCAAGGTTCCAACGCTCTCAGAATGAAGCAGGAAGTTCGAGTAACATACCACCATAGAGAGGATACTTTGGTAAGGGAATATTTGTACCTATAGGTAGAGGTCAAGGAAGAGAAATCTGGTGTTACATATGTGGAGAATTAGGACATGGATCATGGGACTGCCCTCATAACAAAACAACAAATCAATGGAATGTGAATATAGTAGAGACAAAGGAGGAAAAACCTCAGGTCATGGGGAAAGAAGAACCACCTAAGGTAGGAGAATCCTTATTGTGAAAAAGGGTGTTTCTTAAGGCATAGAAAGAAGAAAATGACCCTGCTCAAAGGAAGGGCCTATTCAGAACTGTATGCAAGTCTAAAGAAAAATTATGTAATGTTGTGATTGACAGTGGAAGCACTGACAATCTTTTCTCCACAGAAATGGTTGAGAAATTGGGGTTGATTAAGACGGTACACCCTACTCCCTATAAAGTGTCCTAGTTACAAAAAGGACATCAACTTTTAGTGATAGAACAATGCATGGTAGAGATACAGATTGGTACATATAAAGATGTCATACTATGTGATGTGATGCCAATGGACGCGTGTCATGTATTTTTGGGAAGAACCTTGGCAGTTTGATAGGAAAGCCATTCATGATGGCAGAAGGAATACCTATACCTTAGAGAAGGATGGGAAGAAGCACACATTTATGCCTTTGAAGGATGAAGCAGACAAAGGAGCAGCTGGAAATAATCTTATGATGATCAGTGGAAAATAATTGTTTTAAGAAGTCAAGAAGGAAAAAGAAATACATTTTGTTGTTGTGGGTAAACCCAAGGTAATTTTGACTTCTACCAATTTATATAATCTACCTTGGGAAATTAAAAATCTGCTAGATGATTATGTTGATATTATTGTTGATGAATTACCAAGTGCAGTGCCACCAATCATAAGTATCAGTCATCACATAGATTTAATACCTGGTGCAAGCTTACCAAACAAAGCAGCATATAGATTGACTCCTCGCGAGAATGAAGAAGTTGGAAGACAAGTGTAGGAGTTATTGGATAAAGGATTGATAAGGGAAATTCTTAGTCTGTGTGCAATATCAACAGTGCTCAGTGCAAAGAAAGACGATGAATGGTGCATGTGTATTGAATCCAGAGCAATAAACAATATCACTATCAGGTATAGATTTCCCCTGCCACGTATGGATGATTTGATGGATTGTTTGAGTGGGTCAAAGTATTTTTCTAAAATAGATCTGAAGAGTGGATACCATCAAATAAGGATTAGAGAGGGGGATGAATGGAAGATTGCATTCAAGACCAACAGTGGGTTGTATGAATGGTTAGTGATGCCTTTTGGACTCACTAATGCACCTAGTACATTTATGAGACTGATGAACGAGGTCTTAAAAGAATATGTTGGAAAATTCGTGATAGTCTATCTTGATGACATTCTAATTTTCAGTCGAAATAAGGAAGAGAATTTGGAGCATATTAAGCTGGTTTTAAATACTTTGAAAAAGGAGAAACTGTTAATAAATTTGAAGAAGTGCAGTTTCATGAAGAAGGAGCTCATTTTCCTGGGATTTGTAGTCTCAGAATAAGGTTTGAAGATGGACCCAGAAAAGATCCAAGCAATTCTAAATTGGCCAACTCCAAGGAGCGTATTTGAGGTAAGAAGTTTTCATGGTCTTGTAAGTTTTTATAGGAAGTTTATAAGAAGTTTTAGTCAGATCTGTGCACCGATAGTTGAAGCAATAAAGGAGAACAACCAACCATTTAAGTGGACAGAGGCAGCAGATCGAAACTTCAAACTGTTGAAAAAGAAGATCACTGAAAAACCTGTTTTGGCCTTGCCAAACTTTGATAAAAAAATTCAAGTTGAGACTGATGCTAATGGGGTAGAAATTGGAGTTTTCCCGAGTCAAGAGCAGAGAGCAATAGCTTATTTCAAAGAAAAGTTGAGTGAGGCGAAGCGAAAGTACTTATCCTATGATAAATGATTCTATGTTATTGTGTAGCCTTTAAAGAAATGGAGGCATTGCTTGTTACCCAAGGAGTTTGTGTTGTATTCTGATAATCATGCACTACAATTTATAAATAATCAGCCAAAGTTGACCCAAAAGAATGCTAAGTGGGTGGAGTTCTTGCAGAGTTTCACCTTTGTGTTCAAGCATACAAGCGGCAAGTCAAATAAAGTTGTTGATGCCTTGAGCCGAGTAAATTTGGTTGTGCAGGAATTGAATATTGACATCATGGGGTTTGAAGAAATGATTGATATGTATAAAGAAGACATATATTTTAAATAAATATATGCATCTGTTCAAATTCCTGTTATTAATAATAGAAGCCAGTGGTTAGAATACCTGATTCAAGGAGGGTTGATGTTCAAGAATAATAAAATATGTATTCCTAAATGCTCCATGAGGGAAAATATGATTAAAGAAAAACACAGTGGAGGACTGTCCGGACACTTTGGGCAGGACAAAACATTCACTCAAGTGAGTGCTTTTTATTATTGGCCAAAAGGGCAAACTGATATCAAAAAGTTTGTTGAGAAATGCAAGGTTTGTCAACATGCCCAGGGAAGGAGCCCAAACACTGGGTTATATCAGCCATTTCCAATACCGAACAGACCTTGGGATGCGGTCAGCATAGATTTTGTTTTGGGATTGCCAAAATATTAAAGAGGATATGATTCTATCTATGTTGTTGTAGATAGGTTTTCAAAATTGGCTCATTTCATTTATTGTAGGAAAACTAGTGATGCAACTCACATTGCCAATTTTTTTTTCTCATCAATTGTAAGATTACTTGGACTGCCTATGAGTATTGTTTCAGACATGGATACAAAGTTCGTGGGACATTTCTGGAGGACTCTATGGAGGAAGCTAGGTAAAAACCTCAGTTTTAGTTCAGCCTATCATCCTCAGACGGATGGGAAAACTGAAGTGGTGAATAGGAGCTTGGGAAACATATTAAGGAGTTTGGTTTATAAAAATCCTTAGTAGTGGGATTTGGCGCTTGTTAAGGCTGAATTTGTCTACAATGATACTCCTAATCGGAGCACCAAAATGAGTCCATTTCAGAGTGTTTTTGGGATGCAACCAAGAGGAGTATATGAGCTTAGAGATTTAGGTAAGCAAGAGACAAGGAGTGCAAAAGTTGAATAATTTGCAAAACAAATGCATAAATTGCAGGAAGATGTCAAGCAGAGATTACAGGAAAGCAACAGTAAGTATAAAAAAAGGGTTGATATGAAGAGGATAGAAAAAGAGTTTCAAGTGGGTGATTTAGTTATGGTTTATCTGAGGAAGGAAAGGTTTCCTGTTGGGACCTATAAAAAACTAAAAATGAAAAATATAGGACCATGCAGAATTTTAAGGAAGTTTTCCACCAATGCCTATGAGATTGAGCTACCGGAAGGAGTTGGAATATCACCTATCTTTAATGTGGCAGACTTGTACCTGTACAAGGAACCGGAGGCAGAATTACACGATGAACCTGCAGATGAAGGGGTTCAGACTCTAAATTGGGAGGAACAGATGCCAAGGACAACAAAGAAGGAAGTGGAAGTCATTCTGGAGAAAAGAGCAACAAAGAAGAATAGAGGCCAAACCTATTATCAATATCTAATCAAATGGAGGGGACAACCAGTTGAAGATGCCAGTTGGATGACAACAGCAGAACTGCAAAAATATCTAGTGAATCCTGAAGATTTGATGAATACTTCTTTTCTTCCCCCGGAGTCTGATGCAGGAGCATCAACTGAGATCAATTTTATTGACCTGATTTGTCAATCATCATTTAGTAAAGAGGGTTGGACCTCTTGAATTTATTTTTTTATGATTATTTATTGTAATAATTAATAGAGTGGTAGATTAGAAATAAAAGATTAGGTTTGTTAGTCTAGGTGTGCGTTAGACCTATAGAATATGGATTAGGTTGTTTGAGAAGATAGGTTAGCAGCATTTAAAACAATAAAAGGAAAAAAAAACACATTTGTTTTAGAGAGAGGAGCGAGAGAAATGTAATGTGATCAAGCCATCAAGGGCGAAGAGGGAAAAAAAAAAACTTTGTCTTATTTTTAACATTTTAATTGAAATAGGATTGTGTGCAGAAGTTATGTCTGTGTTAAATTGTTGGGTTTATTTTTATTCTATCTGAATTGATGAGGATTATGCTACTAGAGTTGCAAAGGTAAGGTGTTAAATAAGTTTGGTGTTTTATTTGTATTTATATAGTGACTATATCACGTAGTCATAGTCTTTAAGGAAGGAATCATATGGAGGCCATTGGAGCAGTTAGAGCCATTAAATTTTATCAATAAAATTGTAAGTTGTGTGCCAGAACCTTGGATTCACCAAAGATCAAGAGGAAATAAAATAAAAAAATCAAGATTTGGTCATAACCTAGGTTTGCATCTTGATTCGCTACGCTCTCGCTACGTAGGCGCTACCCTTTTGCTGAAGCCACTATGTATTCCTTGAGACGCTACGCATACAGATCCGATGCTCTGCTACAATTAGCACGCTACGTTTTCGCCTATAAGTCGACCCTCAGCTCAACAACGAACTGATGGATCGATCCAAGTTCTAGAAAGTTACAAAAAAAAGCACATGAAGATAAGGAGTAAGGTGTATAAGGTAATATGTTGTGAATCTAGATCAGTTTCATTTTATTTTTTATAGATCTGTGTATGGAAACATAAATTATTAGAGATCAGAGCAGTCTTCAATCCGAGTTGTCTTCCAGTGTGGTAGTGTGGAATCAGAGGAGATAAGTGGCCTAGATACATAGAGAGGCTCACTATAAACATAGATTTTTTTTTTTTCATAGAGGACAAGACAAAAGTATAGAATCTACAAACTGATTTACCCTACATCACTATTTAAAACATTAAGCAACTAACAACTATCACTATTTGAAAGTGAAATACTATTCAAAACATTAAGCAAAGAAATACTATTCAAAACATTAATCAACCAAACTTCTGCCTTACCCTTATAAATAGTGGGAGACCCTTATAATCCAATGAGGACAACTTGTTCATTTTTTTTTTTTGGTAAGTTGGGCTGTTCTATTAATTCGAAAACATAAAGTTACATATGCTATAGGTTGGGTTGGCACAATTTGTGCTTAGCCAATCCTAGCCTTTGTTACACGATTTCTGGGCTACCTCGGGGGAGGAAACCAGCCTAGACAAAACTTATAACAGAGAATTACATTATGCGCAGTAGCGCTGACATATCTAAGCAACATAAAGTAAGCGGTGGCAGAAAGGCACTGATGGCGAGAATGACAACAAACATAGGAGAATTGTGCAGCTGCGCAGACTTCACTTTCCATCTTCATCATCACTGTAGGGGACCTCCTCCTCAATGCGGCAAGCAGGAGCCTGCGCAGCAGTTGCCTCTGCATCTGCCACTGTATGCATGGGCTTGCAGACTGGTGTGCACAGGATAGGGGAGTCTGGATCTACTCCGTTGGGAACCCGCGTCTAGATGCCATCAAAGTCCATCACCCAGATATCTGTATCCTCGTCGTCCTTCTCCGGAACCGGCAGCGGGTCAATTTTGCGTTGCTGGGGTGCGTCTGAGGATAAATGGTGGAATTCCTCGGACCGCGCCTTCCTCTCTACGCAGCGTGCCCAGAGGCTTTTGCATGCTGCTTGGGATCGGGACTCTGATGCACAAAAGTGCTGGAAGAGGAGCCATTTATCAACTCGAGACGGTTATCCTCACCACGGTGATAACGGCTAGGGACAACCCCTCTCTGTCCTCCTTGGATAGTTCATTGGCGAAGTCTTGGAGCCATTGCGCACCGAGGCAGGGGGGAGCAATTCAGAAAAAAGGTGGCACAGAAGGGCGAGCAACGCTAGGGCTCAGGGGGAAGGAGTAGCTAAGGGGGAAATACGCAGGAAGGGGTGCGACAGCCCAAAGGAGACTGTGTTGCACTACACTGAGAGTAGAGCTTCGCAACCTATTGAAGTCAAGGAGAAGCCAGGGCAGAGTAAGGGAGACTAATGGCCAAGATAACATACTAAGTATGGAAAGGGGCTGAGAGCTCATCTCTTTAAAGGGGCGGGGATGTGTGCGATGAAGATAGCAATGAGTAGGCTTTGCACGCATCTGCGTGCGATGATTGAGAGCCTGAGCATGCTCGAGGGAAGGGGGATGGCTGCAATACAGGTTAATCATGATGGTCATTAGTTGTGATGGATGAGAGGTGACGCTCAGGACATGATGACACAGTTTTCGTCCTCTCATCATCATAGTTGATTCTGTAAGTCTCGTGTGAGTGACTAACGGTATGAGGATCTGCAGCATATGAGACTCTGTGTAGGAGATCTTCGTTTCCCGTGGAGTGTGGGATGTGATTGGCAAGTGTGTCAATTTTGTCACCCGCATCCGAGGAGGACAACTTGTTCATTATTTATCCTTATTTTCCAATTATAAACTTTACAATTACCAGTTTATAATGATTATATTATAATGATTCATTTTCCAAGTTTAAAGCAATGATTTATATTATAATGATTATTTTGCAAGTTTTAAAGTAAGAAAATTTTATAATGTTTTATAATTATTGTGTTGCAACTTTTAGGGCAACTTGTACATCATGCATCCTTATTTTACAATTAAGGATTTTAATAATTTTTATTATAATGATTCATTTTGAAAACAAAAAGTTTATAAATGAGGTATTTTAATTATTATTTTTTTTTTTTTTAGTTTTTAGATTAATTTCTAATTATTTAATCTAAAGTTTGGCATTGGTAAGGTTACATCATGGTCATAATAAATATGTTCAAGAATAATGAGTTAAACCCGTGACTACAACTACCTGATCTAGAAATGCCTAACAATGCACCACTTCATCGATCACATGATCTAGAAGTGCTTAACAATGCACCACTTGATCTAGAAATGCCTAACAATGCACCACTTCATCGATCACATGATCTAGAAGTGCTTAACAATGCACCACTTAACAATGCACCACTTGATCGATCACAATCTATCCAAAATTCCAAGTAGACATATGTCTTAACATTATAAAAACAAAATAGTATAATTTTTAAATATACAAAATTTAATCATAGACGAGTATCTTAACATTATAAAAACAAAATAGTATAACTTTTAAACATACAAAATTTAATCATAATCTTTACTGGAAAATTTAATTTTAATCCATTTATTACATAATCTTTAATCATAATAAATTCACTTAATAATCATCCAGAAAGAAAAAAGCATAGATATATCACTATATGTTCTATATGTTCCATACCAGAATATATTGTAATCAATACAACGCTTGTTTCCGTTTACCCAAACTTAATTAAAAAGCTTGAAATCTAAAAAAGAACATCAAGTGTCCAAAAAATAGATAAAAACACCCCCTCAGACTTTGCAAACTTGGTCAAATAAGATAAAAACATCCACTCCTATAAAAGAGTCTACTCTTCTTCCCTATAAGATCATCATATTACTCACGCAAATAATGATCTTACACAAATTATCAAATTTCAAAGTGAATCTTACCTTACTTTACACAGGTCATCTAACTTCAAAATCAAAATAAAACCAAGAGAATCATCCAACTTCAAAGTCAAAATAAAGCTAGAGAATCATCTAACTTCAAAGTGAATCTGAGATTACTTACACAAATCATCTTAACTTCAAAATTAAAATAAAACCAGGAGAATGGTTAAAAGCTTGCAATGAGTCAAAATAGTAAGAGAGCGGGAATATAAAATGGAATAAGGGATGCTCGGTGGAAGACACGTGATAACAAAAATATAAATGCTTCACTTTCATACTCATGAATATCATTCGTATATGGGTGGGATTCTTCACTGCACAATGCACACAATTTTATACCATGAAAAAGAATTAGGAATAGTGATTACCATGAAAAAGCATTAGCAACAGTGATTACATAATCTTGGTATCTACAGTTGGGAGTGACAAAATGCAAGAATGTATTTGTTTGAACAGTTACATCTAAACATGAAAAAGCATTAGCAGTGCTGGTTACATAATCTTGGTATTTACAGTTGAGAGGGACAGATTGCGAGAATGTATTTGCCATGAAATTCTAACACCATCAAACTTTATGACATCAAAATTCAACTGATTCTTCATACATTATGGCATACTACATCTCAGGCAGTAGTCCTCATGTTTTTCTGCTATATATACGCTTGCTTCACAAGGTCTTTTCAAAGCTAGAAGCTGCTTTAGGAACCTCTGCTCATGGGTATATTGGTGGCAGCATCTTGGCAGAGTAAGTGTCATTGTTTGCAGCAAAGGGGCACTTCTGAACAGGCATCCTATCAGAGCAATTTCCTCCTTATCAAAAGTTGAAATCTGAACAGGCATGCTATCAGAGCAATTTCCTCCTTATCAAAAGTTGAAACCTTTACGTGTGCCTTCTTCAGACTTTTTAGTGAAAAGGTCAAATTTGATGCCTCCAGTTTTGCTGCGTGGCACTGCAACCCAAACTTTGTGGGATAAATCTCCTTATTAAAAAAAAATATGGTGTTCAAACACTCTTAACATAGATGCATAGATGCTAAAAGCAAGACAATTACTAACCTTAAACCATTTACTTTCTATTGAGAGTTCTTCAAGAGAGACCAAATTTTCCAGAAGTGCCAGAGAAGGGGCTTGTCTACTGAGCCCATGAAGGGAAACTTTCTTCACATATTTTGCAGTAGAAAAGAATTTAAGTAAATGAAGCTCTGTTGTGGACAAATGCAGAGACCCACAAGACTTGAGCCTCACCATTGACATCGTGGGACAATGTTGCACTATGAAATTCACCAGATTTGGGCAGTTCACTGTCACCGCGATTTTACCCTGAACTCCAGTAATAGCGAGACACTTGAGATTGCCTGCAAAAATTTTCACATTGCTCAGCCCTTCACAGTATTCAACAGTCAAATATTCAAGAAGAGGGCATTTTGCTACAAGATGCTCAAGTATATCATCATTTGTATAAATGAAGGATAGAGAACAGGTTACAAGGCATCTGAAACCCCTGAAGTAAGGGGGTAGCCATTTGAAGGAAAGCAAATGGAGCTTCAATACTGTAAGGCATTCACAAGAAAATAGAGAAGTTGGAACATCCAAGAAAGTGCCAGTCAAAACATTGCCGAGAGCGATTTGTTTCACTCTTTTTAAAGATGCGGATTGAACCCATTTCTGCAAACATTTAGTAATTTTCCCTTTTTCCATATCATTCATGAAAAATGAGAGTTCAAAACTTTCAAGCTGAGCGGAATGAAAGAACAGAACAGTATCAATGGCCTGTTTTGTTGTTTCTCCATCACCAGCAACACATTCGTTGGAGAATTTGAGATGGGGCATTAAAGTGCAGAGATATCGCCATCTAGTAGATAGCACAGTACAGCGCGTTGCATCTCTTAAAGAAAGTTTTGAAAGAATGTAAGAAGAGAGTATGTTGTCTGGTAAAGCGCTGAGTCTGTCACTTGCCATGGATGCGGTTCCAAGAGACGAAGCAGAGTGAAAAAGTAGAGGGAAGTAATGCATGCTCGCACCCGACAAGTGCTGCGCGTCAAAGCGAGGCCATGCCACCGATCAATTCGTTGTGTGTGCCAGTGTTATTGGGGAATGTGTAGCCAAATTTAGCTGATTCATTGAAATAATTTATTTTCATTATAGTTTGTGAATTTGGGTGATAATTGGTACATCGTTTATATACAACATGTTCGTCTATATAAGTTACAAAATTGGAGAGGGTAATCTGTACTAATTAGACGTTCTACTTAGCCAATCGATTAACAAGATTGATGGGTTGATTTTTTGGAACTTCATTTCTCAAGTCCACATTCTTTTCATATATTTAGTTTTTCTTAACACGATAAAGACTTCAAAGTTGCATATTAACACTCGGTTTTATCTTGAAGGATGAAAAAGTGAAGTGATAGACATAAATCACACGGAAGACATGGAAAACAACTCTATAATAAAGTGCACAAGCAGATAGCTTGATATAATATAAACTCATATTGTTAGTTATGTTGCAATGGAGTATGAAGATCGAACTTTGAATAAAATTTCATCTAGCTTTGGCCTGGCCTTTAAATTCTCACTTAGCAAAATTTCACATCAAGTATACCCTTACATTGCATAGACTCGTGAGGTGAATTTAAAGCCAAAAAAGGAAATTAAAAAAAATATTAATTTGTGCAATTAATTAAAATAAACATATTTTTGTATTTATGATAGGTTAAAAACAATGAGGCAGTAAATTGTTTTTTTTTGGTTTTTTAATAGAAGTTGACAAAACATAATACCAAAATTAAAAAATTATATTATATTATATATTTTAGTAGTGCTATCATAATGTAATTTTTTGGTTCATATTTCGAGATTTTTAGTAACATATATTTTTATCCATTTGGAAATGGTTACTATGTTGACCCAATTTTCAAATATAATTATGAGGATGGGTCTAAAATTTCATTTTTTTTTCAAACTTTTAAAATTTAAAGACAAACAACATCATAGCATTAAAAGTTATAATGTCTTAAAGTTTTATTTGTTTAACTCAACAATGTCACCTTGACATGCCATGTGGCACCTACATGGTCACCACGTGGCACACTACTCTAATGCCACTTCACCATTATGGTAACCTCAACAACCCTCTTTTGCCATGTAAATTGTCGCAACCTATTCATCATATGCTTTCATCTCAAATAAGTAGAAGCGCAAGAATGCAGAAAGGAGATATTGGTCACACAACATATCTATTATTCCTAAATCTAGATTATTATTCATTCTAGAGTGTTTATGCATTTTGATGGAACCAAGAAAACAATTCCACATAACATTGTCAGGTTTTTATCGACAACTCATTAGCAAAATCTTTGGCTTCATCCAAATGCCCAGTGCAACCAAGAAGGTCAACCATACAAATGTAATGTTCCATTGTAGGCTTCTCATTAAAATATTCATTGATGCAATTGAATTAGTGATAACCCTCATCCAGTAACCTGCATGGCTACAAACAAACAATACACTAACTAGGGTGACATGGCTTACATTCATGCTAGAGAGTTTAATTTGGGCCTCCTTGGCACAACCATGTATGGCATGTCCCGTGGTTATGGCATTTCATGAGATCAATTCTAGTTGAAGAATTCTAGTCTACGATAAATTTGAACATCAACAAAGTTTTGACATTTTCTGGCTAAGCTAGATTTATGAAAATAAGCATACAAATTTCAAGTGTAATAGGCTTAGAAATCATAGTAATGAGCTCAATTAGTTAAAAATAATAGAATTTTCTCAACAAGAACTGAGAATAACATTTCCTATTGCCCCATGTTGTATTTGTTGAAAAAACATGTTGCTTGCATATTAGGGTGGATTTCTTTTTCATGATAATTACTTGTTAGTGTTTGTTGGCCTTTTATTAAATTGATGTTCTTCTTCATCAAGCAACTATCAAAATGCATAAAACATGAATATCAAAGATAGACAAAATAACACAATGATGTAGGCTTTCCAAGTTAGGGAAAAAACACCACAAGGGGGGAAACCCAAAAAATTCCCTTTCTTATAGAATTAGATCAAAGTGAGATATCCAAGACCCAAGACTAGGAGTAATACCTCCACAAATTCCCCAAGCCATCCATCCATCCTATGTCATGTTTTATCTTCATATGGTCAGTTATTATATCACGAGCATGTCCATTGAATCCCTTGTCCCACATAGATACATGTGCTTCATGTAGCTCACATTTTACAGACCTTATAATCCTCTTATAGTTCACATTTCACAGTCATTACAACCCTTCGACATACAGTTCAGTCCTTCTTTAGCTCGCATATCATCATAGAGATAGCCTAGGGAACTCACTTTTTTTCAGGTCATATGTTACAGATTAACTCACGTCATTTTCAGATTATATGCCATAGAAAAACTCTAATATCTTACTTTAGAAAACCTGCATATCTTTCCTTATAACTTCAATGAATTTCTTTCTCAAAACGAATGATAGTAGGTGCCAATATATTTTTTTTATCTATGTGAAGGGTCACGTCCTTTGCGAAGGTCGACCTGTCCATCTAGAGGGGTGACGTCATTGTGTGGAGAAAGAAAAACGACTTTTTGATACAAGATAAAAAATAATTTTCCCTTTTCTTACAAGGTGTCTAGATAGGACTTTGACTCAATTGCAAATCTTTGACTCAATAAATCCTAGAAGCACGAAGAACATGCTTAACTAATATTAAAAAAAAATGTTTTTCTTCTTTTTTCTTTTTACATAAATTACATAATGATACAAGTACAATGATAGTTGTGAAGACTGAACCTAGTTACATTTTTCAGTAGTATTACATGGACTCTTCTAAGAATTATAATGAGATTGTAGTCCCACAAGCAAAAATAAATTATGAATTATAGACATGACAACAATTTAAATACTCATAACTTGCATTTGTCACTTCTTAAATCAAGTCATAGCAACAAGAATTTCCATAAGCATCTTATGAGAAAACATAGTCCAACTTCAAAACTCAATTATGAGAAAACAAATTAGATTAGCAACAATAATAGAACTATTCTCTCCCTTGTACCCTTTGTAGTAATGGAGGCCATGGCAAGGAACAAACGTGTACTTCAATTGGATCTTATGTACCATAAATAGCTCAAACGCTTCCATGGATTCCCAGAAGAGAAAAGTAGATAATAGAACATTTGTTGTAAGATTGCAGACAATTACAATGGATTTTGGCTATGCAACATGAATTAGGGTTTGTTAGTATTGGATTTATATGACAATTTTTGGTGGGTTTTCCCATTAAAACCATTCAAAACATTAAACAACTACTCAATCACAACATCCCAAATACCATTCAAAACATTAAACAATTATGAAAGCCACAATTACAATTACAGTACAACAAATACTATTTGAAACATTACATGGTCACTAATTGTGAAACGCTGTGCAAAACATTAAATACCAAATACTATTCAAAACAATAACCAATTACAACAAGTTTTATAATATACCAAATACTATTCAAAATTAAACAACTGCAACAAGTCACTATTACGAGATAGTTCAAAACATTAAATACTAAATACTATTCATTAAAAAACTACAAAAAATTAAATACCAAATACTATTCAAAACATTAAATACTAAATACTATTCAAAACATTAAACAACTACAACTACCTCACTATTCAAAACATTAATCAACCCAACTATTATCTTACTCTCAAAACATTAATTAACTAAACTATTGCCTTACCCTTATAAATAGTGGTACACCCTTATAATTCACGGAAGGCAACTTGTGCCTGATGTATCCTTATTTTGCAATTAACCATTTATAATGATTATATTATAATGATTCATTTTACAACTTTTAAAGCAATTTTTTTTATAATATTTAATAATTATTGTGTGGCAACTTTTAGGGAAATTTTTGCATTATGTATTTTTATTTTACAATTAAGAGTTTATCCTTATTTTACAATTAATAGTTTATAATAATTCATTTTGTAAGTTTTAAATCTAGAAAAGTATATAATGATTTATAATTATTGTGTTATGATTTTTAAAGTATCAAACATATAAAAATTTTAAAGTAACAAAAAGTTTACAGATTATGTATCTTAACCTTTTTTTTTATGTCTCTTAATTGTTTTTAGTTTGACATTGATCTTAATCTCTTTTTTTTATGTGTTTTTTTTTTATGTCTCTTAATTGTTTTTAGTTTGACATTGATCTTAATCTCTTTTTTTTATGTGTTTTAATTTTTTTCTATGTGTTTTAATTTTTTTTAAAGTTTGATATTGATTTTTTTAAAGTTTGACATTGATCTTAATCTCCTTTTGTATGTGTTTTATTTATTTTTTGTTTGTAAGTTTGATATTGATGAGGACTAATACCAGTATGTGTTTTATTTATTTTTTGTTTGTAAGTTTGATATTGATGAGGACTAATACCACAATAAGGTGGAGAATTAAATTGGTAAATTAAGAAATGCCTTAACAACACACCTAATCATTATCTATCCAAAACTCGACCCGATAGATATGTATCTTAACCTTATAAAAACAAAATAATATAATTTTTAAATATAAAAAAATATATATATAATTTTTAAATATTAAAAATTACCTGATAAGGAAAAAAATAATTATAATCAATTTATCTAATAATTAATCATAATCAATTCACTTAATAATCATCCAACACCATATTATATATATATATATGAGTAAGAATATATATATATATATATATCCGACTTGATATGAGGCCTAGATATATCACTATATGCCCCATAGCAAAATATTTTGTAATCAATATAGCATTGGTTTACCAAACTTAAAATCCTTGGAAATCTTGGAAATCTAAAAAAACATAGGGTGTCTAAAAAATGATCTAGACTTTGCCAAATGAGATAAAAACACCCACTCTTCTTCCCTGTAACATCATTACAAAAATTACACAAATCATTTTCCCTGTAGGATCACTACGTTAATTACACAAATCATCTAAAGGGAATCTTACATTAATCACACAAATCATCTAACTTACATTAATCACACAAATCATCTAACTTCAAAGTTAGAAGAAGTTAGAAATGAAACCAGGAGAATCATCTAACTTCAAAACGCAAGAGAATCATCTGACTTCAATATTTAAGTCAAAATAAAACCAAGAGAATTATTTAACTTCAAAGTGAATCTTACATTAATTACACAAATCATCTAACTTCAAAGTCAAAGTCAAATAGAACCAGGAGTATGGCTTAAAAGGTTGCAATCAGTCAAAATAGTACCAGAGAAGGAATATAAAATGCAATCAGTCAAAATAGTAACAGAATTGCTTAAAAGGTTGCAATCAGTCAAAATAGTACCAGAGCAGGAATATAAGATGCAATGACTCAAAATAGTAACAGAGCAGGAATATAAAATGCAATAAGGGATGCTCAGTAGAAGACACATGCCAGCAAAAATATAAATGTTTCACTTTCATACTAATGAATATCAGTAGTATATGGGTGGGATTCTTCACTGCACAATGCACGCAACGATTTTATCCATATCGGTGTAATGAATATCATTAGTATATGGATGGGATTCTTCACTGCACAATGCACACAACGATTTACACCGATATGTATAAAATCGTTGCGTGCATTGTGCAGTGAAGAATCCCACCCATATACTAATGATATTCATTAGTATGAAAGTGAATCATTAGTATATGGGTGGGATTCTTCACTGCACAATGCACACAATTTTATACTATGAAAAAGAATTAGGAATAGTGATTACCATGAAAAAGCATTAGCAACAGTGATTACCTAATCTTGGTATTTACAGTTGGGAGGGACAAAATGCAAGAATGTATTTGTTTTAACAGTTACATCTAAACATGAAAAAGCATTAGCAGTGCTGGTTACATAATCTTGGTATTTACAGTTGAGAGGGACAGATTGCGAGAATGTATTTGCCATGAAATTCTAACACCATCAAACTTCATGACATCAAAATTCAACTGATTCTTCATACATTATGGCATACTACATCTCAGGCAGTAGTCCTCGTGTTTTTCTGCTATATATACGCTTGCTTCACAAGGTCTTTTCAAAGCTAGAAGCTGCTTTAGAAACCTCTGCTCATGATTATATTGGGAGCATCTTGGCAGAGTAAGTGTCATTGTTTGCAGCAAAGGGGCACTTCTGAACAGGCATCCTAACAGAGCAATTTCCTCCTTATCAAAAGTTGAAACCTTTACGTGTGCCTTCTTCAGACTTTTGAGTGAAAAGCTCAGATTTGATGCCTCCAGCTTTGCTGCGTGGCTCTGCAATCCAAACTTTGTGGGATAAATCTCGTTATTAAAAAAACTATGGTGTTCAAACACTCTTAACATAGATGCATAGATGCTAAAAGCAAGACAATTACTAACCTTAAACCATTTAATTTCTATTGAGAGTTCTTCAAGAGAGACCAAATTTTCCAGAAGTGCCAGAGAAGGGGCTTGTCTACTGAGCCCATGAAGGGAAACGTTCTTCACATATTTTGCAGTAGAGAAGCATTAAGTAAATTAAGCTCTGTTGTGGACAAATGCAGAGACCCACAAGACTTGAGCCTCACCATTGACATCGTGGGACAATGTTGCACTATGAAATTCACCAGATTTGGGCAGTTCACTGTCACCGACATTTTACCCTGAACTCCAGTAATAGCGAGACACTTGAGATTGCCTGCAAAAATTTTCACATTGCTCAGCCCTTCACAGTATTCAACAGTCAAATTTTCAAGAAGAGGGCATTTTGCTACAAGATGGTCAAGGATATCGTCATTTGTATAAATGAAGGATAGAGAACAGGTTACAAGGCATCTGAAACCCCTGAAGTAAGGGGGTAGCCATTTGAAGGAAAGCAAATGGAGCTTCAATACTGTAAGGCATTCACAAGAAAATAGAGAAGTTGGAACATCCAAGAAACTGCTAGTCAAAACATTGCCGAGAGCGATTTGCTTCACTCTTTTTAAAGATGCGGATTGAA
The DNA here is from genome assembly GCA_034641835.2 of Pinus albicaulis. Classification (NCBI taxonomy): domain Eukaryota; kingdom Viridiplantae; phylum Streptophyta; class Pinopsida; order Pinales; family Pinaceae; genus Pinus; species Pinus albicaulis. Next base: position 1,158,186,290 of record CM076577.1, read on the forward strand.
CCCATTTCTGCAAACATTTAGTAATTTTGCCTTTTTCCATATCATTCATGAAAAATGAGAGTTCAAAACTTTCAAGCTGAGCGGAATGAAAGAACAGGACACTATCAATGGCCTGTTTTGTTGTTTCTCCATCACCAGCAACACATTCGTTGGAGAATTTGAGATGGGGCATTAAAGTGCAGAGATATCGCCATCTAGTAGATAGCACAGTACAGCGCGTTGCATCTCTTAAAGAAAGTTTTGAAAGAATGTAAGAAGAGAGTATGTTGTCTGGTAAAGCGCTGAGTCTGTCACTTGCCATGGATGCGGTTCCAAGAGACGAAGCAGAGTGAAAAAGTAGAGGGAAGTACTGCATGCTCGCACCCGACAAGTGGTGCGCGTCAAAGCGAGGCCATGCCACCGATCAATTCGTTGTGTGCGCCAGTGTTATTGGGGAATGTGTAGCCAAATTTAGTTGATTCATTGAAAATTTTTATTTTCATTATAGTTTGTGAATTTGAGTGATAATTGGTACATCGTTTATATAACAACATGTTCGTCTATATAAGTCACAAAATTGGAGAGGGTAATTTGTACTAATTAAACCATTCTACTTAGCCAATCGATTAACTAGATTGATATGTTGGTTTTTTGGAACTTCATTTCTCTATTTCACATTCCTTTCATTTATTTAGTTTTTCTTAACACCGTAAAGACTTCAAAGGTGCATATTAACAGTCCGTTTTATCTTGAGGGATAAAATAGTAAAGTGATAGACATAAATCACTGGAAAACAACTCCATAATAAAGTCCACACGCAGATAGCTTGATATAATATAAACTCATATCGTTAGTTATGTTGCAATGGAGTATGGAGATCGAACTTTGAATAAAATTTCATCTAGCTTTGGCCTGCCTTTAAATTCTCACTTAGCAAAATTTCACATAAAGTATACCCTTACATTGCATAGACTCGTGAGGTGAATGTAGAGACAAAAAAAATGGAAATTAAAAAAATATTGATATGTGCAATTGATTAAAATAAACATCTTGTTGCATTTTATGATAGGTTAATAGGTTAATAAAAATATGCAGTTAATTGTATTTTTTTTTGGCTCGTTTCGACCCCAATTAATAATGTTAAATGTTTTGAATCTCTTGATAGGTTCTTAATATGTTATTATGCAATATAGGTTGAAAAAATATAATACAAAAATAAAAAAATAAATTATATATTCTAGTAGTATAATAACGTAATTTTTTGTTCATATTAATTTTCGTAACATATTTTTTTATCTATTTCGAGAAATGTTTTTTTTCATTTGAGTAACATATTTTTTATTTATTTTTAGAAATCGTTACTATGTTGACCCATTTTCCAAATACAATTATGACCTAATTTCCAAATACAATTATGAGGATGGGTCTAAAATTTCATTTTTTTTTCAAACTTTTAAAATCTAAACACAAACAACATTATAGCTTTAAAAGTTATGATGTCTTAAAGTTTTATTTGTTTAGGTCAACAATGTCACCTTGACATGCCATGTGGCACCTACACAGTCCCCACGTGGCACACTACTCTAATGCCACTTCACCACTATGGTAACATCAACAACCTTTTTCTGATATGTAAATTATCACAACCTATTCATCATATGCTTTCATATCAAATAGGTAGAAGCGCAAGAATGCACAAAGGAGATATTGGTCAGAACACATACCTATTATTCCTAAATCTAGATTATTATGCATTCTAGAGTGTTTATGCATTTTGATGGAACCAAGAAAACAATTCCACATAACATTGTCAAGTTTTTATCGACATCTCATTAGCAAAATATTTGGCTTCATCCAAATGCCCAGTGAAACCAAGAAGGTCAACCATACAAATGTAATGTTCCACTGTAGGCCTCTCATTAAAATATTCATTGATGCAATTAAATTAGTGATAACCCTCATCCAGTAACCTGCATGGCTACAAACAAACAATACACTAACCAGGGTGACATGACTTACATTCATGCTAGAGAGTTTAATTTGGGCCTCCTTGGCACAGCCATGTATGGCATGTCCCGTGGTTATGGCATTTCATGAGATCAATTCTAGTTGAAGAATTCTAGTCTACGATAAATTTGAACCTCAACAAAGTTTTTGCATTTTCTGGCTGAGCTAGATTTATGCAAATAAGCATACAAATTTCAAGTGTAATAGGCTTAGAAATCATAGTAATGAGCTCAATTAGTTAAAAATAATAGAATTTTCTTAACAAGAATTGAGAATAACATTTCCCGAGTAAGGTCATGGAACACATATTCCAAGATGAATGTTGGTAAAAACGTTCTAGTGGGTGTTCATTTGTTTTATTATGTCTAAGGGGAAATTGGAAAGGATTTGAAAAGGAAAAGAGACATTAATTAACATTTTATTTATGAAAATAGTGGAAAATAGGAGAAAAGGAAGGTGAAAGGTCACGGGTTGCATGTGAGGAGGAAATTGAAGCAAAAAAATGGAAATTGAAGTAAATATAGGCCTCATTAATAAAAAGACACATGAGGATCATTTCACGCCTTTTTTCAATTTAACCTTTTGTTAGTACAGTTTTGGAGCTCTCTCTCTATTCTCTCTCTCTCATACTCTTGCACACTTGGAGAATTATTAGAGCACTCTAGCATTGGGGAAAGGAAAGAAAAGGAAGGACAAGAAAGCAAAGGAAAGCAAAATATCAAGCAAGGAAGAGTTGGATCAAGAGACTACAATGGGATTAGTTGCAAGTATCGATTTTCATGTTTGATTTCCTTACTAGTTTTGGCATGCACGGTATATGCATGTGTGTATTTGGTTCTCTTTTTTTCATTGGCATGGGTTTTTCTAGGTGTGATAGTGGTTTTTAGCCTCACCTTTCCATTTATGGATAGCCATGGTGTAATGGGGTTATTTCATTTAGTTGAGCTGGATTGTCGGATGGTTTTGGAACCGGATGAGGTGGTCTCAGGAAAATTCCCAAGGGCCTAGGAGTCCATTGACCTGTAATAGCAAGATACACGGTAAAGACTGAGGGTGGAGACGGTAAAAATCATTAAGGTACTGGTGAAGAAATCTGGAGGCATCCATGCTTGTTTAGGCCTACTGATCCCTTGACCAATAATGGTGGGATTGCGGTAAAGCTTGGTAGCACTTCTTGTTTGGGCCTATGAATCCCTTCACCGATAATGGTGGGATACACGGTAAAGCCTAGTTGTATAGATGAGGGTTTTAAGCATAGGAATACCTTGATTGGTAATGGAAGGATACATGGTAAATCCCGAGGAAGCCTTGGTTATTTTTTTTGTGAGTCCCACATTCATGCTTGGAATATGACACGGGGGTGATTGGCTGAAAGAAAGATTTAGTTCAACCAAATCTATGGTTGGGTGGTACGTGGAAGTGCCTAACTTGGTTGGATTTTGGATATGTTAATAAGAGCTCCTTTTCTCTTGTATTTTATGAGTAAATTTACTTGTTGTTATGTCGCTTTGATGGTTGTTCTATCATTGTTATTATTTTGGTTATATGTTGGTTATAAGCATGGTTTTATTGCAGACTTTTGTTATGGCTTTCATCATGTTTTGATTAGTAAATGATTATTTAATGAATGTATGACCTAATAGATGAAAATGCAACTATTGTGAGAGGGCATCAGACCTTCTTAACAATTCTCAGATAAGTATGAGATCCCTATGTTCAGATATGTAATTATGACATGTAGGTTACATGTCTATGATGTGTTTGACATAATATTTGTCATGGGTAGGCCTTGCTAGGTCAAGTTCTTGTCTAAGTTTTGTATGGAAGGCTTTTTCTTTATGTCATTCATTGTTTTGCAAACTTTCATCAAGTTTTGGACACGGAGGCATCACTAGGGGAGAAATACCATACTAGGTGGGTTCATATTAGGGTATATATATTGAGGAAAAAATGACATATGAATATATAATAGGGGGTAAATGGTTTTTTATATTTGCAAGTATAAAAAATGGAGCTCAAAGTTAATGAAAAAATATAAAGGGGTATAAAATATGTTAATGAAAAAATGGATACCGATAATATCTAGTGAATGTAGGGGTTTTCTAAATTGGGAAGGCATATTGTATTGGTAGGGGGTTAAATAATGTGATTTTTAGAGGTATTTTCCAATATGTAGTCAAATTAAGGGTATTGTTTAGTATGCCATAAACACACATGATATGTCAGAGGTTCACTTAGTTAATTCCTCGTGGTTATGGGAAGTGACATGGAGACTAGCCTTAAAATGGTGGCACAAATTTTGCGGTAGTATGAAAAAAAATATGAAATTGAGACTGCATTCGCTCCTTACAGGCTTATGCATGCGACTGGAGGATTTTAATCACATGAATGTAGACTTGGTCATCCAATTTTCTTTTAAATTTTTTTAAGAACTTTAATGAATTTCATATAGTTCTTATTTCTTATTTCTGCTTTTGCAGAGTGCTATCATGGCATAAAGAAGTGCCTGGCAAGCAATATCCCACAACAGGGGCCAGAATTGGCAGAGCAATTACTATTTTAATGGGCAGAGTCTCTCCTAACAAGTTACCACCAACGATGGAGCAACGATCACTTCCTATAGTGTCACTGATGCAAATTGGCAATTCGGCCAGACCTTTTAAGGACTACAGGTATAGGTTATGTTTACTAACATGCCCATATGTAAAGGAGAAGCGACGAAGCTAAGGCGACTTTTCTCATACTTTGTTGAACTTGGATATGCAGTTTTCTGCTGCTTCTTATTGTTGCTAATATATGTAATTTTTTTCCTCAGTAAGTACACATCTGACTGATAGGCCTTCCTATGTATAATTTTGCATCTGGTAACCTAACATTTCAAGTATGGGCCTCTTATTTTCAATTTTGGGTCTCATAACACTATAGGTTATGTATACTACCATGCCCATATGTAAAGGAGAAGCTACGAAGCTGAGGCGACTTTTCTCAGACTTTGTTGAACTCGAGATACACAGTTTTCCGCCGCTTCTTATTGTTTCTAATATATGTAATTTTTTTCATCAATAAGTACACATCTGACTGATAGGCCTTCCTATGTACAAGTTTTCATATGGTAACCTAACATTGCAATTATGGGCCTCTTATTTTCAAGTTTGGGTCTCGTAACACTGCAACTACATTGAAGGGATTGATCACGCTCTTAGCATGTAAATATGAATTAAACATCATTTTGATGGGGCATGGTGTTGCTTGTTGTTGCAGGTTGAGGCCTCGTTGCAAGGATTACCAACAAAGCTTAAGGAATTGAATCCATTGCCACCAGGTGGCACTCTTTATGTACCTGCACCTTTCACCTCTCATGGGGCGTATTATTCTTCAAAAGCAGGTTTCCCAGACTCTTTGGAGCAAGAGTCTAGTGCTATTAATCCTTTCTTCAGATCAACTCAAGATCAGAAAACTGATACATCTTTCCTATTGGACATCTATGTTTTGAGAATTGGTAAGACTTTTACCTGCATGCTCTACCAAAGTTATGTGAATTCATCTCTATTGTAACCATCTTGCTATCTCTGTCATATTGGAAGAAATCGTAATGGAAAAATACCCATAGTAAGTTCTGAGACTCTAGGAGCATATGCCTACACTGCATCATCGACAATATAACCCTTCTCCTTCCCTAAAATTGTAATCTAGGATTGACCAATAAAAATGTCAATTGCATCCAGCACAACCTTTGCATTTCCCTTCTGTGCATTTTTTTGGACATAGTTCATCAGGGCTCGCTCTCTGCAATCGGGAGAATGGCCTTTCAGCATTGCTTGTTTGTCAAAGTAAAATGTACAATATGACACTACCTTGGCACAAGCTCAAATTCCAAGCTTCCTATAGACTAAACAAAGCAACAAGTTTGGTCCAATCCTTAGCAGACAACATTTGGCTAACGGTCGTCAATAGGTCAACTTTAAAAAAAAAATTATGAATGCACAAAGGATTTTGCAAGCCCAATGTTAGTTGTCTCTCATAATAGGGTCCACATACCAGGATTACATTTAGTGTGGGAAATTTAATTATAGTATTTTCCTTCTCTACGTCAACATAATTGTATACTACAAGCATGATTTGTTCAAATAGATACTCCTGTAAATACAAGAAACTCCAGCCTCCATACCTGGTTATTAGAAGGATTTACTGATGTCATAGTATTGCCACTTCATTTCCATATTCCATTTCCGTAACATCCCAGGTTATGGGATTGTAAGCCAAGCCCCTTCAAAAACTGATATTCATTTCCTACAAAGTTCGCTCCCATGGTTCCAAGCTTAAGCTTTCCAATTGATTAGACTAAAGTCTCTGCAGATTCTGCTCTTCCATGGAAATTTCTAGGTACTCTAGGACTAATGGAAAGAATTTAAAGAAAGCTCTTTGGACTAAGGTCCTGAGATCAACCTGCCATCAATAGGAGGGCGTGGTCCTGATAATTACCTGCCATAGGGAGCAGGCAATGGATCTGTCATCAAGAGGAGGGTGTAAACTGCCTTTCTAGATGGGCCATTTAGCCAAGATTAGTGTTGCAGTTATAGGTCCATATGAAGCAACCGAGCTAGTGAGGGCGCTCCTAAAGTACCTCTAGCAGAGTAAGTAGCATAGGGAACATAGGTCAATGGAATTTTATGGCCAAGTTTCCAGATTCTCCTTATGTTAGTTTTTATTGTAATTGCATAGAATTTATGCACAATGTTCTTGTTCATTGGTGTAGATAAGCATGCTTTCTCTATCCATTGTCATTGGCCACAAATGATGAACAATGTAACTATCGTTTAATGATTCGAATGACACTGAATCTTTATGAAATTTAATTCAATATTTCCCTATTATTCCTTCAAAGTTGTTTAAATGTATTGCATGCAATCTTGACTATGCAGTGTTGCGTCTTTCTAAGAAGCTGTGAAATAAGATAGGTAAATGTTTGGCCCCATGGTGAAAACAAAGCATTTACATGCATTCATTCTTCATAAATATTTTTAATTTTTCACGTATGTATTGATTTTTCTAGCAGTTATCTCAATGGGCTTTGTTCCAGCAACCTTTGCCTGATATAAATAGTTATCGATCAACTAATGTGTGTAAACATTTGTGGGAACATAAATTCTAACTAACTGATGGAAGATTGAAACTGAGCCATGTTGTTTAGCATTTCCCTATGGTTTTGTTGCCTGTGCAGAAATGTTTCTGGCACTATCCACTATAGAAATCTAAACTGTCCACTTTCTTTTGCCTATGGATTTTCTTAGATTATAGCAGTGAATCACCCATTCTCTACATACAAGCAATCCTTTCGTGTATATTTATAAATATATAGATAGACATATATTCACACATCAATCATAAGTACATACACATGCATAAATGTTTTTGGCACTGTCCACTATATAAATCTAAAATGTCTACTTTATTTTTCTTGTGGCTTTGCTTAGATTATAGGAGTGAATTACCCATTCTCTACATACAAGGTACAATCCTTACGTGTATATCTATATATTTAAATATAAACTATCATAAAAAATAAAACCAAAATATACACATGAAGTTGTTGTTGGTACTTTCTAGAACCATAAACTTGGATGTAGCTCATTTCATTTACATCTAGAACCCCACTACAGACTTTACCTTAAATGATAATTACAAATGTTATTTTGTGTGTTCCAACTCTGGCTCAAAGCAGGGACTAGCTGCCTTGCAGCCATTCTTGTTTTTATTTGGAATGCTTTGTTTATTCTTACAAATTACACAAAGACCATCTACTTTGTAACCATCTCTAAATTCATTCTTAAAACATAAATCTATATTTAATAATCTGCTCATGAGATAATTTTATATCATGGAATTTTTTTATATAATATTTAATGATATACTCATGAATATGCATGGACATCATCTGAACAAAGTGTCATAATATTTAATTCTTTGATCGTTAATATGTTTTGCGAACATCCTAGGAAAAATTCATTGTTTTGAAGCAAAGGGAACAAATTTGGGTATAATAATATATTCAAGGGAGTTTGGAGATTTTTGGCAAAATAAATGTTAATGTTTTGAAAAACAAAAGTGATAAGGGTATTTTTATTAAAATTTGAAACTTTTACATATATATTTTTTATTTTTATTTTGTAGGAGGCTTGAGAGACATTTAAGATTAGATGATAAATCTAGCCACTAATAGAATCATGGTAACATTTCAATTGTAGTAACTGGATTTTTGACATCTTTTCATTGTAAAATTAGTAGGAAAAAGAATGTTTTATTTTTATTAAGTAATTTCTTGAAAAATAAAAGTATTAATTTTTTTAATATTTATTTTTAAATCATTTTCATTGTTTATAGGGGTAGACTTGACGTGACTATTAAGGAATTTTGTGGTGTACAAGTCACCAATTTGAAGCTATGTGGGAAAAAAATCTAGCCACACTAAAGGTTGGTGTGAACCAGGCCAGTGCCATCCAATCATTTGAGAACTTAGACAAACTAACAAACGGAAATTTTTTTAATATCATTTCATCATCATCTAGTCTTTACCCATTTTCATTTTATTACCAACCAACCTTAAACCAAAATATTCTCAAACTATTCTCATTTAATCTATTTATTATCTTTGAAATATTTCAAGGCCCCAATTACAATATACCATATACCATTTAAAAAGAAAACAATCACAACATCCCAAATACAGTTCAAAACATTAAGAAAACACTAAAGCAACAATCACAGTACAACAAATACCATTTGAAAAATTACATAGTCATTGATTATGAAATATTTTTCAAAATATTAAATACCAAATACTATTTGATGTAGGAGCATCAACTGAGATCAATTTTATTGACCTGATTGGTCAATCATCATTTAGTAAAGAGGGTTGGACCTCTTGAATTTATTTTTTTATGATGATTTATTGTAATAATTAATAGAGTGACAGATTAGAAAGAAAAGATCAGGTTTGTTAGTCGAGGTGTGCGTTAGACCTGTAGAATATGGATTAGGTTGTTTGAGAAGATAGAATAGGTTAGCAGCATTTAAAACAATAAAAAGGAAAAAAAAAAGCATTTGTTTTAGAGGGAGGAGTGAGAGAAATGTAATGTGATCAAGCCATCAAGGGCGAAGAGGAAAAAAAAAAACTTTGTTTTATTTTTAGCATTTTAATTGAAACGGGATTGTGTGCAAAAGTTATGTTTGTGTTAAATTGTTTGGTTTCTTTTTATTCTCTCTGAATTAATGAGGATTATTCTACTAGAGTTGCGAAGGTACAATGTTAAATAATTTTTGGTGTTTTATTTGTATTTACATAGTGAGTATATCTCATAGTCGCAGTCTTTAAGGAAGGAATCATATGGAGGTCATTGGAGCAGTTAGAGCCATTAAATTTTATCAATAAAATTGTAAGTCGTGTACCATAACCTTGGATTCACCAAAGATCAAGAGGAAATAAAATAAAAATAAAAAATAAAAAATCGAGATTTGATCATAACCTGGGTTTGCAGCTTGATTCGCTACGCATTCGCTGCGTAGGCGCTACCATTTCGCTGAAACTGCTACGCATTCCTTAAGACGCTGCACATACAGAGCCAATGCTCCGCTACCCTTAGCACGCTATGTTTTCGCCTGTAAGTTGACCCTCAACTCAGCAACGAACTGATGGATCGATCTAAGTTCCAGTAAGTTAAAAGAAAAAAAACGCATGAAGATAAGGAGTAAGGTGTATAAGGAAATATATTGTGTGTTAGCATTGAAATTTTTAATGGTGTTGTCGCCATTGTCTCACTGTTTTCAATTTTTTATTATGTCCTAGTCCATGTCCAAAGTTCGAGTCATTTCCAATAAAAGTTAAAAAGAGTCCCAACATCAAGGTATTTTTAAGTGAATAGGTGTCATAGTGTTTTAGAGTCCTAAAATAAGTTAAAATATCTATTTTGACTTATGTTAGTGTTGAAGGTTAATCGATGTTTGGGTAATAAAGTTGCAATCATCTGGTCTTGAATAATTTCTACCTTTGTTGCAAATTCATTGTCAAAAACAGTAAGGTAGTAAAAGGAAACTATTTCTCAGAAATGAAAGTGACATATTCCACACATTGAAAAGCACAACTATTTCATTGAGATTTTGGTTATCTAAATAAATAGGCTACAGGTAAACAGGTAATTAGTTTTCAAAGCAAGCGAATTGAGGCTTCGTGGAAAATATTGCAACCAGAGTTCTTTAAAATTAAAGTGCAGCCTACAGAAAACAGATTCACCAACAGAGCGGGAGATCCGGAGAAGAGAAATAGAGAATGTTTAAAGGGAGCTCACCAGGAATCAACCTAAGGAATGAAGCGACAAAGAATAACCGTGTGTAGAACAAGCGGACGACCATGATCCAATCGCAGATCTGAAAAGGAAGAAAATAACGACTGAGATTAAAGCGAAAATGGATCGACTTCACAAATCGTAGTTTTTAAAGTTTACTCTTAAGGCGATCGCGTGGTATGTTAATTGATTTGTGATGCAATGAGGCAATGAAGGGCGAGCAAGGAAGACCGTCAGATCTAGGCGCAGATCAATGATGGAGATTAAAGCACAGATGGAACGATTTCACAAATCGTAGTTTTTAAAGTTTATCGTTAAGGCAATCACATGGTGTGTTAAGTGATTTGCGATGCAATGAGGCGAGGGGCACATGTTAACGTAGCGCACCAGCGTGATTTCGCAAATCACATAGTTTACGGTTTAGCTGTTATCAGTGTAAAGTTAAAATTGTTGGCGATTGATTTGCGATAATACAAAAAGTCGCGATGTGTGATGCCTTCCAATTGGTCACCATATTGTGGGGCCCTAGAACCACAATTCTGTGTGTATGCATATTGTTTGGGAGCAATTGCGGTTTTGTTTAAAGTTCCTATAAAGTGATCGATGTTGATTGCACGCGTATGTATGTTTATAAAACTTTTGATGCATGATTTTCGATTAGTCCCATTTCTCTACTGCGTCACCTCTGCTCTCATCGCACATCACACTTCGCCATTTTCAACATTTAGCTCCCACATTTCATAATAAAACTTCTGATGTGCGATTTGCGATCGGTCCCACTTCTTCACCACGTCATCACCCCTCCTCACTTATCATTCATTCCGCTCCATGTCTCCTCTATCAATTAAAATTGTTTTAAAGAGTTTTCAACCAAAAAAGGGAAAAGGAATAGCGGAAGAGCGGCTGAGTTTCTCTTAAATAGTTTTCTACCACTACTCTCAGTACCAGCACGTTTTTACCAGGCACCGAGTGATCAGGAGATCATGTCTTATGCTAAAAAATTAAAGTGCTCGAAATAGATCCGAACCTGAGCGACCAAAAAGGTCTGGTCGTTGCAATTCCGGCGCTGCGAACGGTTTGAAAAACTGATATCGAATGAGGAAGATATCACATTCTGTCCATTGTCCCAAACAAAAAAAGTTTGTGACTAGATGCCTAGTCAGCATGAAGGTACAATCAGTAGGTATATACTTGGAATATTCTATTTTTCTCCCAAGCCAATAGGAACGCGTCACGTGGCTCAATTTGGACTGTTGAATTTTGGTGGTACGGAGGAATTTGTGTCGTTGATGTGTTTTAGTATCAACCGTTGGATGAGCAACATGTGGCAAGCCCATAGGCCACCACGTGTCCTCAAAATTTTGTCGCAATTTTTTTTTGGAGCCGACGAGAATCGACCACCCGACCTCCTATCCGCTAGCCCACCTGCGTGCCAACACGCCACGAGTGTTTCTTAACACTATAAGTGTCGCGACCCTATTTAAACTTTGATGGTTTTCTGTTTGGGGGTTGGGGAGGCTAGCCCCGAAGGGCCAACCCCCCTCCCATGTGGCCTAGCGAAGGTGATCACAGACATAACAATCGAGGGAAAAATTAATCCTAACCTCCTGTCAACATAATTTGCGGTGATAACATGTTCATGAACACCGTCAGTTTCATAAACCAACGGTTATTAAAACCGTAACATCGGTCCAAGGTTTGTTCACATGATCTAGACACAGCAAAAAATGACGCAGCGACATAAAATGTAACCTCGATGGTAAAGCAGGTAGGTCACATGATGGGCGGTTAAAGCGATTACAGTTAACGATTGTGATAACAGTAACCTCCGGCGGGTAGCTTTAAACTAGTTACATGCGTAGTGTTATGGCATTAAATGCCATGGTTATCGGAACCATAAACTCTGGGTTCCAAGCCTATTACGTGGAGTTTCCAACGATTGTGTTAAACGTAAACTTCGGTGGAGGTTTTTAATACCTGTCACATGACTTTGGCATGGCAGTTTAATAAAATAGTTTTCAAAACCGTGTAGACTCTGGGTTCCACTCCAAAAGGCGGAGTATTCAAACGGTTCAATGCATAGTTTGTAAAAGCATGACCGCGTGGTTTTAGGCGGGGGGTCGGCTTGTGACCACCTCGACCTAACCACTAGCACTTAATATCAAACGGATTATATGGCGGGAGTTGGAGCACGCCCCTATTTTTAGGGCTTCTTATCAATTTAACTTAAGTTAACTGCCTGTCTCCACATTTAGTGGAGATTTTCTAGCTTTCATTGGGAAAAATGCATTGGGAGGTCAATTTTCGACCAATTTTGGTGAAACAAGAGTCTACCTAGACTAATTTGAGCATTATGGAGCCATTGGTGTAGAGAAAACAACCATTAGAGGTCTGTAAACATATGTAATTTACAATTTTGAGCATAATGAAAAAGAGGGACATGCCATTGGGAGCTGGACCAGCAGATGTAGCCCAGGAGGGGTGAACTGCTTCACCATGCCTACTATGTAAAACTTATGTGTGAATGTTTTTCTCTGTTATGCACTATTGTTTAGTGTTTTAAGGCTTATTTACATGCTTAAAGTTTCACTAATTCATCTAATTTTCATGGTTAAAACTCTCATTCCTTAAAGCAAACATATGGAGACAAATTGTACATGTTTATATTACTGAAAGGACACTTAGAATAGTAGAACTAATACACTCCTTTCAGATCAAGTTGGTATCAGAGCTAGAGTTTTATGTCGGGTGTTTTTATGTGCAAGGAATTGTTAACTGTTTGCAAGGGTTTTTCATGCTTACTAGGCTCAAGCTTAAGAGAGGAGAAGACAAATTGGTGGAAGCAAGAGGTTCTCAAAGTGAGCCACAACAAAGGAGGGCAATATTTCCACATTCTCCACCACCTAGTTCACCTCCAAGAGAAGCAGAAGCAGCATCAAGCATGCCTCCAAGAGAACGAGAAATCCATGAAGAGATGGATCCCAAAGAGGAAGAAAGAGTGTTCAGGAAAGCATTCCTTGACATGACTGAAATGGTGAGAGTCCTTTATCAAGAAAGGAATGAAAGATTAGAAGGAGAAGGATCCAAACTTCACAAGGAAGGTTAGGGATCATCAGGAGGCCACAATGATGAAAATAAATCAAAGAAGGGAAATGGAAGAAATGGAGGCCGTGGAAAGTCACCCTCATCACCCTCATCTTCATCCTCATCATCCTCTACTTTATCTTCAGTACATCATCCATACAAGTCAAAGAACATGGGTAAAATTTCCTTTCTAAAACTTGATGTTAAGTTTGAATTGCCAATGTTTAATGGTGAAGTTAACGCAGAAAAGCTAGATAATTGCATTAGGCAATTAGAGGTTTATTTGAGAATTCAAAATTTTCATGTTGATGAAACCAAAATCCAACTAGCTTCATTGAGAATGGAAGGTGCAACACTTGTTTGGTGGGAAGCCAAGATAAAGGAGGAGATCAAGAAATATGGTAAGATTATTTTATCATGGACTAATTTCATTTCTACAATAAAAAAATAGTTTTATCCATTAGCTCACATGCATAAAGCCATAATGGACTGGAAAAATTTTAAACAATTGAAAGGAAAAAATGTACAAGTGTATACTCAAGAATTTAGGAGAAGAGCTCTTTTATTAAGAGTAGATTTGCAGAGCCAAGACACTTTGCTCAAGTATATAGGAGGCTTACATACCTACCTAAGACATACTATCCTCATGTTTAACCCTACAAGCCTAGATGAAGTATGTGTTCAAGCCACACATCTAGAGGCAAGGGGAAAAAAAAACTTAGATGAGAATGGTCAAAATGATTTTAAAGGAAAATGGAAGAAAAAGAGCAATGCAAATGCCAGAAAAGAGAAGGGAAAATTATTTTGCAAACACTGTTCTAAAACTAGCCATGATGAAGACCATTGTTGGAAACTTCATCCAGAGTTGAAAACATAAAGTTTGAAGGCCAAAGAGAAAGCCAAGGAGAAAGGCAAAACTATTGCAATAGCTGAACAAGACCTCGGGTTAGATTCAGGAGATGAAACAAAAATCATAGCTATGGGACTAAAGAATGTGAAGGGGAAAGAGATTGAAATTAAACCCAGTTCTAGTGTGTCTAACTGTCACATACAAGCTCCAAATGAAGAAAAGAGAATTGAATTGTTTCATGTGAGGGTCATTTCCAAACATACCAAGGTTGACACATTGTTTGATAGTGGTTCACAAGCGAATTTAATATCTGAAGACTTGGTCAAGAAACTTAGTCTTGAGACCATTCCACATCCGAAACCATATCCACTTGGTTGGATTTGTAAGGATACAAATTTACAGGTTTCAAAGAAGTGCATGTTGCGCTTTGCAATAACTGCACATTTCATTGACATAGTTGAATTAGATGTTGTTCCGCTTGATATTACAGGTATGGTGTTGGGCAGTCCTTACTTGTATGACAGGAAAGCGATCTTCCATCGCCATGAGAACAAATATCATTTATTCAAAGATGGCAAGGAGTATATTGTGACAGCTCATCTCAAAAAAATAGACACTTCTTTAGTTAATGCAGGGCAGATGAAGAGGCTCGTCAATGCAAGTCAAAACTTGAAATTGATGATGATTAAACAAAGAGACATAATCCTTTTCAAACAAATGCTGATATATGTAATGATTTGTTTCAGTTTGAAAGCAAGTTGTCTTTGAAAGAAGATGACAAGCAGTTTCAGCAGTCGACATTGGTGTTGAACGGTGCTGAAAACAAAGTGTCAGTGCAAGAAGTTGTAAAGGTCCAAGGGAGGACAAAGCAACTTGACAAAGAAGGTACAAGATTTAGAAATGTTCATTGTTGGTTTCAGAAAGGCATGGTACAATGGCGAAGAAACTTGATTAGGAATCGAAACAAGTTCAAAGCAAATTCAGCAAAATATCGCCATAAGGACAGGATGCAAGGTGAGAGAAATTCCAAGTTTCCTTTGATTATAGACCAATGTAGAAACAAGATGTTTACTACAAAGATAGATTGATGTTCTGCAAATTCAGTAAATATGCAGCATGACAATGTCAAAAACAACAATGGTTGGACAACGGAATCAAGGAAAAATTTGTCGTTTCATGAAAAGCTCCAATTAATGAAATTAGGAAATTTAAGTGGATAAATATTGGAAGAGTGGGGACACAGTCTCCTCATCTTCAAGTTCAGTAGTCCAGAGATATTTTGGGGTCCAAAAGCTTCCCAGTGGGGAGGTGTGATCATGAGATCATGTATTATGCTAAAAAATGAAAGTGCTCGAAATAGGTCTAAACCTGAGTGACTCAAAAGGTCTCGTCGTTGCAATTCTGACGCTACGAATGGTTCGAAAAATAGATATCATATGAGGAAGATATCGCGTTCTGTCCATTTTCCCAAACAACAAAATTTTATGATTGGATGTCTAGTCAGCATCCAGGTACAGTCAGCAGGTATATACTTGGAATATTCCATTTTTCTCCCAAGACAACAAGAATGTGCCGCGTGGCTCAATCTGGGTTGTTGAATGTTGGTGGTACGAAGGAATTTGGGCCGTTGATGTGTTTTGGTATGAGTAGTTGGATGAGAAACACGTGGCAAGCCCACAATCCACCACGTGTCCTCATAATTCTGTTGTAAAATTTATTTGGAGTCGACGAGAATCGACCACACAACATCTTGTCCACCAGCCCGCCCGCGTGCCAACACGCCACGAGTGTTTCTTAACACCATAAGCATTGCGACCCTATTCAAACTTTAATGGTTTTCCATTTTGGGGGTTGGGGAGGCTAGCCCCGAAGGGCCAGCCCCCCTCCCATGTGGCCTAGCATAGGTGACCATAGACATAACAATCAACGGCAACATTAATCCTAACTACTAGTCAACATAATTTGCAGTGATCACATGTTCATGAACGCCGACAGTTTCATAAACCAACGGTTATTAAAACCGTAACATCGGTCCAAGGTTTGTTCACATGATCTAGACGCAACAACAAATGACGCGGCAACATAAAATGTAACCCCGGCGGTAAAGCAAGTAGGTCACATGATGGGTGGTTAAAGCGATTACAATTAACAATTGTGATTATCGTAACCTTTGGTGAGTAGCTTTGAATTGGTTACATGTGTAGTGTTATGGCATTAAATGTCATGGCTATCGGAACCATAAACTCTGGGTTCCAAGCCTATTACGTGGAGTTTCCAACGATTGTGTTAAACGTAAACTTCGGTTGAGGTTTTTAACATGTCACATGAATTTGGCATGGCGGTTTAATAAAATAGTTTGCGGAATTGTGTAGACTCCGAGTTCCACTCTAAAAGGCGGAGTATTCAAATGGTTCAACGCATAGTTTGTAAAATCATGACCGCGTGGTTTTAGGCAGGGGATCGGCTTGTGACCACCCCGACCTAACCACTAGCACTTAATATCAAACGGATTATATGGCGGGAGCTGGAGCGTGCCTCTATTTTTAAGGCTTCTTATCAATTTAACTTAAGTTAACTACCTGTCTCCACATTTAGTGGAGCTTTTCTAGCTGTCATTGGGAAAAATGCATTGGGAGGTCAATTTTCGACCAATTTTGGTGAAACAAGAGTCTACCTAGACTAATTTGAGAATTCTGGAGCCATTTGTGCAGAGAAAACAACCATTAGAGGCATGAAAACATATGTAATTTACAATTTTGAGAATAATGACAAAGAGAGACATGCTATTGGGAGCTGGATCAGTAGATGTAGCCCAGGAGGGGTGAACTGATTCATCATGCCTACTATGTAAAACTTATGTGCGAATGTTTTTCTCTGTTATGCACTGTTGTTCAGTGTTTTTAAGGCTTATTTACATGCTTAAAGTTTCACTAATTCATCTAATTTTCATGGTTAAAACTCTCATTCCTTAAGCAAACATATGGAGACAAATTGCACATGTTTATATTACTGAAAGGACACTTAGCAAAATAGAACTAATACACTCCTTTCAGATCATCGAGCAACATTCAAGGAGCAACCACACACCATTTTCACTATTGTTTTCACTTTTTATGGAGTTGGTTGCACCAGAACAGAAGAGTGGTCTTCGAATAAGCTGCCACTTCACACAACCATTTCGGAGTGACAGCCTTCATGATGCCTTCATGATGTTTATCTTGTTTTTAATGTAGCACTTTGTAATTAAAATTAAGAGATAAGCCTCACCTCTTGCACGAGGTTGTAATGACTTTTGAAAAAGATTTACCTTTTTCTGTGGAAGATGACAGTATCATATTTTGTATATATATGCCAAACTAATATGAATTCAAGGTTGGTTGGTGGTTATAGATTTTTGACTTATATGATCTGTAATCTTTTTTTGTGAATGAAATGGAATGATACTACTGAGGACTTATTACTAATTTGTTGTGTGTATTGTCTACTTTACTTGTGTTTCCATATCCCCTTTCTTACAGTTCCAGTTTGCAAATCATCATATTGTTATGTGTTTTTATTAGTCTCTTAAGCATGTTATGTGTTTTATCAGTTCTTGTTAGTCTCACAAAGTGAGCATTCCTGATAAAATATATGTTATAATAGTGGAAGAGCATCACTCATGATAGTTATTTTTATGATATTTCAGTGAGAATCTTGTCAAAGTAGAAATAACTTTCTCTCAATGAAATATTGTCAAATTGCTACTTTTGTGAATTTCTACTAAATGAAGTAGATTTATGTTTCACAGACCTACCATTTCCTCAAATATTACAATTTCCTCTCCTCATAGACTACAAATTTTCACCTTGCTACCACATCAAGTTACAATACCCTCTTTAGTAGAACTATGGATTTGACTGACATCTCTTTTTAGTAAATTAGAGTTTATACCATCTTCAAATCCCATAAAACAAAACATTAAAATTTCCTTAGATTTTAAGATTGTTGAGATTCAACAAGATGATGAGCTTAGTGAAAAGTAAGCACCTTCACTAAGTAGGGCCCGTAGGCTATTTTTAGGCGTATGTCTATTTTTAGACATGGTGAGCATATTCTATAAGTTGCAGGATGCTATTTGTAGATGGTTGGTCAAATGTGGAAAATAAATGAAATTCTATTTTTAGAATATTCGACGAAGTCTATTTATAGATCATCAATCTAAAAATAGATGCATGTCGATTATTATTAGCTCTTAATAATAATCTGACAATAAACATCAACTTATTCTCTTGGAGCACTTTATTTAAGTGAACAGATTTGGAAAATCAGTGGGCTGAAGGAATTACACAATTCCTAGGGTTTATTGGTGGCTCGTGCATGAGAACTCAATTAGAACTGAAGTGGAAAAGTTATGACAGAGTTGGAAGAGTAGTTTATGGAATTGTTATTCAGTTTAAATCATTTAAGTGAGTTAAACTTAGTTGAGCTAGTTGTATCTAGTCTAACTGAAAGATACACTAGTGAGAGTTAAGTGAATTAATTAGTTAATTAACTCACAACTAATAACTCACTAATAACTGAACAGAAACAACAGTTAATTACAGTGCATGTCAGTTCCAGTGGAGACCCAGTGGAGAGATAGGTGAAAGGATGAGATGGACTATCCGTTGTGACTATAGTGATGCATTCAATGCATCTGACACACATTGGAGTTTCCAATGAGGATCACACAGTCAAGGCAAGGCCAATTCGAATTCATTCAGGGGTCTTCTTTAGCAGGGATTGCGCAGTGGAGGCAAGCTGTCAGGAGGCAAGAAATTGGTGCATGGAAGTGAAAATTTCTGCATGACAGTGTGTAATGAATCTACATTGTACTGAGAGCTTGATGTATTAAGCTTTGTATGAGATTATTACTTGATTCCATTTATATACATAATATGATAGTTGGGGTTTTTAGCTTTAAGCTTTCCCGTTCAACAACTGTGTTATGTGCGACTGAATTTATTCACATGTGTTTGCAATTGAGTTTTAAATTTCCGCAAGTTTAATTAGTGGAAGGATTCTGTATTTTGCAAGACGATAAATACTGTGAGATCAGGAGGATCCGGTAATACATCAGTATTAATAAATTTCTACATGGTATCAGAGCAGTATTGATCACTGGAGATTGCAATTGTGAATAATTGCTGAGTTTTGTGCTGGTGGACAATTCGAATTTGCTGTAGAAAATTCTTGGTGCAACAGTTGAGTATTCATTGAAATGTCTTTCAATGGGTTGCGATTGGAGTATTCCCTTGATGGCAGCTCGAATTACATAGCCTGGAAGAATAGGATGGACGCGGTGCTTGAAGACAGTGAGCTGAAGGAGTTCATCAATAGCGATGTTCCTAAGCCTACTTCTAGTGATGATGCAGGACTTGACACATGGAAAAAGAAGGTAGCAAAGACAAGAAGAATTATTTTGGAAGGTGTGAAGGACCATATTGTGTCAAGCCTTCACGGGAAAGCCACTCCATTTGCAATGTGGAAGGCTTTGACAAATATTTTCCAAAGCAGCAGTGACCAGAGGAAGTTGGCGCTGAAAGATAAGCTCAGAAAAATAAAAATGGAGAAGGGTGACAGTATTCCAAAATATCTCACGAAGTTTTTCCACTGTAGGGATGAACTGGGAAGTGTGGGGATTATTGTTGATGATGACGACTTGGTGAGCTTGGCTCTCCTTGGGCTTCCGAAGAGTTGGCATAGCTACGAAGACTCTATAAATGGATGGGAGAAACTGCCGGGTTGGGAGTGACTTTGGTCGGATCTTGTGCAGGAGGAGCTAAGGCGAAGTACCAGGGATGGCTCTTCATCGAAGAATGATGATGAAGAGAATTGCGCTTTGGCTGCCAAAGCAAGGAAAGGGAAGGGGAATAAATTCCCTCCAAAATCCTAGGCTAAAGGCAAGAAGCTGGATTTGTCCAAAGTGAAGTGTTTTCACTATCACGAACATGGGCATCTCGCCACTAACTTCCCACATAAAAAGAAGAACAAGAAGGCTACTGATGTTGTAGCTGGAGAGGCCTTAGCCTCGCAAATTTGAACTTTATTTCTCTTTTATCGCATGCTTGGTTTCAAGCTCAATGGGATCGGTGTGGTATCTTGATAATGGTGCGTCTTTCCATATGACGGGAGACAAGGAGTTGTTTAGTGACTTGGAGGAGAAGGATCTCCAAATGCATATAGAGATGGGTGATGATGGCAGATACAGTGCGACCGGCATTGGAACCATTACCTTTGAGAGGGAGTCAATTAAACCATTTTTGTTGAAAGATGTTATGCATGTTCCAGGTCTGAAGAAGAACTTGGTCTCGGTCGCAATGTTGGAAGACAGAGGTTATGACGTTGTTTTTAGTGAGGGAAAATCTTTCCTGTGACATAAAACAATGGGTCAAACCAAGAGGATAGGGATTTGAGTTAAGAATCTCTACAAGCTGGAGGTAGATGGTTGTGCTGCAATGATGGGAAAAGCAGAAGAAGTGGTGAGCTAGGATGAGGGCGAATTATGGCACAAGAGATTGGGCCATCTTCACCATGGTGCCTTGAAGATTTTTCAGCAGATTTCTACTAGACTTCCCAAGGTTACTCTTGCGCAGTCAGATCAGTGCAAGGGATGTACTATGGGTAAGTTTGTGAAGATCACCTTTCATGAGAAGGAGAACCGTGCTTCGGTGATTCTGAAGAGAATTCACACAGACATGTGTGGACCTTTCTCGGTTGCTCCAACAGCAAAACACAGGTATTATGTTATATTTGTTGATGACTATTCTCGTAGATGCTGGATCTTCTTCATGCAAAATAAGAGAGAAACATTCTCAAAGTTTTGTAAGTTTAAAGCATTGGTGGAGGAGGAGTCGGGGAAGAAAGTGAAGGCTCTACGGAGCGATAATGGTGGTGAATATATCTCGAGCGAATTCAAAGACTTCTGTAGCAAAGAAGGAATTCGAAGAGAACTCATAGCGCCTCATAACCCACATCAGAATGGGGTCGCGGAGAGGAAGAACATAACGATCGGGGGTGCTGCACGAGCTATGCTGCATGACCATGGCCTACCAATGCACTTGTGGGTGGAAGCATGCAACACTGCAGTTTATGTGCAAAACTATTGTCCTCATAGAGTACTTGGCATGAGTACACCTGAAGAAGATTTTATTGGTAAGAAGCCTGATATTTCTCATTTGAAGATTTTTGGCTCATCTGTTTACATTCATGTGACAAAGGACGCCAGGAAGAAGCTGGAGCCGACTGCAGAAGTTGGGATATTTGTGGGGTACACGGAAACACCCCATAATTATCGTGTGTATTTTCCAAACATTCGAATGATTGTGGTGTGACGGGATATGAAATTTAATAAGGTGAAAGCCATGAAATTGTCGCTTGAGAGGGAGCTACACTTGCATGTAGAGGAGGAACTTCTTGTTCTGAAAGATGAGCTTCTAGATGTGGATTAGCCACAAGAGGAGATTCATGGAGTGGAGGAGTCATAGAGGTAAAATTTCAGCAAGAGGAAGAGGAGCTTCCAGATCAAGGTTCCAACGCTCTCAGAATGAAGCAGGAAGTTCGAGTAACATACCACCATAGAGAGGATACTTTGGTAAGGGAATATTTGTACCTATAGGTAGAGGTCAAGGAAGAGAAATCTGGTGTTACATATGTGGAGAATTAGGACATGGATCATGGGACTGCCCTCATAACAAAACAACAAATCAATGGAATGTGAATATAGTAGAGACAAAGGAGGAAAAACCTCAGGTCATGGGGAAAGAAGAACCACCTAAGGTAGGAGAATCCTTATTGTGAAAAAGGGTGTTTCTTAAGGCATAGAAAGAAGAAAATGACCCTGCTCAAAGGAAGGGCCTATTCAGAACTGTATGCAAGTCTAAAGAAAAATTATGTAATGTTGTGATTGACAGTGGAAGCACTGACAATCTTTTCTCCACAGAAATGGTTGAGAAATTGGGGTTGATTAAGACGGTACACCCTACTCCCTATAAAGTGTCCTAGTTACAAAAAGGACATCAACTTTTAGTGATAGAACAATGCATGGTAGAGATACAGATTGGTACATATAAAGATGTCATACTATGTGATGTGATGCCAATGGACGCGTGTCATGTATTGTTGGGAAGACCTTGGCAGTTTGATAGGAAAGCCATTCATGATGGCAGAAGGAATACCTATACCTTAGAGAAGGATGGGAAGAAGCACACATTTATGCCTTTGAAGGATGAAGCATAAAAAGGAGCAGCTGGAAATAATGTTATGATGATTAGTGGAAAATAATTGTTGTAATAAGTCAAGAAGGAAAAAGAAATACATTTTGTTGTTGTGGGTAAACCCAAGGTAATTTTGACTTCTACCAATTTATATAATCTACCTTGGGAAATTAAAAATCTGCTAGATGATTATGTTGATATTATTGTTGATGAATTACCAAGTGCAGTGCCACCAATCATAAGTATCAGTCATCACATAGATTTAATACCTGGTGCAAGCTTACCAAACAAAGCAGCATATAGATTGACTCCTCGCGAGAATGAAGAAGTTGGAAGACAAGTGTAGGAGTTATTGGATAAAGGATTGATAAGGGAAATTCTTAGTCTGTGTGCAATATCAACAGTGCTCAGTGCAAAGAAAGACGATGAATGGTGCATGTGTATTGAATCCAGAGCAATAAACAATATCACTATCAGGTATAGATTTCCCCTGCCACGTATGGATGATTTGATGGATTGTTTGAGTGGGTCAAAGTATTTTTCTAAAATAGATCTGAAGAGTGGATACCATCAAATAAGGATTAGAGAGGGGGATGAATGGAAGATTGCATTCAAGACCAACAGTGGGTTGTATGAATGGTTAGTGATGCCTTTTGGACTCACTAATGCACCTAGTACATTTATGAGACTGATGAACGAGGTCTTAAAAGAATATGTTGGAAAATTCGTGATAGTCTATCTTGATGACATTCTAATTTTCAGTCGAAATAAGGAAGAGAATTTGGAGCATATTAAGCTGGTTTTAAATACTTTGAAAAAGGAGAAACTGTTAATAAATTTGAAGAAGTGCAGTTTCATGAAGAAGGAGCTCATTTTCCTGGGATTTGTAGTCTCAGAATAAGGTTTGAAGATGGACCCAGAAAAGATCCAAGCAATTCTAAATTGGCCAACTCCAAGGAGCGTATTTGAGGTAAGAAGTTTTCATGGTCTTGTAAGTTTTTATAGGAAGTTTATAAGAAGTTTTAGTCAGATCTGTGCACCGATAGTTGAAGCAATAAAGGAGAACAACCAACCATTTAAGTGGACAGAGGCAGCAGATCGAAACTTCAAACTGTTGAAAAAGAAGATCACTGAAAAACCTGTTTTGGCCTTGCCAAACTTTGATAAAAAAATTCAAGTTGAGACTGATGCTAATGGGGTAGAAATTGGAGTTTTCCCGAGTCAAGAGCAGAGAGCAATAGCTTATTTCAAAGAAAAGTTGAGTGAGGCGAAGCGAAAGTACTTATCCTATGATAAATGATTCTATGTTATTGTGTAGCCTTTAAAGAAATGGAGGCATTGCTTGTTACCCAAGGAGTTTGTGTTGTATTCTGATAATCATGCACTACAATTTATAAATAATCAGCCAAAGTTGACCCAAAAGAATGCTAAGTGGGTGGAGTTCTTGCAGAGTTTCACCTTTGTGTTCAAGCATACAAGCGGCAAGTCAAATAAAGTTGTTGATGCCTTGAGCCGAGTAAATCTGGTTGTGCAAGAATTGAATATTGACATCATGGGGTTTGAAGAAATGATTGATATGTATAAAGAAGACATATATTTTAAATAAATATATGCATCTGTTCAAATTCATGTGATTAATAATAGAATCCAGTGGTTAGAATACTTGATTCAAGGAGGGTTGATGTTCAAGAATAATAAAATATGTATTCCTAAATGCTCCATGAGGGAAAATATGATTAAAGAAAAACACAGTGGAGGACTGTCCGGACACTTTGGGCAGGACAAAACATTCACTCAAGTGAGTGCTTTTTATTATTGGCCAAAAGGGCAAACTGATATCAAAAAGTTTGTTGAGAAATGCAAGGTTTGTCAACATGCCCAGGGAAGGAGCCCAAACACTGGGTTATATCAGCCATTTCCAATACCGAACAGACCTTGGGATGCGGTCAGCATAGATTTTGTTTTGGGATTGCCAAAATATTAAAGAGGATATGATTCTATCTATGTTGTTGTAGATAGGTTTTCAAAATTGGCTCATTTCATTTATTGTAGGAAAACTAGTGATGCAACTCACATTGCCAATTTTTTTTTCTCATCAATTGTAAGATTACTTGGACTGCCTATGAGTATTGTTTCAGACATGGATACAAAGTTCGTGGGACATTTCTAGAGGACTCTATGGAGGAAGCTAGGTAAAAACCTCAGTTTTAGTTCAGCCTATCATCCTCAGAAGGATGGGAAAACTGAAGTGGTGAATAGGAGCTTGGGAAACATATTAAGGAGTTTGGTTTATAAAAACCCATAGCAGTGGGATTTGGCGCTTGTTAAGGCTGAATTTGTCTACAATGATACTCCTAATCGGAGCACCAAAATGAGTCCATTTCAGAGTGTTTTTGGGATGCAACCAAGAGGAGTATATGAGCTTAGAGATTTAGGTAAGCAAGAGACAAGGAGTGCAAAAGTTGAATAATTTGCAAAACAAATGCATAAATTGCAGGAAGATGTCAAGCAGAGATTACAGGAAAGCAACAGTAAGTATAAAAAAAGGGTTGATATGAAGAGGATAGAAAAAGAGTTTCAAGTGGGTGATTTAGTTATGGTTTATCTGAGGAAGGAAAGGTTTCCTGTTGGGACCTATAAAAAACTAAAAATGAAAAATATAGGACCATGCAGAATTTTAAGGAAGTTTTCCACCAATGCCTATGAGATTGAGCTACCGGAAGGAGTTGGAATATCACCTATCTTTAATGTGGCAGACTTGTACCTGTACAAGGAACCGGAGGCAGAATTACACGATGAACCTGCAGATGAAGGGGTTCAGACTCTAAATTGGGAGGAACAGATGCCAAGGACAACAAAGAAGGAAGTGGAAGTCATTCTGGAGAAAAGAGCAACAAAGAAGAATAGAGGCCAAACCTATTATCAATATCTAATCAAATGGAGGGGACAACCAGTTGAAGATGCCAGTTGGATGACAACAGCAGAACTGCAAAAATATCTAGTGAATCCTGAAGATTTGATGAATACTTCTTTTCTTCCCCCGGAGTCTGATGCAGGAGCATCAACTGAGATCAATTTTATTGACCTGATTTGTCAATCATCATTTAGTAAAGAGGGTTGGACCTCTTGAATTTATTTTTTTATGATTATTTATTGTAATAATTAATAGAGTGGTAGATTAGAAATAAAAGATTAGGTTTGTTAGTCTAGGTGTGCGTTAGACCTATAGAATATGGATTAGGTTGTTTGAGAAGATAGGTTAGCAGCATTTAAAACAATAAAAGGAAAAAAAAACACATTTGTTTTAGAGAGAGGAGCGAGAGAAATGTAATGTGATCAAGCCATCAAGGGCGAAGAGGGAAAAAAAAAAACTTTGTCTTATTTTTAACATTTTAATTGAAATAGGATTGTGTGCAGAAGTTATGTCTGTGTTAAATTGTTGGGTTTATTTTTATTCTATCTGAATTGATGAGGATTATGCTACTAGAGTTGCAAAGGTAAGGTGTTAAATAAGTTTGGTGTTTTATTTGTATTTATATAGTGACTATATCACGTAGTCATAGTCTTTAAGGAAGGAATCATATGGAGGCCATTGGAGCAGTTAGAGCCATTAAATTTTATCAATAAAATTGTAAGTTGTGTGCCAGAACCTTGGATTCACCAAAGATCAAGAGGAAATAAAATAAAAAAATCAAGATTTGGTCATAACCTAGGTTTGCATCTTGATTCGCTACGCTCTCGCTACGTAGGCGCTACCCTTTTGCTGAAGCCACTATGTATTCCTTGAGACGCTACGCATACAGATCCGATGCTCTGCTACAATTAGCACGCTACGTTTTCGCCTATAAGTCGACCCTCAGCTCAACAACGAACTGATGGATCGATCCAAGTTCTAGAAAGTTACAAAAAAAAGCACATGAAGATAAGGAGTAAGGTGTATAAGGTAATATGTTGTGAATCTAGATCAGTTTCATTTTATTTTTTATAGATCTGTGTATGGAAACATAAATTATTAGAGATCAGAGCAGTCTTCAATCCGAGTTGTCTTCCAGTGTGGTAGTGTGGAATCAGAGGAGATAAGTGGCCTAGATACATAGAGAGGCTCACTATAAACATAGATTTTTTTTTTTTCATAGAGGACAAGACAAAAGTATAGAATCTACAAACTGATTTACCCTACATCACTATTTAAAACATTAAGCAACTAACAACTATCACTATTTGAAAGTGAAATACTATTCAAAACATTAAGCAAAGAAATACTATTCAAAACATTAATCAACCAAACTTCTGCCTTACCCTTATAAATAGTGGGAGACCCTTATAATCCAATGAGGACAACTTGTTCATTTTTTTTTTTTGGTAAGTTGGGCTGTTCTATTAATTCGAAAACATAAAGTTACATATGCTATAGGTTGGGTTGGCACAATTTGTGCTTAGCCAATCCTAGCCTTTGTTACACGATTTCTGGGCTACCTCGGGGGAGGAAACCAGCCTAGACAAAACTTATAACAGAGAATTACATTATGCGCAGTAGCGCTGACATATCTAAGCAACATAAAGTAAGCGGTGGCAGAAAGGCACTGATGGCGAGAATGACAACAAACATAGGAGAATTGTGCAGCTGCGCAGACTTCACTTTCCATCTTCATCATCACTGTAGGGGACCTCCTCCTCAATGCGGCAAGCAGGAGCCTGCGCAGCAGTTGCCTCTGCATCTGCCACTGTATGCATGGGCTTGCAGACTGGTGTGCACAGGATAGGGGAGTCTGGATCTACTCCGTTGGGAACCCGCGTCTAGATGCCATCAAAGTCCATCACCCAGATATCTGTATCCTCGTCGTCCTTCTCCGGAACCGGCAGCGGGTCAATTTTGCGTTGCTGGGGTGCGTCTGAGGATAAATGGTGGAATTCCTCGGACCGCGCCTTCCTCTCTACGCAGCGTGCCCAGAGGCTTTTGCATGCTGCTTGGGATCGGGACTCTGATGCACAAAAGTGCTGGAAGAGGAGCCATTTATCAACTCGAGACGGTTATCCTCACCACGGTGATAACGGCTAGGGACAACCCCTCTCTGTCCTCCTTGGATAGTTCATTGGCGAAGTCTTGGAGCCATTGCGCACCGAGGCAGGGGGGAGCAATTCAGAAAAAAGGTGGCACAGAAGGGCGAGCAACGCTAGGGCTCAGGGGGAAGGAGTAGCTAAGGGGGAAATACGCAGGAAGGGGTGCGACAGCCCAAAGGAGACTGTGTTGCACTACACTGAGAGTAGAGCTTCGCAACCTATTGAAGTCAAGGAGAAGCCAGGGCAGAGTAAGGGAGACTAATGGCCAAGATAACATACTAAGTATGGAAAGGGGCTGAGAGCTCATCTCTTTAAAGGGGCGGGGATGTGTGCGATGAAGATAGCAATGAGTAGGCTTTGCACGCATCTGCGTGCGATGATTGAGAGCCTGAGCATGCTCGAGGGAAGGGGGATGGCTGCAATACAGGTTAATCATGATGGTCATTAGTTGTGATGGATGAGAGGTGACGCTCAGGACATGATGACACAGTTTTCGTCCTCTCATCATCATAGTTGATTCTGTAAGTCTCGTGTGAGTGACTAACGGTATGAGGATCTGCAGCATATGAGACTCTGTGTAGGAGATCTTCGTTTCCCGTGGAGTGTGGGATGTGATTGGCAAGTGTGTCAATTTTGTCACCCGCATCCGAGGAGGACAACTTGTTCATTATTTATCCTTATTTTCCAATTATAAACTTTACAATTACCAGTTTATAATGATTATATTATAATGATTCATTTTCCAAGTTTAAAGCAATGATTTATATTATAATGATTATTTTGCAAGTTTTAAAGTAAGAAAATTTTATAATGTTTTATAATTATTGTGTTGCAACTTTTAGGGCAACTTGTACATCATGCATCCTTATTTTACAATTAAGGATTTTAATAATTTTTATTATAATGATTCATTTTGAAAACAAAAAGTTTATAAATGAGGTATTTTAATTATTATTTTTTTTTTTTTTAGTTTTTAGATTAATTTCTAATTATTTAATCTAAAGTTTGGCATTGGTAAGGTTACATCATGGTCATAATAAATATGTTCAAGAATAATGAGTTAAACCCGTGACTACAACTACCTGATCTAGAAATGCCTAACAATGCACCACTTCATCGATCACATGATCTAGAAGTGCTTAACAATGCACCACTTGATCTAGAAATGCCTAACAATGCACCACTTCATCGATCACATGATCTAGAAGTGCTTAACAATGCACCACTTAACAATGCACCACTTGATCGATCACAATCTATCCAAAATTCCAAGTAGACATATGTCTTAACATTATAAAAACAAAATAGTATAATTTTTAAATATACAAAATTTAATCATAGACGAGTATCTTAACATTATAAAAACAAAATAGTATAACTTTTAAACATACAAAATTTAATCATAATCTTTACTGGAAAATTTAATTTTAATCCATTTATTACATAATCTTTAATCATAATAAATTCACTTAATAATCATCCAGAAAGAAAAAAGCATAGATATATCACTATATGTTCTATATGTTCCATACCAGAATATATTGTAATCAATACAACGCTTGTTTCCGTTTACCCAAACTTAATTAAAAAGCTTGAAATCTAAAAAAGAACATCAAGTGTCCAAAAAATAGATAAAAACACCCCCTCAGACTTTGCAAACTTGGTCAAATAAGATAAAAACATCCACTCCTATAAAAGAGTCTACTCTTCTTCCCTATAAGATCATCATATTACTCACGCAAATAATGATCTTACACAAATTATCAAATTTCAAAGTGAATCTTACCTTACTTTACACAGGTCATCTAACTTCAAAATCAAAATAAAACCAAGAGAATCATCCAACTTCAAAGTCAAAATAAAGTAGAGAATCATCTAACTTCAAAGTGAATCTGAGATTACTTACACAAATCATCTTAACTTCAAAATTAAAATAAAACCAGGAGAATGGTTAAAAGCTTGCAATGAGTCAAAATAGTAAGAGAGCGGGAATATAAAATGGAATAAGGGATGCTCGGTGGAAGACACGTGATAACAAAAATATAAATGCTTCACTTTCATACTCATGAATATCATTCGTATATGGGTGGGATTCTTCACTGCACAATGCACACAATTTTATACCATGAAAAAGAATTAGGAATAGTGATTACCATGAAAAAGCATTAGCAACAGTGATTACATAATCTTGGTATCTACAGTTGGGAGTGACAAAATGCAAGAATGTATTTGTTTGAACAGTTACATCTAAACATGAAAAAGCATTAGCAGTGCTGGTTACATAATCTTGGTATTTACAGTTGAGAGGGACAGATTGCGAGAATGTATTTGCCATGAAATTCTAACACCATCAAACTTTATGACATCAAAATTCAACTGATTCTTCATACATTATGGCATACTACATCTCAGGCAGTAGTCCTCATGTTTTTCTGCTATATATACGCTTGCTTCACAAGGTCTTTTCAAAGCTAGAAGCTGCTTTAGGAACCTCTGCTCATGGGTATATTGGTGGCAGCATCTTGGCAGAGTAAGTGTCATTGTTTGCAGCAAAGGGGCACTTCTGAACAGGCATCCTATCAGAGCAATTTCCTCCTTATCAAAAGTTGAAATCTGAACAGGCATGCTATCAGAGCAATTTCCTCCTTATCAAAAGTTGAAACCTTTACGTGTGCCTTCTTCAGACTTTTGAGTGAAAAGCTCAGATTTGATGCCTCCAGCTTTGCTGCGTGGCTCTGCAATCCAAACTTTGTGGGATAAATCTCGTTATTAAAAAAACTATGGTGTTCAAACACTCTTAACATAGATGCATAGATGCTAAAAGCAAGACAATTACTAACCTTAAACCATTTAATTTCTATTGAGAGTTCTTCAAGAGAGACCAAATTTTCCAGAAGTGCCAGAGAAGGGGCTTGTCTACTGAGCCCATGAAGGGAAACGTTCTTCACATATTTTGCAGTAGAGAAGCATTAAGTAAATTAAGCTCTGTTGTGGACAAATGCAGAGACCCACAAGACTTGAGCCTCACCATTGACATCGTGGGACAATGTTGCACTATGAAATTCACCAGATTTGGGCAGTTCACTGTCACCGCGATTTTACCCTGAACTCCAGTAATAGCGAGACACTTGAGATTGCCTGCAAAAATTTTCACATTGCTCAGCCCTTCACAGTATTCAACAGTCAAATATTCCAAGAAGAGGGCATTTTGCTACAAGATGCTCAAGTATATCATCATTTGTATAAATGAAGGATAGAGAACAGGTTACAAGGCATCTGAAACCCCTGAAGTAAGGGGGTAGCCATTTGAAGGAAAGCAAATGGAGCTTCAATACTGTAAGGCATTCACAAGAAAATAGAGAAGTTGGAACATCCAAGAAAGTGCCAGTCAAAACATTGCCGAGAGCGATTTGTTTCACTCTTTTTAAAGATGCGGATTGAACCCATTTCTGCAAACATTTAGTAATTTTCCCTTTTTCCATATCATTCATGAAAAATGAGAGTTCAAAACTTTCAAGCTGAGCGGAATGAAAGAACAGAACAGTATCAATGGCCTGTTTTGTTGTTTCTCCATCACCAGCAACACATTCGTTGGAGAATTTGAGATGGGGCATTAAAGTGCAGAGATATCGCCATCTAGTAGATAGCACAGTACAGCGCGTTGCATCTCTTAAAGAAAGTTTTGAAAGAATGTAAGAAGAGAGTATGTTGTCTGGTAAAGCGCTGAGTCTGTCACTTGCCATGGATGCGGTTCCAAGAGACGAAGCAGAGTGAAAAAGTAGAGGGAAGTAATGCATGCTCGCACCCGACAAGTGCTGCGCGTCAAAGCGAGGCCATGCCACCGATCAATTCGTTGTGTGTGCCAGTGTTATTGGGGAATGTGTAGCCAAATTTAGCTGATTCATTGAAATAATTTATTTTCATTATAGTTTGTGAATTTGGGTGATAATTGGTACATCGTTTATATACAACATGTTCGTCTATATAAGTTACAAAATTGGAGAGGGTAATCTGTACTAATTAGACGTTCTACTTAGCCAATCGATTAACAAGATTGATGGGTTGATTTTTTGGAACTTCATTTCTCAAGTCCACATTCTTTTCATATATTTAGTTTTTCTTAACACGATAAAGACTTCAAAGTTGCATATTAACACTCGGTTTTATCTTGAAGGATGAAAAAGTGAAGTGATAGACATAAATCACACGGAAGACATGGAAAACAACTCCATAATAAAGTGCACTAGCAGATAGCTTGATATAATCTAAACTCATATTGTTAGTTATGTTGCAATGGAGTATGAAGATCGAACTTTGAATAAAATTTCATCTAGCTTTGGCATGGCCTTTAAATTCTCACTTCCAAAATTTCACATAAAGTATACCTTGCATTGCATAGACTCGTGAGGTGAATGTAAAGCCAAAAAAGGAAATTAAAAAAATATTAATTTGTGCAATTAATTAAAATAAACATCTTTTTGTATTTATGATAAGTTAAAAACAATGAGGCCATAAATTGTTTTTTTTTTGTTTTTTTAATAGAAGTTGAAAAAACATAATACCAAAATTAAAAAATTAAATTATATATTTTAGTAGTGGTATAACAACGTAATTTTTTTTGGTTCATATTTCGAGATTTTTAGTAACATATCTTTCTATCCATTTTTGGAAATGGTTACTATGTTGACCCAATTTTCAAATATAATTATGAGAATGGGTCTAAAATTTCATTTTTTTTTTTTCAAACTTTTAAAATATAAGGACAAACAACATGATGTTTTAAAGTTTTATTTGTTTAGCTCAACAATGTCACCTTGACATGTTATGTGGCACCTACATGGTCACCACGTGGCACATTGCTCTAATGCCACTTCACCATGTTATACCCTTAGTTAAACTGAGAGGGGGGGCGGGGGTGGTGAATCAATTTAATGCATTCATGGTCTTGTAAAACTTTCTTTTACACTTATTTACATCTTCATTTCATGATCAACTTAATGTATAATGGAACAACAATCATAATAAGTGAGCAACAAGTATTAAGCAGATTAAATACAGAATTTCAACACATAATCATCGAGCACATAAACAACATATATAAGTGGAAACCCATAAGGGAGAAAACCACATCTTATTATTGTTGTGATGCAAAGGCAAGCTCCAACTTCCTCTCACCACTGATTTTTTGTAGGCTCCAACCTACAAGACGCTACTACCTCGATTCTGCAAGCTACAACTTGTAAGGAAGCTCCAACTCCCATCTATTTCTGCAGGCTATAACCCACAGGAGGCTCCTAACTCATCCAGCTCCAACTGGACATCTATCAAGTTATAACTTGATATGGAAGCACCAACTTCCTCACATGCAGATTTACCTGGATATCAACTCTGTTCTATTCCTTCTTCACTGTTTTCCTCCAGCCTTCATATCAACCTTATATCATCTCTGGATCTACACTGCTTCTCTATCATATTTTTTTTTCTTTCCACTCTCTAACGCCCTTTCTGCATATGACAATAACATTATTTATAGAGATCACCCTCTCATTATTTTCTCGCTCATCATTTCAGGAGGTTACAACACTATCTACTCATTTCAGTATTAAATTGGTGTTTTTCATTGCCTACCGAGACTTGCCTTTGCATCACAAAAATTAATAATACATTTTCAGTTATACACAATTATTTACTCAATCCGTTAGTTTCTCGCTTTGCTTTGCGTTTTTCCTTTCTGATCCAGTCACTGTCTTTTCTATTTCTGCTGTTTTATTCCAGCTTTGCTGCATAACTGCCTTGTTTCTTCCGTTACCTGAGTCTTTTGTGCTACGATCACCCACACTTTGCATATATTAAATGCACATCTCAATATTAAATACCCCAAATATATGGCGCGGAAGCTGTCTCATCAACCTCAAAATAGAGTCAAACTCTTATGCGGAAGCTATTTTATTTAACCTTCATCTGAGCTTTCTTCACTTTTTAACCCATGGTTATAAAACCCAACTTCCTTAACCTTATATGCGGAACTTATTCTTCTTCATAAATCTTTATTTGTGTTTACAAACCATATAGAATACTCACCTATAGCTCAAGGATTTCAATTTATGAATTAAACATAATGCCGACGTATATAAACTTAAACTTTCAGTCCCACACTTCATATCCCAAATATAATGAAACCCTTTCTTAAACCAAGGTTTAAACTTCACATATCTTGATGCGAGAATTCAAAATCCCTTTATACAGGAAACTATATCCTTATATTTTTTGTGGTTATAAATCCATATTTTATCTGCATCAATTAAAACATTTTAATTATGCTTTAAACTTTTAAACAATATATCAACATATATATATTTTCAAGCCCACAGTTTACCTGACGACCAATCTCAATTTTTTACGGCGATTTACATACTTTGCACATATCTCGATGCACACTCAGCGCTCAAATCTCTATCGTCAATCCTTCATCCCAATCCAACGGTTATAAATCCATCGCACCTTTCCTCATCCATCCAACGGGTATCACACTCCGTCTCCCAATCCAATGGCAATCGCAAATAAAGATGCACGAGATTTAAGGTTTCCCAACCTATGCGAAATAGGTGGTTTTGATTTGCCACGCGTCACCCTCTTAACGTTATCGCGTTCGTTTCGACCTTTACCTCTTACCAACGTTAAGCTGTGTGATAAAACCATTTCGGTTTTACGAAACCGCCTTCACTGTTTCGTCTTCGCTATTGGCTCGTGGCTTCGTCACTCCACAGTTCTGTTGGATTTTTTCCTCCTCATCCATCCAACGGCTATTGCACTTCGTCTCCCAATCCAATGGCAATCGTAAATAAAGATGCACGAGATTTAAGGTTTCCTGACCTATGTGAAATAGGTGGTTTTGATTTTCCATGTGTCGCCCTTTTAACACTATCTCGTTCGTTTCGACCTTTACCGCTTACCAATGTTAAGATGTGCGATAAAACCATTTCGGTTTTACGAAACCACCTTCACTGTTCCGTCTTCGATATTGGCTCATGGTTCTGTCACTCCACTGTTCTGTTGGATTTGTTCCTCCTCTTCCGGTTCCATGCCATCTCGATTCTTGGTTCCACTTCTGTTCACCATTCATTCATTAGGTTAGTTATAGTTCATTCAACGCAAAGTTTTCTTCTGCACCACCACTTTAAGACTTCTGCCTTGATTCAACTTCGTTACCTCGACAGAATTATGTTCCGTCCAGAGAATTCAGACTGTATTTTCTTCTTCTTTCTCCACACTTGTGCCCAACTAAAAAATGGAGATTCAATCGTCTTTGTCTCTCGAAGACTTTGATTAATCCTTTACTAACCATCTTATTCTACACAGTGTGATTTGGACGATGATTTGAATGACCAAATTTCTTTTTAAACTCATCCATCCATTCTGTGATTGATGCTCAATCATATGATATCCATCCAGGATTCAATTACAAATTGAATGTTCAACTTTTTAAACACACAGTCTTGGAATTCCTTCGAATTTGTCTTATTCATTTCCAATCTAAAACCTCCTATTGTAGCCTCTGCCACTTTACTTTCTTCCTCATGGTCCAACCATTTCTCTGGTCTTTCTTTTTTCTCTACAACAATTTCATCTGATCCTGATCTTCTCCCTTGTCCTTAATGATAATTTCTGGTGCTGCTCCTTTCTTCTCCTTTGCCACCAATGAAAATATTTCCAACAGTCTCCCCCTTTTCCATTGATGGTGATATTCCAATGCTTCCTCCCCATTCTCATTCTGAGAAGTGTCTTGTTTCCTGTGCTTGCTTTTTAGAAGAGCCTTTCTTCTTTTTCTTGCTTTTCCTCCCCCTTTGACATCAATGGAAAAGGGTTGCACATTTCCCAATGTAGTTTCTATCTTTTCATTTCCTCTGATCTTGAGGACCTGTTCCATGCACTGCTCCATTGCTCTAGCTCTTTTATGACAATTTTTATTGACTGCTTTCCCCGTGGAATGATTCTTTCTTGTCTGATATTGACTATCACTTGTCTTCTGCACTGATCCTATTCCTTGTATGCAGCCTTTATTTTTTTATTTCAGATCATGTCAGAGAGTAACCTCTGTAGACACTACCCCTTGTTTGTCTCTAAGATATTCAAATGGTTCTTTAGCAAGGGGTTTTGTGAATATGTCTGTTGTTTGTTCCTTTGTTGGTACATATTCCAACTTCACTAATTTATGTGCTACTTGTTCTCTGAGGAAGTGGTACTTTATTGGGATGTGCTTTGTTTTTTAATGAAGTACATGATTTTTTGATATACTTATTGCATGTGTATTGTCACATTTGATAGAAATGGGTTCATCAATGCTTACCTTCATGTCTTGGAGAGTTTGTTTCATCCACATTACTTGTGTGCAACATGCTGCTGTTGCTATGTATTCTGCTTCTGCTGTAGATAGAGAGATAGAAGTTTGCTTCTTGCTTAGCCATGCCACCAGACTTTTTCCCAAATAAAATGCACCTACACTTGTGTTTTTCCTGTCATCCACACAGCTGGCCCATTCTTCATCTGTGTATGCTGTCAATGTGAAGCTTTTGCCTTTTGGATACCATAGGCCATAATGTGTAGTTCCTTGCAGATATCTGAATATTCTCTTGATTGCTAGTAAGTGATTTTGTTTTGGTGCTGCTTGATATCTTGCCACAAGTCCTACTGCCAACATAATGTCTGGTCTAGAGGCAGTTAGGTATAGCAGACTTCCTATCATGGATCTGTAAAGTATTTGATCTACATCTGCAGATCCATCATTAGCACATAGTTGGCATCCAGTGATCATGGGAGTTGGCACAGGTTTGCAGTCTTCCATTTGGAACTTTTTCAACATCTCTCTTAAGTATTTTTCTTGGGAAATGAATATTCATGTGTTCTTTTTTAGAATTTGAAGTCCTAAATAGAAGGTGAGCTCTCCAATCATAGACATCTGAAATTTTGATTTCATTTCTTCCGCAAATCCTTTTGCTAACTCATCTTTGTTGCTACCAAACATGATGTCATCTACATACACTACTACAATTAGGAGTTAATTTTCATCAGCCTTTATGTACAAATTGTTGTCTACTCCTCCTTTCTTGAACCCTTGTTTTTGCAACTATTTGTCCAACCTTGAATACCATGCACGAGGAGCTTGTTTCAGACCATATAAGGCTTTCTTTATTCTGCACACATAGTCATGTTTATCTATTAAGGAGAATCCTTCATGTTGTTCCATGTAGACTTCTTCCTCTAAATCTCCATTCAGGAAGGCAGACTTCACATCCATTTGATATACCCTGAAATAATGATAGCATGCAAAAGCCAAAAACATTCTGATTGCTTCCATTCTGGCTACAGGGGCAAAGGTTTCATCATAATCAAGTCCTTTGATTTGAGAATATCCCTTGCATACAAGTCTGGCTTTATTTTTGATTACCTACCCTTGTTCATTCATCTTATTCTTGAATATCCATTTTGTGCCAATGACATTTTTGCCAGTGGGTCTTGGCATTAACTCCAAGGTATTGTTCTTCTCAATTTGATCTAGTTCTTCATTCATAGCATTAACCCAATTTTTGTCTTTGCTGGCTTCTTCAAACTTCTTTGGCTCTATTTGGGATAGCATGGCTAGGTATACTTCTTATGTCTGTTCAGAGAGTTGTCTTATAGGCTGGACTCCCACACTCTTTTCCCCAATGATTTGATCTTCTGGATGGTTATTTTGAGTGTGTCTTTAGGGACCTTTTGAGTTTAATTCAATATCTTCTGTTGTTATGGTCTGTTCATCATTATTTTGGTTCTCAACTTCATGATCATCTGGAGGATTGGCGCAGCTTGTGCTTCTTGTATAGTTTGGTAGATCTTCATCAAATCTTACATCAATGCTTTCCACAATTTTGTGCAGTCTTTGTTGTAGCACCTGTAACCCTTACTCTTGGATGCATATCCTAAAAATATTCCTTCATCAGTTCTTGCATCAAACTTCCCCAGTTTTTCATCGTTATTTTTTATGAAACACTTGCTTCCAAAGAATCTAAAGTGCTTGATTGATGATGGTTTACAATGCCATAATTCATAAGGAGTCTTATCACAATTTGGTCTTAGATGAGCTTTGTTGAGAATGTGAACAACTGTGTGTACTACTTCTGCCCAGAAGGTTTGGGGAATGTTACTTTCTTGCATCATGGCTCTAGCAATCTGTTGTATTGACCTATTTTTCCTCTCTGCCACTCCATTCTGTTGAGGTGTACCTGCAATTGTAAACTGTTGTTTTATCCCATGTTCATTGCATAGGTCTGCAAAATCATAATCTGTGAATTCACCTCCTCTGTTTGATTTGATGCACTTTAGCTTGCATCATGTTTGATTTTCTGCCAATGCCTTGAATATCTTGAATTTCTCAAGTGCTTCAGATTTATATTTGAGAAATGCCACCCTCGTCAATCTGGTAAAATCATCTATTATCAGCATGAAATAAGATTCTCCATCTGATACATTAGTTCTTGAAGGTCCACACAGGTCCATGTGTACAAGATGAAGTGGCCTACTTGTGGATAGTTTATCTTTGGCCTTGAAAGATGTGCGGGATTGCTTGCCTAGTTGGCAGGATTTACATATGGTATTTGGAGGCTTTTTTATTGCAGGCATATCTCTCACTGCATTCTTCTTGCTCAGACTGATGATGTGGTCAAAGTTTAGGTGTCCCAATCTTCTATTTCATAACCATGATTCTTCAAGTTTGCTTATGTGGCATGCTTCATTCTCTTCTTTCACTATATAGACATTACTTTCTATTCGAACATCTTTGTTCAAGGTCTTTCCTGTGGTGCTAGATCTTACTTCACAATCTTGGGCTTTGAAAAGGACCTCACATCCTTTATCACACATTTGACTGACACTTGGCAGATTGGCTTTCATCCCATCCACAAATAGTACATCTTGAGCCTCTTCTCTTCCATTATTCAGACTGACCGAGCCTTTTCCTTTGATTTTACCTGCTTTATCATTGCCGAATGTTACATTTCCAGATTTCTTTTCATCAAAGGTTACAAACTTGCTTCGATCTCCAGTCATATTCTTTGAGCATCCATTGTCCATATACCATTGGATTTTCTGATCTTGAGCTATTAGAGCCAGGTTAAACTTATTCAGATTCTTTTTCCACTGCATGCGGCTATTTTTTTGGTACCTTTCCTGAGAATATGGACCACAATGTTTGAGAGGACATTTGTGAGACTTGTGCCCAATTTTATGGCAGACAAAGCATTTGATTATATTTCTAAATGGATTATGTATACGAGTGAATTCTCCATTGTTCATAAATCTCCTTGAGTTTTCATACATCAGTCTTTGTCCATACGTTCTGCACTCCATGGCTTTATGACCAAACCCCTTACAGTAAAAACAATACCCATGGAACCGATTAGTGTACTTGGTGAAAGGTTGTCCTCTCCATTTGTTTGCTTGAGGTAGTATTTTCATTTTATGCATCCTTTGCTGGTTGGACTCGATTTTCTTTGTCTGAAAATATGCTGCAATATGTCCCAGTTTGTGGCAGGAAAAACAAGTGATATTTCTCATAGGAGGAAAGAATCTCCTTTGACAGCTTCCAACTTTATTCATATTCAAGAGTGTAAGAGCATTTTTCAGCTAACTGTTTCTTTATTTCGTTCTTTGTCATTTGAGATTCCTGCTTGTTTCTGTTTACTTCATTGCAGGTCATGTTTTTGTTGGCTTCTACTTCTGTAGGAATCTTTTGAGTTGTTTCATTATCCTTTACAGCTTTTACAAAATTGATTTTCTGGTTATATTCTACCTTGGATTTGTTGGTTTCTCCTTTGTAACCTATCCCAGCCTTTATGAGAGGAGATCTTTGAGCATTCAGTGTTTTATCCAACTGTTCAGAGCTTGTCATTCGTGGAGTGTTCATTGATAATTCCCTTTGGGTTTTTTCTAATTTCTTTCTCAGGCATACTACCTCTTCTTCCAATTTCTCTTGCTTCTAAATTTTATCCTTAATTTGCTTTAGTAGAGTGTCTTCCACCTTCTTAGCTTCTTCAAGCTTTACTTTCAACTGAATGAGGTCTTCTGAATTTGGTTCTTATTTTACATATTTGAGGAGAATTTCTTTCTGTTTTCTGCACTTGAGTTTAATTTTGTCTATTTCCTCCAAGGCACTTCTTAGCTCCCCCTCAAGATCTACCTCACCTTCTTCCTCATATTCTAGAAGAAATCCTTCAGACTCTTCCTTGGTCATCAACACAAATTCAGACGTTCCTTCTTCATTGGAGGATTCATCTGAGTTTTCTGATGCACTGCTATCTTGCTGAGCATAAATTAATTTTCTATTGAATCTCTTCCCTTTCTTCCAGTTATTTGTTTTGGTTTTCTTTGTCTCTTATGTCTGATTCTTTGTTTTCTTATGAGGACACTTAGAAGCATAGTGCCCAACTCTTCCACAGTTAAATCATTTAAATGGAAGTTTACCTTTATACTTTCCTGAGCCTCTATCCAATCTTTTGATAAATTTGGCCTCTTCTTCATCAGAGCAGGAGCATGTATCTTCCTTTTCTTCTTTGCACTTCTTTGCCTTAAAGGCTACCTCCCTCACATTTGACTTCCCCTGTGGAAGTCTCATCTCATAAGCCGTCAAGTTTCCAAGTAATTGGTTCATGGTAAATGTTTCCCAATTTGTTGTTTCTTCTATGGCTGAGACCTTAGGGTTAAACCTGGAAGGTAAAGATCTCAATATCTTTTGCACAATTACACATTATTTAATGGGTTATCCTAGAGCTTTCATGTTATTCACAATTTGTGCGACCTTTAAGAAGAAATTGGCTATATCTTCATCTTCATTCAT
This sequence comes from Pinus albicaulis, assembly GCA_034641835.2. NCBI lineage: Eukaryota > Viridiplantae > Streptophyta > Pinopsida > Pinales > Pinaceae > Pinus > Pinus albicaulis. The sequence goes on from CM076577.1 coordinate 1,158,226,712, forward strand.
TTTCACATTTTCAAACCGAGCTCTATAGGTTTGCAGCTTGGCCATCTTCACCTTTTTATCTCCCTCATTGATACTTTTTAATGTATCCCATATTTCTTTGGCAGTCTTGTTGTGCATTACTTTGATAAATTCTGCCTCACACATACCACTTAAGAGTGCATTCATGGCTTTTGAATTAGCTATAAAATGTTGTTTGGCTTCTTTCTCTGTGTCAGAATCCTGTGGGGCATATCCTAATTCCACAGCTACCCAAACTTCTATTCCTAGAGACATTATGTACGTCCTCATTCTAATTTTCCAAAAGGCATAGTTTGTGCTCGTAAACAATGGGGATTTATTTATTGAGCATCCTTCTTGAATAACCATATTGGGGACCTGTGATCTCCTTCTAGTTGTTAAACTGATACAAAAGGAACTTTTCTCTGATACCAATTGTTGTACTCTTAGTTAAATTGAGGGGGGGGGGGGGGGGGGTGGGTGAATCAGTTTAATGCATTCATGGTCTTGTAAAAATTTCTTTTACACTTATTTACATCTTCATTTCATGATCAACTTAATGTATAATGGAACAAAAATCATAATAAGTGAGAAACAGGTATTAAGCAGATTAAATATAGAATTTCAACACATAATCATCAAGCACATAGACAACACATATAAGTGGAAACCCATAAGGGAGAAAACCACATCTTATCATTGTTGTGATAAAAAGGCAAGCTCCAACTTCCTCTCACCACTGATTTTCTGTAGGCTCCAACCTATAGGAGGCTACTACCTCGATTCTGAAAGCTACAACTTGTAAGGAAGCTCCACCTCCCATCTATTTTCTGCAGGCTATAACCCACAGGAGGCTCCTACCTGATCCAACTCCAACTAGACATCTATCAAGCTACAACTTGATATGGAAGCGCCAACTTCCTCACATGCAGATTTACTCGGATATCAGCTATGTTCTATTCCTTCTTCATTGCTGTCCTCCAACCTTCATATCTACCTTATATCATCTCTGGATCTACACTGCTTCTCTATCGGTTTTTTTTTCTTTCCACTCTCTAACACCCTTTCTGCATATGATAGTAACATTATTTATAGAGATCACCCTCTCGTTGTTTGCATTCCTCATGGGAATATGAATTGAACAGGCATGACTCTCTGCCTTCAACCTCCTCATTTTCTCGCTCATCATTTCAGGAGGTTACAACACTGTCTACTCATTTCAGTATTAAATTGGTGTTTTTCATTGCCTACCGAGACTTGCCTTTGCATCACAAAAATTAATAATACATTTTCAGTTATACACAATTATTTACTCAATCCATCAGTTTCTCGCTTTGCTGTGCATTTTTCCTTTCTGTTGCTATCACTGTCTTTTCTATTTCTATTGTTTTATTCCAGCTCTGCTGCATAACTACCCTATTTCTTCCATTACTTGAGTCTTTTGTCCTGCGATCACCCACACTTTGCATATATAAAATGCACATCTCAATATTAAAGACCCCATATATGGCGCGGAATCTATTCTCATCAACCTCAAAATAGAGTCAAAATCTTATGCGGAAGCTATTGTATTTAACCTTCATTTGAGCTTTCTTCACTTTTTAACCCATGGTTATAAAACCCAACTTCCTTAACCTTATATGCGGAACTTATTCTTCTTCATAAATATTTATTTGTGTTTACAAACCATATAAAAAACTCACCTATAACTCAAGAATTTCGATTTATGAATTAAACATAATGCTGACATATATAAACTTCAACTTTCGGTCCCACACTTCATATCCCAAATATAATGAAACCCTTTCTTAAACCAAGGTTTAAACTCTATTCACATACCTTGATGCGAGAATTCAAAATCCCTTTATACAGGAAACTATCTCCTTATATTTGTTGTGGTTATAAATCCATATTTTATTCGCATCAATTAAAACATTTTAACTATGCTTTAAACTTTTAAACAATATATCAACATATATATATTTTCGGGCCCACAGTTTACCTGACGGCCAATCTCAATTTTTTACGGCGATTTACATACTTTTCACATATCTCGATGCACACTTAGCGCTCAAATCTCCACTGTCAATCCTTCATCCCAATCCAACGGTTATAAATCCATCGCACCTTTCCTCATCCATCCAACGGCTATTGCACTTCATCTCCAAATCCAACGGCAATCGCAAATAAAGATGCACAAGATTTAAGGTTTCCCGACCTATGCGAAATAGGTGGTTTTTATTTGCCACGCGTCGCCTTCTTAACGCTATCGTGTTCATTTCGACCTTTATCGCTTACCAATGTTAAGCTGTGCGATAAAACCATTTCGGTTTTACAAAACCGCCTTCACTGTTCCGTCTTCGCTATTGGCTCGTGGTTTCGCCACTCCACTGTTCTGTTGGATTTGTTCCTCCTCTTCCGGTTCCATGCCATCTGGATTCTTGGTTCCACTTCTGTTCACCATTCATTCATTAGGTTAGTTATAGTTCATTCAACGCACAGTTTTCTTCTGCACCACCACTTTAAGACTTCCACCTTGATTCAACTTCGTTACCTCGACAGAATTATGTTCAGTACAGAGAATTCTGACTGTAGTTTCTTCTTCTTTATCCACACCTGTGCCCAACTGAAAAATGGAGATTCAATCATCTCTCTCTCTCTCTCGAAGACTTTGATTAATCCTTTCCTAACCTTCTTACTGTACACAGTGTGATTTTGACGATGATTTGAATGACCAAATTTCTTTTTAAAGGCATCGATCCATTCTATGATCAATGCTCAATCATATGCTATCCATCCAAGATTCAATTACAAATTGAATGTTCAACTTTTTAAACACACAGTCTTGGAATTCCTTTGAATTTATCTGATTCATTTCCAGTCTAAAACCTCCTATTGTAGCCTCTGCCACTTTACTTTCTTCCTCATGGTCCAACCATGTCTCTGGTATTTCTTATTTCTCCGCAACAATTTCATCTGATCCTGATCTGCTCCCTTGTCCTTAATGATAATTTATGGTGTTGCTCCTTTCTTCTCCTTTGCCATCAATGACAATATTTCCAACACACCACTATGGTAACCTCAACAACCTTCTTTTTCCATGTAAACGGTCACAACCTATTCATCATATGATTTCATCTCAAATAGGTAGAAGCGCAAGAATTCAAAAAGGAGATATTGGTCACACCACATATCTATTATTCCTAAATCTAGATTATTATTCATTCTAGAGTGTTTATGAATTTTGATGGCACTAAGAAAACAATTCCACATAACAATGTTAGGTTTTTATTGAAATCTTATTAACAAAATCTTTGGCTTCATCCAAATTCCTAGTGCAACCAAGAAGGTCAACCCTAAAAATGTAATGTTCCATTGTAGACCTCTCATTAATCATTGATGCAATTGAAGAAGTGACAACCCTCGCCCAGTAACTTGCATGCCTACAAGAAAACAATACACTAACCCGGGTGACATTGCTTGCATTCATGCTAGAGATTTTCATTTGCTCAAAATTTTTAGGGCCTCCTTGGCACAACCATGTATGGCATGTCTCGTGGTTATGGAATTTCATGAGATCAATTCTAGTTGAAGTATTCTAGTCTACGATAAATTTGAACATCAACAAAGTTTTGACATTTTTCGGCTGAGCTAGATCTATGCAAATAAGCATACAAATTTCAAGTGTAATAGGCTTAGAAATCATAGTAATGAGCTCAATTAGTTAAAAATAATAGAATTTTCTCAGCAAGAACTGAGAATAACATTTCCTATTGCCCCATGTTGTATTTGTTGAAAAAACATGTTGCTTGCATATTAAGGTGGATTTCTTTTTCATGATAATTACTTCTAAGTGTTTGTTGGCCTTTTTTCAAATTAATGTTCTTCTTGATCAAGAAACTACCAAAATTCATAAAACATGAATATCAAAGAGAGACAAAATAACACAAAGATGTAGGCTTTCAAAGCTAGGGAAAAAACCCCACAAGGGGGGAAACCCAAAAAATTCCCTTTCTTATACAATTAGATCAAAGTGAGATATCCAAGACCCAAGACTAGGACTGATACCTCCACAAATTCCCCAAGCCATCCATCTATCCTATGTCATGTTTTATCTTCATATGATCAATTATTATATCACAAGCATGCCCATTGAATCCCTTGTCCCACATAGGTACATGTGCTTCATGTAGCTCACATTTTACAGACCTTATAATCCTCTTATAGTTCACATTTCACAGTCATTATAGCCCTTCGACATACAGTTCAGTCCTTCTTTAGCTCGCATATCATCACAGAGATAGCCTAGGGAACTCACTTCTTTTCAGGTCATATGTTACAGAAGCACTCACGTCCTTTTCAGATTATATGCCATAGAAAAACTCTAATATCTTACTTTAGAAAACCTGCATATCTTTCCTCATAACTTCAATGAATTTCTTTCTCAAAATGAATGATAACAGGTGCCAATATATAGTTGTTTATCTATGTGAAGGGTCATGTCCTTTGCGAAGGTTGACTTGTCCATCTGGAGGGGTGACTTCATCGTGTGGAGAAAAAAATGACTTTTTGATACAAGATAAAAATAATTTTCCCTTTTCTTACAAGGTGTCTAGTAGGACTTTGACTTAATAAATCCTAGAAGCACGAAGAACATGCTTAACTAATATTAAAAAAATTATTTGTCTTCTTTTTTCTTTTTACATAAATTACATAATGATAAAAGTACAATGATAGTTGTGAATATTGAACCTAGTTACAGTTTTCAATAGTATTACATGGACTCTTCTAAGAATTATAATGAGATTGTAGTCCCACAAGCAAAAATAAATTATGAATTACATACATGACAACAATTTAAATATTCATAACTTGCATTTGTCTCTTCTTAAATCAAGTCATAGCAACAAGAATTTCCATAAGCATCTTATGAGAAAACACAGTCCAATTTCAAAACTCAATTATGAGAAAACAAATTAGATTAGCAACAATATTAGCATTATTCTCTCCCTTGTACCCTTTTTAGTAATGGAGGCCATGGCAAGGAACAAACGTGTACTTCAATGGGATCTTATGTACCATAAATAACTCAAACGCTTCCATGGATTCCCAGAAGAGAAAAGTAGACAATAGAACATTTGTTGTAAGATTGCAGACAATTACAATGGATTTTGGCTATGCAACATGAGTTAGGGTTTATTGGTATTGGATTTATATGACAATTTTTGGTGGGTTTTCCCATTATACATATTGAATATTTCTCCAACCTATGACTTTCTTGTGATCTATGTCCTATACACCTACATGTACACATGTAGTAGCTGAATTTTGATCCTTAATCTACTCCAAGTAAAATATTTATTTAATATCGAGGTTTAATTAACCTCCTCTCGAGGGTTATTATGTGTTTGCTATGACATGTGCATTTTCACTTTGAAGTCTTATGTAACAACCCTGGTTAAAAATCCATGTAATAAAGTTAATAAAGGCAAAATAAGTCCAAGGTCATGGAACACATATTCCAAGATGAATGTTGGTAAAAACATTATAGTGGGTATTCATTTGGTTTATTATGTCTAAAGGGAAATTGGCAAAGGCATTGGAAAAGGATTTGAAAAGGAAAAGAGACATTAATTAACATTTTATTTATGAAAATAATGGAAAAAAGGAGAAAACGAAGGTGAAAGGTCACAGGCTACATGTGAGGAGGAAATTGAAGAAAAATAATGGAAATTGAAGTAAATATAGGCCTCATTAATAAGAAGGCTTATGAGGATCATTTCACGCCTTTTGTTAGTACAATTTTGGAGCTCTCTCTCTCTATTCTCTCTCTCTCATACTCTTGCACACTTGGAGAATTCTTGGAGCACTCTAGCATTGGAGAAAGGAAGGAAAAGGAAGGACAAGAAAGCAAAGGGAAGAAAAATATCAAGCAAGGAAGAGTTGGATCAAGCGACTACATTGGGATTAATTGCATGTATCAATTTGCATGTTTGATTTCCTTGCTAGTTTTGGCATGGACAATATATGCATGCGTGTATTTGGCTCTCTTTATGTCATTGGCATGGGTTTTTCCAGGTGTGATAGTGGTTTTTAGCCTCTCCTTTCCATTTATGGATAGCCATGGTGTAATGGGGTTATTTCATTTGGTTGAGCTGGATTGTCGGATGGTTTTTGAACCGGGTGAGGTGGTCTCAGAAAAATTCCCAAGGCCCTAGGAAGCCATTGACCGATAATGGCAAGGTACGTGGTAAAGACTCAGGGTGGAGACGGTAAAAATTCCTCAAGGTACTGGTGAAGAAATACAGAGGCATCCATGCTTGTTTAGGCCTATTGGTCCCTTGACCAATAATGGTGGGCTTGCGGTAAAGCTTGGTAGTGTATGTTTCTTGTTTGGGCTTGTGAATCCCTTCATCGATAATGGTGGGATACACGGTAAAGCCTAGTTGTATAGATGAGGGTTTCAGGCCTAGGAATACCTTGATTGGTAATGGCAAGATACATGGTAAATCCTAAGGAAGCCTTGTTTGTTTTTTTGTGAGTGCCACATTCATGCTTGGAATATGACACGGGGGTGATTGGTTAAAAGAAAGATTTGGTTCAACCCAATCTATGGTTGGGTGGTACGTGGAAGTCCCTAACTTGGTTGGATTTTTAATATGTTAATAAGAGCTCCTTTTCTCTTGTATTTTATGAGTAAATTTACTTGTTGTTATGTCGCTTTGATGATTTTTCTATCATTGTTATTATTTTGGTTATATGTTGGTTATAAGCACGGTTTTATGGCAGACTTTTGTTATGGCTCTCATCATGCTTTGATTAGTAAATGAATGTTTAATGAATGTATGACCTAATAGATGAAAATGCAACTATTTTGAGAGGGCATCATACCTTTTCAACAATTCTCAGATAAGTACGAGATCCCTATGTTCAGATATGTAATTATGACATGTAGGTTACATGTCTATGATGTGTTTGACATAACGTTTGCCATGGGTAGGCCTTGCTAGGTCAAGTTCTTGTCTAAGTTTTGTATGGAAGGCTTTGCCTTTGTGTTATTCATTGTTTTTCAAACTTTCATCAAGTTTTGGGCACAGAGGCATCATTAGGGGAGAAATACCATACCAGGTGGGTTCATATTAGGGTATATATATTGAGGAAAAAATAACATATGAACATATAATAGGGGGTAAATGGTTTTTTATATTTGCAAGTATAAAAAATGGAGCTCAAAGTTAATGAAAAAATATAAAGGGGTATAAGAGATGCTAATGAAAAAATGGTTACATACAATATGTAGTGAAAGTAGGGGTTTTTTAAATTGGGAAGGCATATTGTATTGGTAGGGAGTTAAATAGTGTGATTTTTAGAGGTATTTTCCAACATGTAGTCAAATTAAGGGTATTGTTTAGTATGCCATAAACACACATGATATGTCAGAGGTTCACTTAGTGAAGTCCTCGTGGTTTTGGGAAGTCACATGGAGTCTAACCTTAAAAATGTGGCACAAATTTTGCGGCAGTAGGAAAAAAATATGAAATTGAGACTGCATTCGCTCCTTGCAGGATTATGCATGTGACTGGAGGATTTCAATCACATGAATGCAGACTTGTGCATGTGACTGGGAGTTCATGTCAGTGAAAAAAACGTTAGCTCAGGGTATTGACGCTTGGAAGGGTGGCTTAGCACTTGGGGGTCAACAAGGTTTTGGTTTGTTAATTCCACTTCCTTACTATGATCTAGGAGGTTTCTTCATATCATAGTAACTCTTCGTCACATGTTTACCCTGGTAGGCCAATTAACTTGGGTAAATGTGGGAGGAGGGTGTTACAAAGTGGTATCAGAGTAGGTTGCACTCTCTTTGGGTGATATTTGATACCACAAAGTGGTAATAGAGCATGGTTAAACACTTGAAATGGATTGGAAAGATTTGTTTTTCATGCAACCATGTCAGTTGTATATGTGTGTTTGTTATGCATGCATTGTGTCTAATTGGTGTTATAGTTTGTGGTATCATACATGGTAACTGGGACGATGATTGAGATGATGCCAATATATTTATATAATTATTATTATACATGTATCATGCTAATATGGAATTATTTTGCAAATGAGATAGCCTCCCCTAAACTTCGTTGAGGTATGCTGGTTATGTTGTATTGGTTTATATGACATGGTATGCTTGCACGAAGAAGAAGATCAAAGATGACTAGAAAAATGGTGGATTACATTTCACGAGACTCTCCCTACTGATCATATGAGCAACATTGTGATGATTACTCCCCTCATATAGCAGACACCTTGATAAATTTGAAGGTGGAGATAAGAAGTTGCAATCATACAATCAAAGGATCATTCAATCACAAGAGAGACTTGCCAAGGCACAGTAGAAACAAGAAGAGGTCAATGTAGTTATCCTTCAAGGTTTCTCCAACTTGCAGAAACACAGACAACCACAAGAGAAATTTTCTTCAATCTTTTAAAAGATGTGGATTGAACCCATTTCTGCAAACATTTAGTAATGTTCCCTTTGTCCATATCATTAATGAAAAATGAGAGTTCAAAACTTTCAAGCTAAGCGGAATGAAAGAACAAGACACTATCAATTGCTTGTTTTGTTCTTTCTCCATTACTAGCAACACAGTCGTTGGAGAATTTGAGATGGGGCATTAAATCGCAAAGATATCGCCATCTACTAGATAGCACAGTACAACGCATTGCATCTCTTAAAGAAAGTTTGGAGAGAATGTAAGAAGAGAGTATGTTTTCTGGTAAAGCGCCGAGTCTGTCACTTGCCATCGATGCGGTTTGAAGAGACGAAGCAGAGTGAAAATGTGGAGGGAAGTAATGCATGCTCGCACCGGTCAAGTGTTGCGCGTCAAAGAGTGGCCATGCCACCTCACGGATCAATTCATGGTGTGCGCCAGTGTTATTAGGGAATGTGTAGCCAAATTTAGTTGATTCATTGAGCCAATAAATGACTTATGGTGATAGATACATTATAGAAGCATTTTAAAGTAAATTTTTGTCTTAATACCGTTGGAAATAAGATTAAAGTTAAAGTTTTATTTTTATGTTACGAATTTTTTTAATAGATATTTTGGTTAAAATATTGGAAAATGTGGATATCTAACTTTCCATAAAATTCATGAGAGCAATTTCATTATTTCATAACTTGTTTCATTATAGGTTGTCACATTCAATGAACATCTAAATTAAACAATGTAGGAGATTTCAATCTGAGCCCACTACAAAAGAAATGTATTATTTCTTTTACATTCAATTTCGAACTGACATTTCTTTTAAAAAAAAATAAAATACCGATTAAATAAGAAAAAATATATTGATTAAATAAGAAAAAAAATACAATGAAATTTAAAAATTGACTTATTTTGAATCGCATGTCGAACTTGCTTACCTCCCAAGGAGTGTTGTTTCGTCTAAATTTATATTTAATTTTAGTTTCAACCCTAACTCCCTTTCCGTCCAATAGTAAACATACCATCTATGTAGGATCTACAACCATACTAACATTCAGTTACATCTAAATCTAGAGTATACATATTTCAATGGATTATGGAAAAAAAAAGATAAAGCGACACATCACACCTCCTTCCTATTTAATGATTGAATTTAACACATGCATCACTCATTGACTTACTATGTGTACCATTAAATCAGACACAATTATACTTCTGTTGAAGGCCATAAGCTTAATCATAAACATAACATGCATAGTTCTTATTTGAGATCCATGTTATATAATGCCAAAGGCTATCCTCCCGCCCTCTCACGTCATCACTTCATAATTAATGCTCTCAACCAACCCATGCTCCAATATTCCTCTACAGAAGTTTGGCAAAGATGGCAGAAAAGGTCCAGCATAAGCATACTAGTCTTGAAAGAAGCCTCTTCCATCATGCTCTGATCAAGATCGTTGTTTTACACCAGCTTGAGCAGAAGAACATCACTTGGGACACTTTCATTCAGGCATGTCTTTTTTTCTTCTAGTAGCCAACCTACTAGCCCTAGTTCTCCACCAGCACCATCAACACCATCAACACCTTATAGACATGTGGAGGTTGGCTCACTTAGCAGTGTTTCAGTGAGGAGGAAGATTGAGGTCACCAAGAGCAGGGATTGCATTCACAGCATGAGACATCCATGCATGAGGAGGAACATGATTTTGACCTAGTAGACTTGGAGGCTAGTGAAGAGCATGAAAATATAGAGAGGATAATCAAGGACAAGATGCTCAGATCAAAGAAGTCCAGGACAACTTGGTAAGGGTTGATTTCATCATTTCCTTCCTAGAGAAAGAAAACAATAAGCTCAAGGAAAAATAATTGTCTTTGGAGAAAAGTCAGTTTGAGGCTAGCATGCATTATATGAAAGGTAAAGCAGTAGCTGAAATTGAAGAGTCATAGAAGCATGAAGAGTAGATGAAAAGGAAAAGACCAAGGACCATGGGTCTCAAAATAGCATTGTAGAGGGAAAGAGAGAAAAATCCACCAGATGAAGAGCTGAGTTTTGAAGAAAGAATAGCCATTGAAATCAATGAAAAATTGGATTTTTGGCTTGAGAAGGTCAATATTCACTTGGAGAAGCTCCTTAACAAGCCTAACAGGAATAACAAGATACATAAACACATGTCTAACCATTACTATGCAAGAAATCAAATTTGTAATGTCAAAGTCAAACAGTTGCAAGCCAAACTAAAGGAAACCCTAAAAAGTCAAAATGAGAAGGATAGCTTGGAGATTCTTGTTGATGCTTCCCAAGTAGCATAACATACCTCATGAGACACCTTTAGACCAATTTTGGAGAGTTTTGGGGCAATTTTTTTTTTTGAGAATTTTTGGTCAAAATTGGAAATTTGAAAAACCAGTCATACTGGAAAAAGCATAGCGTGGGCCACGCTACGCTTTTGATGGGGGGATCCACTAGAGGAAAAATTAACATTTTTGGATTCCTCTTGACAATTACATCAATCTGACTCAGCAGTTTGACCAAGTCAAATAGTTTTGGGGGGTCAAAATGCCCAAAAACATGCTAAAAATCACCTTTCTGCCTTGTTTTTGGAGCCTTCGCTACGCTTTCTGAGTAGTCTCAGGAGATTGAATATTTGGAGGGCTAGAAGCCACCTTTTTTAGTGCTTGACGAGCCTATCATGTAGCAGACATCCAGATCTCTCCAATGGTACCTTCAAATCCTGATTTGGACACATAGAAGGCCTCCAATAGTCAATTTTGTTGAGCTCTCTATGATTTCTTCCAGCTCGCTATGCTTTTTCAAGATTTCGCTACACTTTCTCTAGAAGGGAATTTTCACTGAAATTTTGACTTACTTTGACTTTTTACTGATGTAATTGATGAAATGATGATGTCATGAGATGTAATTGAGCTGGTAAATGGTAAATTAGGTTAGATACATGCTTCTAAATGTAATTTTGGTTAGATGTATCTACTTTCCTATCATGAGATGAATTGGTTGACATCCACTAGAGATTAGGGTTTTGTTGAGCTTATCATGTAATCAACTTCACAACTGATGGATTCGACCCCTGAGAGAGGGGAAATTTTGTTTTGGTCTATATTTATCATTTTTAGAGTCATTTGACTGGTTGGACATCAATGGATTGTAATCTTGTACTTTCACACTTATTCAGAAATCAAAGGATGCAGTTGCAGCTATTATCTAGGAATTCATGTGTAGTGAGTTTACGATCATGTATCTTCTCTATTATAGTCTTTATTGAATGATGTATAGGTCCTCTTTCATATCTTGTATCTTCAGTGGCTTTCCTTATAGTTTATAGCCAAAATTCTATTGATTTAGCTCTGTTTATATGGAAATTTCATATTGTGTTTTATGCTTCCAGTTTAATGAATTCATGATTGAAAATGCTCATTAAATCCCTCTCCTTATTCAGACTCACCACCATACTTACAAAACCCTAAACCATCATAAATCCATTTCTATCTTGCTCCTTTATATTTTTGCAGTTGTAAGCACTTTGATCCCTAGACCTAGCTACTTGGTTTCATCCCTGATCTAGTATCAAACCCTAAATTTATTAAACCTACCTGAGCCTATCATATCTAGCCCAATATCTCTCATGTCACAGTCAATCCTTGGTTGTGATCTCATTAAGAGAGGAGCCCTCTCAGCTTGGTAGGGCTAGCTACTAGGTCAAAGTGGTTTGTGGTTACCTTTGTTAGTCTTCTTTTCATTGTTCGAAGAACTGGTGGAGTGCTAACACATTACACAGTCACTAATTGCGAAATAATGTTCAAAACATTAATACCAAATACTATTCAAAACATTAAACAACACACTCACTAATTGTGAAATATTATTCAAAAAATTAATTACCAAATACTATTCAAAACATTAAGCAACTACAACAATTGCCTAGCCATTCAAAATATTAAGCAACTACAACCATTTCCAAATACCAAATATTATTCAAAAGATTAAGCAACTACAATAATTGCCATTCAAAACATTAAGCAACTACAACAATTGCATGGCCATTCAAAACATTAATCAACCAAACTATATCCTTACCCTTATAAATAGTAGCAAACCCTTATAATCAAATGAGGAAACTTGTTCATTATGTATCCTTATTTTGCAATTACCAATATATAATGACTATATTATAATGATTCATTTTGGAAGTTTTAAAGCAACTATCTATATTACAATGAATCATTTTGCAAGTTGTAAAGCAAGAAAATTTTATAATGCTTTATAATTATTGCGTTGCAACTTTTAGGGCAATATGTACATTATGCATTTTTATTTTACAATTAAGGATTTACAATAATTTATATTATATTGATTCATTTTGAAAATTTTAAACCTACAATTACAATTAAGGATTTATAATGATTTATAATATAATTATTTATTTTGAACCCACAATTACAATTAAGGATTTATAATGATTTATATTATAATTATTTATTTTGCAAGTTTTAAAGTTAGAAATATCGCATTGCAACTTTTAAAGTAATAAAAAGTTTACAAATTATGTACCTTACTTCTTCTTTTTTTAGTTTTATTTCTAATTATTTAATTTAAAGATCATGATCATGTCCAAGAATAATGAATTAAATCCATAACCTAACATCTGGAAGATCATTATCTATCCAAAATCTAACCAGTAAACATGTATCTTAACATATGAAAACAAAATAGTATAATTTTTCGATATACAAAATTTAATCATAATCCTTGGCAGAAAATTTAATTATAATCTTTGGCAGAAAATTTAATTATAATCAATTTATTACATAATCTTTAATCATAATCAATTCACTTAATAATCATCCAACACTCTATATATAAATGAATAGAAATATAAGTCTTGTCCTCTTTGATATGGAGAGGATATGAAGCATAAATATATCTATATATATAAAATAAATAAAAATATATATTCTATCCTGTTTGGTATGAGGCATAGACATATCACTATATGTCCCATACCACAATATATTGTAATCAATAATCAATAGAACATTTGTTTATCGAAACTTAATTAAAAAGCTTTGAAATCTTAAAAAAACATCAGATGTCCCAAAAAAAACAAAATAAGAAGAAAGAAAGCTTTGAAATCTTTAAAAAAACATCACATGTTCCCAAAAAAAAAAAAATTACTTTGCCAAATAAGATAAAAACACCTATTCTTCACCTATTCTTCAGACTTTGCCAAATGATATAAAAACACCTACTCTTCTTCCCTGCCCTGTCCTGTAAGATCATTACATTACTTACACAAATAATGATGTTACACAAATTTTATCTAACTTCAAAGTAAATCTTGACTTACTCTAACTTTACAAATTATGGAACTTCAAAGTAAATCTTGACTTACTCTAACTTTACACAAATAGTAAATCTTAACTTACTCCAACTTTACACAAATCATCTAACTTCAAAATCGAAAGAAAACCACTAGAATCATCTAACTTAAAGTCAAATGAAACTAGAGAATCATCTAACTTCAAAGTGAATCTGACATTACTTACACAAATCACCTTAACTTCAAAATTAAAATAAAACCAGGAGAATGGTTAAAAGATTGCAACGAGTCAAAATAGTAAGAGAGCAGGAATATAAAATGCAATAAGGGATGCTCGGTAGAAGAAACGTGAGAACAAAAATATAATGTTTCATTTTCATACTCATGAATATCATTCGTATATGGGTGTCATGAATATCATTCGTATATGGATGGCATTCTTCACTGCACAATGCACACAATTTACAATTTTATACCATGAAAAAGAATTAGGAATAGTGATTACATAATCTTGGTATTTACAGTTGGGAGTGACAAAATGAAAGAATGTATTTGTTTTAACAGTATCTAAACATTAAAAAGCATTCGCAGTGCTGGTTACATAATCTTGGTATTTACAGTTGAGAGGGACAGATTGCGAGAATGTATTTGCCATGAAATGCTAACACCATCAAACTTTATGACATCAAAATTCAACTGATTCTTCATACATTATGGCATACTACATCTCAGGCAGTAGTCCTCGTGTTTTTCTGCTATATATACGCTTGCTTCACAACGTCTTTTCAAAGCTAGAAGCTGCTTTAGGAACCTCTGCTCATGGGTATATTGGGAGCATCTTGGCAGAGTAAGTGTCATTGTTTGCAGCAAAGGGGCACTTCTGAACAGGCATCCTATCAGAGCAATTTCCTCCTTATCAAAAGTTGAAACCTTTACGTGTGCCTTCTTCAGACTTTTTAGTGAAAAGGTCAAATTTGATGCCTCCAGTTTCGCTGCGTGGCACTGCAACCCAAACTTTGTGGGATAAATCTCCTTATTAAAAAAAAAAATGGTGTTCAAACACTCTTAACATAGATGCATAGATGCTAAAAGCAAGACAATTACTAACCTGAAACCATTTACTTTCTATTGAGAGTTCTTCAAGAGAGACCAAATTTTCCAGAAGTGCCAGAGAAGGGGCTTGTCTACTGAGCCCATGAAGGGAAACTTTCTTCACATATTTTGCAGTAGAAAAGAATTTAAGTAAATGAAGCTCTGTTGTGGACAAATGCAGAGACCCACAAGACTTGAGCCTCACCATTGACATCGTGGGACAATGTTGCAATATGAAATTCACCAGATTTGGGCAGTTCACTGTCACCGCGATTTTACCCTGAACTCCAGTAATAGCGAGACACTTGAGATTGCCTGCAAAAATTTTCACATTGCTCAGCCCTTCACAGTATTCAACAGTCAAATTTTCAAGAAGAGGGCATTTTGCTACAAGATGCTCAAGTATATCGTCATTTGTATAAATGAAGGATAGAGAACAGGTTACAAGGCATCTGAAACCCCTGAAGTAAGGGGGTAGCCATTTGAAGGAAAGCAAATGGAGCTTCAATACTGTAAGGCATTCACAAGAAAATAGAGAAGTTGGAACATCCAAGAAAGTGCCAGTCAAAACATTGCCGAGAGCGATTTGCTTCACTCTTTTTAAAGATGCGGATTGAACCCATTTCTGCAAACATTTAGTAATTTTCCCTTTGTCCATATCATTCATGAAAAATGAGAGTTCAAAACTTTCAAGCTGAGCGGAGTGAAAAAACAGGACACTATCAATTGTCCGTTTTGTTTTTTCTCCATCACCAGCAACGCATTCGTTGGAGAATTTGAGATGGGGCATTAAAGTGCAGAGATATCGCCATCTAGTAGATAGCACAGTACAGCGCGTTGCATCTCTCAAAGAAAGTTTTGAGAGAATGTAAGAAGAGAGTATGTTGTCTGGTAAAGCGCTGAGTTTGTCACTTGCCATGGATGCTGTTCGGAGAGACTAACCAGAGTGAAAATGTGGAGGGAAGTAATAGATGCTCGAACCGGACAAGTGGTGCGCGTCAAAGCCAGACCATGCCACCTCATGGATCAATTCGTGGTGTGGGCCACTGTTATTGGGCAATGTGCAGCCAAATTTAGTTGATTAATTGAGCCAATAAATGAATTATACCTCTGATAGATACATTATAGTACCATTTTAAAGTAAAATTTAGTCTCAAAATCCGGTTGGAAATACTCTAAAAGTTAGAGTTCCTTTTTATGTTGGGAATTTTATTAACAGGGATTATGGAGAATGTGGAAATCTGATTTTTGAGAAAATTCACGGGAGCAATTTCATAATTAATTTTCATGAGAGTTTTATGGAAACAGCTTACATGAGTAACTGGACAGTATATGCTCACCGTTTAAAATTAAAATTGAAGTGGGCATATACTTCCCTCTAGAAAATATGTATTGCCTTAGCCAAATGCGTATAACACTCACTTTTTTTAAGTGTTCCATTAAGAAAACGTTGTACCTGTATGCATTGTATTATTTAAGATAAGGAAGACCCATAGAAAATTATAAGTGATTTGCAGAACATTGTATTAAGGGAAAACTCATAGAAAATTATAAGTGATTGGTAATATATAAAATATTTTAATTTTAATTTATTGATTCTATTGGCTAGACAATTATTTTTTTATCTATTAATTCAATTGGTTAGATAACTATTTCCTAACATGTTAATGTAGGTTTATGTAATATAGTATAAAACTAAATCAGAAATATAAAATCTTTGCAATATTAAAATACTACAGAATTTCACTATATTACCAAATTGAGGAGTTATATTATTTTATTTTAGATAGGGAATCATATTGTTTAAAACAATCCAAAGTGAGCTTTGCAATAATAAATATTGAAAGTAGTATTACAATTATATGTGATTATTTCTATACTCAATTTAAGATAAATGTTTTTTAAAACATAATAAATTATATATGCACAAACCTAAAGCTATATATCTATATATAATTTTAAAGAAAAAATATTAATTTTGTATTTATTTTATTGTGTTTTTTGAATAATCCAGTTACATAACAAATACTTACATTTGAGTAATAATTGGTACTTATGTTACCAGAAACTAGAAACCGGAAAGGAAATTAGAAACTGTAACCAGACAAAAACGAAGTTTGGAAGTTTCATATTCAAGAAACAAAGAGAGCGAAGAAAAAAGAGAGAGAAGAAATAAGAAAAATATAGAAATCATAAAACAAAACATTCATTATTTACATAACTGAAAGTCTAATAATCATATTAGACCGGTAACTTATCTGATTAGTTAAGATGCTAATATTTTGATAGAATTCTAATAGTTTTATGTGTAACCTTGGCTAGAAAGATATTTGTTCAGTATTTGAAGCCAAAAATATAAGTGCAGAGGTGTTTATTCCCAAGTCTCCATTGACAATTTGCAAAGAAACGCCATATTGTTATTAATTGGACTGGCAATACCTTTGCACTAAAAATTTGGGTGCATTTGAACATTGTATAAGCTGCATTAACAATTGAGCGTTGACCCCGTAACGTTCACGCAGATCTATTGCAAGCTGTGCCGAGGGTGGAGCCTGGTGCGATGCATTGAATGTAGCTATCGAGCTCGACGTGAGCATTTGAAATTGTCTTAATTTGGTTATACAATCTAGTTTACAATTCAATTTAGTTCGTCAAATGGATTATATTCTTTTTGGTTCAGGTATGAAATGAAATTGAATGAAATTGATTAAATTGCTACGTATTAATCAATTTGGTGGGAGAGCAAGTGGAGGGTTTTCCTGTGCTGTTGCTACTGACAGTGAGGAGAAGGATATAGGGTGGTTTACGTTTCTTCTCCATAGGAGGCCTTCAGGAAATGCAGTGCTGCAAGAATTTAATTGGTTTAGCGCACAGGTGGCCTAACACTATGGATGGGATGTAGGTTTTCATCTGCTGGGTGCATACGTCGCCTTGGATTTTGGATGTATTCTGGATGTATTTGGCAACATCACTTTACCTATCATTTCTTTTTATGTGATTTCTCTGGGTATTATGCTGAACGGAGCTGATCCTTCACCTGCTCCTGCCACCAACCGCATTGTATCCGGTCTTACAAATTTTGTTTCTGGCCTGTGGTCGCGCATCTGGGATTGGTGGTGGGCATCGCTGGTGATTTCCAGACCATGCAAAGATATTGGTTTTAAAATGTGCCATCATTGGTGGCGATGCAACGGATGTGTATGCTGTTGTTTGGACATATGAGTATCCACTGTTGTACAGGGGTTTTCTTTCACTACACAGTATTGCTTCTCATGCCTGCTACTCCTGCTTCCGGCCTCCCCTGATTGGCTTTCGGCCGGATCATACCGGAAGGCATTTTTTGCCGGTATCGGTACCGGCTTCTCCGGGTGGACGTTGGTGGTGGGTGGCTGGGGTTATTCTCGTGGGTCGTAGATGTGACTTTGGGGTCTCCATGAAGTGATCTCTGCCATGTGCTGATGGTCTCTCGGACTTTCCTGGAGAGTTTGAAGAGATTCGTATCGACCTTGATTTTGCTTCCATTTATTTGGAGGGTGTTTCGGGTTATTCAATTGGGCTATCTTACGTGATTGGGACGGCTCTCAGTATTTCCCACCTACTGGTATTACTTTCTCGTATCCTTGTATCCGTTTTTGAAAGATACACATGGATCCGGGGTACAGGAGGACGTTGGACTGGCGGGAGGACCCCCTCTCCACTGACCTATCTGCACAGGGAGCCTTTATTGAGGCAACAATGCGCGCAGAATTACAACGTGACAGGAACAAGAAGGCTGATTGTACTTCTTCCTAGCATCCCCTGGGACCTCTGCTGGACCTGGGACCTCTGCTGGACCTGACATCAGAGCAGGTGAAGAAGCACCCTGAACACACCTCTCACATCCCCAATAGAAGGATAAACAGCAGAAGGCGCAGGGACAAAAATCGATCGTTTTTTAGGCATGCACAAGAGGTGAAAGAGGTGTTTTTGGATAATGAAGACATTGTTGACAGAGTGTGTAGTCTCCAAAAACGTGCTCTGGTTGGCAGATGGATTTACACTGATTCTAAGGAAATTGATATGTATGAATGGGCTCTGAGATACTGGACCAGGAAAGTTGGATACATGCCTAAGATTAGCATGCTTATGGGGAACTGGTTCACAGTTCATTTCTTGCATGAACAGGACTGCAGCAAGGTCATGGACAGGGTCTGGGTATCTGGCCGTAGCTATCTTCAGATCATGCCTTGGTATTTAGGTTTTGACCCTCTTGTGGATGCACCGCGAGGCAAGTTCTTATGGGAAAAATTTCCTGGTCTCCCGCTTGAATACTGGACTGAAAAGGCTCTCACTGCCATTGGAAACTCGATTGGATCGACTAGGTATGTTGACCCAAGGTGTGTTGGTATACCAGACAAACGCGTCGCATGGATCTTGATCGAGGTGTCCACAATGCATGAGCTGGCGGGGGACGTAGAACTGGTATGGGACAAAAGACGACACACACAGCGTGTCGATTATTGGGGTATCCCCTTTAGGTGCCTATGCTGCCACAAAATAGGGCAACTTAAACGGGATTGCCCATCCAGATTCACGAAGATGAGGTGGAAATGCAATTATACTATTTCAAAGGGGAATGGCCACTTGTCGTCAATTTCCACAGAGGCGGACTCCTCGGGTAAGTCGCTCACATCTCCTTGTCGGTTGAAAGGGAATGATAACGTTGCTCTCGCTTCTGATGCCCCTCGTTATCTTTCCTCTGGTCCTCGTACATTACTTAACGATGCTGGCCTTGGCTTGTCCACGCCGCCTCCCCCCAAATCCTCTCCAATCGCCGACGTCCCTGCCCGATGTCGTTCTACTAATATCATCTCTCGCCACCTTTCTGAACATGGACAGTCCTCTGCCTGGGGATCCCCTACACCTCGTATCTCTGATACTCGGCCTGGAATCTTTTCTCCACATTGCCCCGTTAACGATCCTCCTTTCAACTGTGACCAAAATGTCGATTGTCCTCTCATTGCATCCCCATCCATGCCTGCCTTGGAATGGGCTTCCCCTTTCAATGATCGAACTATTGTTGCCGAACAGTGTTTTGAATCGCCCAGGAATACGGTGGAGACCGACCTGGATGGTCTTCTTAATAACCCTGCTCTCGACCTTGCGGAATTGACTGCGTATGACAGGAAGGTCAGTGAAAATTCCCCTATCATATCGCTTGAATCTGCTGCAAATATCACGGTGCGTAAAACCACAAAAAAGGGGTCCAGACACTTCAGAGGGAAAAAGAAGATGAAAGAACTTTACAGGGGAGAGATCTTGGACTTACAGGAGATACCTGTCTTGGACATAGAAGTGGATTGGGCCCTTAGAGCAAACCGCCCAGCTGGAGGTGCAATATGACCTCCATTCTTTCCCTCAATATCAGAGGGGTTGGAGATCCCTCTAAAATAATTCGCCTTAGGGACATGGTTAGGGATGTAAGACCTTCGATCATATTTCTACAGGAAACTCTTTCTCTCTGGAATACTGCAGTAAACACCATCATCGAGATCTCCCCGGATGGAAGGCCGCTGGGATTGATTCTATAGGCAGATCGGGTGGTATTGTAGCTGGTTGGGACATGCAGAAGTTCAACTTCACAGCATACAAATTCTTTAGTGGCATCCTTCTATATGGTCATATCAGAGGTCTTCACGAACAGGTGGCCATAATAAACCTTTACGCACCCTGTAGCATGAAGTCGGATTTCTGGAATAAGATGGATAAATGTGGAGTACTGGATCTAAAATACTTGATGATGGTTGGGGATTTCAACATCGCCCTCTCTGTGGATGAATCTTGGGGGAAAAAAGCTAGGTTAGACAGGGCTGCTGACGGTGTTTTGCGCATCCTTAACTGCCGAGATTTGACTAATATCAAAGCACATCTTGTTGTTCCCACCTGGTCAAACCACAGATGCAGTGATGAATACATCGCCAAGGTACTTGATCGTGCCATGGTCAGCACATGTATGATTAAAATCTTGGGGCACATGCGCCTCTCTATCCAGAAGTCTTCTCTATCGGACCACATGGCCATCTGTGTATCGTGGCGACATGAATCCATTAAGGTGAGAGCCCCTTATAAATTCAATAGGGTATGGCTCTCCGACCCTGATTTCAACAAGCTGGTTACAAATTTCTGGAAGGAAGAAGTGGTCGCAACTTCATATGCTGGTGGTCTGGTTGAGAAATTGAAGGCATTGAAGATTGCAATTAAAAGATGGGAGCGCGATAAAAAGCGCGCACAGAGATTAGAACTGGATGAGATCACAGAATGCATTGCTCGTGCATATGATTTTCTTGTAACCCACCCCCCAGATGCAGAGCATTATAAACAACTAAAAACACTGGAAGATAGGAAGATTGAGCTCCTCAAGATTGAAGAGATCACGTGGAAATTAAAGAGTAGAAAACAGTGGCTCAAAGAGGGCGACCTTAACACTAAGTATTTCCATGCATGTGCGTCCGGCAGGAGGGCAAAAAACGCCATATGGAACATTTGCAACAAGGAGGAATCCATCATTGCTGACGAAGATGAGATCAGGAGGGTTGCAGTAGAACATTTTGGGGACTTTTATAAGCAAAATGAGGGGACCTCTAGCCACAACCAATAGTGGGTGCTTAATCAAATTCCGGTGATGTTTGATCAGAGGGCTGCTGAGAGTCTTATGGCACCTATCACTAAGGAGGAACTACTGCAAGTACTCAAATCTTTTGCCAAGGACAAAAGCCCAGGGCCAGATGGGTGGCCGGTTGAATTCTATATCGGCTTATTTGACCTCATTGGAGATGAATTACTGGAGCTGATTGAGTCGATCCGAGTAAAGGGACTGATTATGGGTGCCATTAGTGCCACCTTTATCGCGCTCATACCGAAATCGTCTGACCCTACTACCTTCTCGGATTACCGCCCCATTGCACTATGCAATGTCTTATACAAGATCTCTTCGAAGCTGATTGCAAACAGGTTGAAGGCGACGCTATCTAGATGGATCTCGGTTGAACAGTATGGCTTCCTAGATGGCAGATCAATTCATGATGTTGTGGCCATCGCTCAGGAAGCTATGCACACTATGCATGACCAGAAGAAGGATGGTATCATTTACAAGATCGATCTATATAAAGCATATGACTCAGTAGATTGGTCCTACATTAGGCTCGCTCTCTACAAGATTGGTCTGCACATGCCCGCCATTAGATGGATCATGGCTTGCATTTGCACAGTGCGGTATAGTGTCATCATAAATGGGATTCCTTCTGCTTTTTTCTGTGCTGGACGCGGTCTGAGACAGGGTTGTGCACTGTCTCCGCTCATCTTCCTCCTAGTCATGGATGGCTTCAGTCGACTGATTAACAAGGCTGCTCGGGAGGGTCACTTCACAGGTATGCAGGTGTCTCCACAGGTCAGGATTACCCACTCTCTTTTTGTCGATGATTTACTGGTCTTTGGATGCTTACTCCGCAAAGACTGGGTTTTCCTTCATTCGCTGCTGGACAGATTTGGCTCTGCCACGGGCCTAACCATCAACAAACTTAAATCCAGGCTACTATATGATCAGGGCGAGGAGGCGGAAGTATTACAGATTGCAAAGATTCTGGGGGTATGTGCTGCCAAAACAGCTGATGGCATCATCTACTTGGGTTTCCGACTAAAGCCCTGTGCATATGTTAATAAAGATTGGGAGTGGATTTTGGAAAAATACAGGAACAAATTAACGAAATGGACTAATCGGTGGCTTACTTTAGGTGGTAGATTCATCCTCGCACAAGCTGTTCTATCACAACTCACTGTATATTGGGGCCATCTGTACCTCATTCCTGCGCAAATTTGTAATAAGATCAACGCTATTGTGTCCCATTTTTTATGGTCTGGAGTGGGAACCCAAAACAAATTCCACCTATGTAAAATGTTGGAGATCTGTTGTCCTAAGGAGTTGGGCGGATGGGGGCTGCTGGATTTGCGGACTTTCACACTCTCATTATTGGCCAAATCGTTGTGGAGGGCCTTGTCGGGTATCGGCATTTGGTCGAACATCATGATGGACAAATATGCGGGTTGTAGGTCTCTGGAGCGTTACATCTTGGGGCCAATGATATCACATAAGAGTGCCTCAATGATATGGAGGAGTTTATCTAAAAGCCTTGTGATTCAAGAAGAATGTGCGGTGGAAGTTTGGGAATGGGAGGCAGATCCCCATTCCATGCTGCAACATACTGGGCATTACTTCTAATCCTGATATTGACCCGAATTTCTGCCACAGGCTGACTCATAGAGGGCTCTTGTACATGTCTGATCTCATTACACATTGGGAAAATGGTATACCGGTTTGGAAGTCTTTTGAGTCACTCGGTATACCGGATGATGACAGGGACACTTGGCAGATTCTCATCAGTACTTATCAAGGGGCTGGCTTCTTTTTTCATCCTACAGGTGACCGGATTGTATGGGGTGGGTCTCACAAGGGCCCCAACATCTGTGTAAAGGACTTGTATCTGAACATATCTGCTGAAGGCTTCACTTCCCATATTATTCCTGGTTTTTCTGTGGCGTGGAAATGGAGGATTCCCCACAAGATCACTCTTTTCAATTGGCTCCTCAGGAAAGGTAGGATTCTCACGTGGGAGAACCTACAAAAAAGAGGGATGAGCGGTCCGGGACGCTGTACTATGTGCAAAGAGGAGCTGGAAACGGTCTCCCACATATTTTTTGCATCCAAGGCGGTAATAGGCCTTTGGGAATTGATCTCACACTGGGCTGGAACCCCAGCTTGGAGACCGTTGTCACAGGACCATGCTTATGATTTCTGGGCATCAAAGGAGGATGGGATCAAGGCTCTGCCCTTCTATGTATGCTGGGAGATTTGGCTTACTAGGAACAGCATGCTGTTCGATGGGGGGCTGTGGGACACCTACAGGATATACAAGCGGATTCTGGAATGGCTACAACCTCTTTCTGCTCCGGATGAGGTAGTAAAGGACATGTCCATCAGGTATAGACCTCACGAGATTCATATTCCGGCTCTCTTTTTCGATGGAGCACAACAGGAGGGTATCTGTCGCTGCGGGGCCTGGCTAAAATTGGATGGTGGGGAACGCTATCACATCTTTTGGAACGGTGGCCCTGGATCAAACAATAAAGCTGAGACCTTGGCCCTCTGGAGCGGGCTCTTAGTGGCTCACCTGTTGAAGATTCCTTGCATTGATATATATGGAGATTCCAGGATTATAGTAGATGGTTTCTCGGGCAGGGCTGCTCTCAATTGTACACATCTCAGTGGATGGATCGATAGAATTTCCCATATTCTCTCACAATTTCAGAGAGCTTCCCTCTACCATATATACAGAGAATTGAACGGAAGAGCGGATAGGCTGTCAAAATTAGGACTGGAACAGGTATTTGGATACATTACAGTCATCATTTTCATCGAAAACAGGGAAGAGGCCTCCTTCACTTTCCCACTGTAGGCCATTTTTCTTTTCGATCTCGGTATGTATCTTCCTCTGTTTATTTTGTGTACTGGTTTTATGGGCGCATAGTAAATGTGTCTTTGGTACTGGACCCTTCCAATTCTGGGAAGTCACTCATGGATCTTGTTTCTGGACCTTATCATCGTACCGAGACTTCTTCTGATGGTTGTATTTTCACTGGTGATATGAGGTTTTCGGGGCTATATCTGGAATGGAACTGATGCTGTATTGGTTTATGTCTTTTGACAATTGACCTACAGCGTGCCTGGGCCCTTACTGATTGCTGCAGTGGGATTGCTTTTATGCGTGGCTGCTTTGAGCTAGGTGCCTTGCTGCATCCTTGCTCTGCTGCGGATAATATGATATTGAACATGCTGGATGCTTATGATGGTCAGCTTTCATATGGTTGGATCTCATACCCTCTTCGGTCCTTGTACATGATTGGATGCTCTGTCTCCTCTGTTACTTTTTTGTATCTTGTTTTGACTCACATATTGCTACATGTTTAGTATCCACCTGGGCCCTGGGATCCATCTTTGGGTACAGTCTAGTTTGGATCCTTGATGGTTTTCTGACTTATCAATGAAGGCTCTCCCCTTCAGATTCATATGTAATGATTGATGGACTGTTTTTTCTGATATATAATCAAAACAACATTTTTTCTCGCGTTGAAAAAAAAATACCTTTGCACTAAACGAGCTCAAGCCTAGCAAGAAAAGTAAAGATTCGTGACTAGGAGGAAAAGGAAAGACTCGGTCACTTATTCTCTGGTCAAGGAAACATAATCTGTCACTTATTACCCATGTAAACACAATCTGTCACGTATTACCCATGTAAGTCTTCTCTTCTCTTATTCCTTGGTCAAGGGCCTGCTAACAGATTACATCAATGCCAATTGGAAGGCCTTCATTGTCACACCCCAGATCGATGAATTGGAGAAGAAAAGGCACTAGGGAGTTAATTGGTCAGATCTTCCTCGGAAATGCAAAGTTAATTTCTAAGCACTGAAAATGAAACCGTGTTTTTTGTCCCGTCCCATTTCTACTGTGTTTTTTCCCAGAAAAGTCGGATATAGTCTTGTTTGGTACATCTTTTTTATACATGTTAATCTATCTTTCTTTCTTATTTTTTTAGATGAAAAAAACCTAATGTATATTATGTACGATTGCATGTTCAAATATATAGAAGTCACCCATGTTTTACAATATATCATACAAACTAAGTGATTTTTGATATATTTCATCCGGTACCACATTGTGTATCATCTAGATCTATGCAGGCATTTTTAGAGTTCAGTGAAATAGTTCATGTTTACCTTATAGTAGAGTCCTGCCCTAATTGTGAAATAAAAAATATTTCAAAAATATATATAGTTTTCAAATCGATGTTTCTGCATATAAAAAAGGAGCAACAGTAAAACAAACCAGGAAACGAGAACTCTGGTATTAACCAATAGATGTTAGCATCCCTTTTTGTTCACGGGACAGGTGTACTGGCCACAACAAACATCACTCGTGCAATGATGTGAAAGTAGTGGATGTAATTGAAGGCATCCATTAACCCCATCTTTGACAAAGAATCCACTAGTGAATTCCTTTCCCTGTATAAGTGAGCGAAGTTGATATATGTAAAGGATGTTCGTAACTCATTTATCCTATGCATCCAGGCCCAAAGCAAATGTGGGGTGAATGTCATGTCTTTGTTGAGGTGTTGTATGATGACCTGTGAGTCCCCATATACATGTAAAGTATCTAGTGCCAGTTGTTGTGAAAACCATAATAAACCTCATAGTGCAAGCACCTTTGCCCTTGTGTTTGTGCTCGAGCCCCCATTCCAATGAAACTTGTATTGAGTAGTGGGATCCAGTCGAATCCATAAACTGCAGCCACATATATTCCTCTAAGAGGCTCCATCAAAATAAACAGCAGGAAACTGTATTGGATGTTCCATAGCCCTGATAGACAAATCCCGCAGATTTCGATGTGGCACTGTATGTTCCTCTATCCACATGATAACCTTTTGTACAATGTGGTGTATTATAATTTGTCAGCCCTAAAAAATGTGACCACTTCTTTCTTTCCACATTTCCCACACTATGTAAAAAGGGATAGTATTATGCTTTCCTTCCCTTTCCAACCACCACATGTAGCATTCCTGTAAATTTATGAAATTCTAGTATGGAATGTGCGAGAGTGGGAATATATCCCTCCATATTTTTTCAGTAATAGAGCATTCCAAGAAAAGATGTGAGTTACATTCTGATGCATCATAACATAGGGAGCACCGATCCAAGCCATGAGTCCCCCTCTTGTTAAAGTTATCCCAAGTTAGGTTCCTATTATTCCATGCCAACCAATTGAATAAAGTAATTTTGTGTGGAATGTGTAGTGTCCATACCTTTTTAAACCAGCTTTCTTGGAGTCCTTTATTGGTGAAGATGAAGTATTTGTAATTATCAACAAACACTGCCTTTTGTATTAATTATACCTGCCAAAGTGAAGGTATCTTCCTCACCTGTGTTTTATATATGCGCTTGTCTGAGGGTATTGGTATACATCCTCCATTCTGTGTGTAGCCTCAGTGGAATGTTCATATCCTCTGAAGTCTTCCATATCGTGTTATAATCATCCCATAGTTCTATAATATATTGTACATAGAATATACCCCTTGAGCGTAGGTGGTGCAACAATTGTTTCGACAATATCTGTTCCCCCTCAACTTACTTAATTTGATCAATCCCAATTATGATATTGGATCCATCTCCAAAGTGCCAAACCAGGTGTTGTAAGAACATGGTCTTTATAATTTGAAAACTACGCCATAAGTATGAACCTGTGGGCCTTCCAAGTGTCCCATACCTATAACAGTCAACAATATTGTGCCCCCTTATGTAATTAGTGTGTATAATGTCCCACCACAGTCCATTTTTGTGAAGACCACACCATAGGGATTTCAGTAGAAGTGCCCGACCAAATTATTTTTTGTACAATATTCCCCACCCCCTAGCTTCCTTTGGTATTTGTATCTTATCTATCTTGATCAGATGGTATTTACCATGCAATTTGTGTCCAGCCCAAATAAACTGTGCAAATATGGCATTAATATTTTGGACAGTGACATTCGGGAGGTTGAGTACGCCAACCCAGTACGTACCCATCTGTTGTAATACTGCATGTACCAGTATATATCACCCCCCAAGGGAATTTCAGTGATGTGACCATGCCTCAATCCTCCTAATTTTGTCCAATATCCAAAGCCAATCTTCATTTTTAGTTTATAGCCCAGGTATGTGATGCCATCTGTTAATGGTCCATAACCATAATTAAACATGTTTGCAATCACTGATATGATCGTCATGTCTCCCTATGAATAATATATATGTGATTTTTCTCCATTTTCCATGAGTCCAGTTGTACTTCTGAATCGGTATGGGATGTGGTGTAAGTTCCTCCATGTATTCCTGCACAGCTCACCAAATACCAATATGTCATCCACAAAGAGGTTGTGTGTGACATATTTATCCACGCATATATACATGTTAGTCTATACACAACATGTTAGTCTATATAAGTCACAAAATTGGAGGTGGTAATTTGTACAAATTAAACCACATGTTAGCCTATATAAATCACAAAATTGGAGATGGTAATTTGTACAAATTAAACCATCTTACTTAGGCAATCGATTAACTACATTGATATATTTATTAGATATACTCATGCTGATTTTTTGGACATTCATTTCTCCATTTCACATTCTTTTATTTTGTTTTTCTTAACATTGTAAAGAATTCAAAGTTGGATATTAATGCTCCATTCTACCTTGAAGGATGGCAAACATAAATCGCTTGGAAGAGAAGGAAAAAACTCCATAATAAAGTGCACAAGTGGATAGCTTGATATAATTTTGGTTTTCAAACTCATGTGGCGATCATTTTTTAAGGAGCTTTCCGGACTATCCACATTGCTAGAGAACGAGTGTCGACGTTTTGAATCCCAACGGGGATCCATCATCAAGACAATTTTATATAATGTAAACACATATTGTTATTTATGTTTCAATGGAGAATTGATTTGGATGGAGGCCCCCAAGATCTAAAATATTGAAATGGATCTTCGAGGGCATACCCCCAAGATATGCAAAATTAGAATGCTAGAAAAAAGAGAGAACACACCCTAAATAAAACCACAAAGAAACTTTTTATTAAAACAAAGAATAATTGTAAAAGCTACATTTTGGTGGACAATTTGTCCTTTTACAAAATCTTGTTACTTATAGATTTTTTTTTGTTACAAGATCACATGTAAATTCCATGGGTGGGTAAATACCATGGGTCAATGAATACCATAGGTGGATCTAACTTACAATACCATGGGTGGATGCCACTAAAAATACCATGGGTAAATTCCATGGGTGGACGAATACCATGGTTCGTTTCCATTTACAATACCATGGGTAAATTCCATGGGTGGGGGAATACCATGGTTGGATGCCATTTTCCATTCGGATCATTCCTACCTCCTTAATAAGCAATGGTCCCCATTGCATGAAGTTCCTTCCTGAAAAAACTTTTTTGAATATGAAGAGCCACTGATGAGAAGGGTTTTGTGTGGTTAACCCATAACCGTGATAAACGAAGATCCTAGGATAGAGATACCCTATAATGCTTGTGACAAACTATGATATTGATAGTGTGCGGCCTAAATAATGGAATTCAATGAAGTGTAGGTTTGTGGATGACCCATAACTATGGAAAATGAAAATTCGATGATAGAGATACCCTGTAATGCTTGTGACCAACTGTGATGCTAACAATGTGTTTCCTAGAAAATGGACTTCAATGAATTGTGGGTTTGTAGATGACCAGAACCATGAAAAACGAAGATCCGAAGATAGAGATACCATGTATTTCTTGTGACCAACTGTGATACTAACAATGTGCGGCCTAGCAAATAGACTTCGATGACAAAGATTTTGTGCGGTTGACCCATAACCATGATGTTGACAGTTGATGAAGTAGCAGATGCCTACATAGCCCGAGGTGGGCGGGAATGTCTCCAAAGAACCCAAGTCGGATGTTGCTGTGTTGAAATTTATGAATGTGAAGTAGGTGCCTAATAAAGCGGGGTGGGAAGGGACGTCTCCAAAGGGAACCCGCTCCGAATGTTTCTACAGATATAAAATATAATTTAAAATGGCCATAACTCGATCAATATAACTCAAAATATTTATTATAACTTGTTTTTGGAAATAAAATGACCATTTTACATCTTCCCATGTGATTGAAATCCCTATCTAGACACTCTGGAAACCCAGGTTCACGTTGCAACTATCTCGTCGTCACAAAAGTTCTGAAAAAAATAACTGATTTTAAATCAGTGATATCTCCCTCATCCAAACTCCGATTCGACCAAATTTTTTTTTTTGAAATTGGGTGTTTTTTCAAGAGGAGCTCAGATTTGCAATCAGTGTTATGAAATTATGCACAAAATCTACAAAAACTAATGATAGGAGAGTCGTCGTCCATGAATTGTCGTAAAAAAAAATTTCAATAAAGTTTATTTTAAATCAGCGAAATCCCCCTTATTTGGATTCCGATTCGGCTGATTATTTTTTTGAATTTGGTATTTTTTCGCAAGGAATCCAAATCTGTTATTTTTTGTGTAAAGTTTTTACCAAAAATTTCAGATCTGATCTGCAAACTCGCCACCCAATAAAATTTCCCTCATTCCCATGGAGTTGTAACTTGAATCTGATACCACTGATCTGGATCTTGGGGGGAGGCCCCCAAGATCTAAGAGATTGAAATGGATCTTGGGGGCAAGACCCCCAAGATATGCAAAATTAGAATTCCAGAAAAATGAGAGAACACACCGTAAATAAAACCACAAAGAAACCTTTTATTAAAACACAAAATAATTGTAACTGCTACATTGTGGTGGAAAATATGTCCTTTTACAAAATGTAACTTGTTATTTATAGCCTTTTTTTGTTACAATACCACATGTAAATTCCATGGGTGGGTGAAGACCATGGGTCAATTAATACCATAGGTGGATCTAACTTACAATACCATGGGTGGATGCCACTAAAAATACCATGGGTAAATTCCCTGGGTCGATAAATACCATGGGTGGATCAATACCATGGGTCGATGCAATTTAAAATACTTTCGGTAAATTCCATGGGTGGGTGAATACCATGGTTGGATGTCATTTTCCGTTAGGATCAAGAATGAATATCGAACTTTGAGTTAAATTTCATGTAACTTTGGCGTGGCCAACTGAGTGTGGAATAAATATTGTAATGTCTGGTGCTCTAAATTTTTTGACTTTGTCAAATTACATAAACATTAAAATAAAAATTAAATTAAATTAAATAAAAATATAAAAGTATTAATTAAAATAAAATTGAATTAAAATAGTCAATACTAGTTTAGGGCAGTTTGGACATCCCATAGCTTTTCACATAGTATTCTTATGTAAGAAAATATACATAACAACCTAGATCCATCTTAACTCCTCATATACCAAGTGTCAAGAGGGATCAAATGACTTTTCATTCTAAACAATGTTTGAATCTTAAGAGATTTGATCTTTCAGAACTTGGTATTTTGAGTTTAAATGGTGGTTTAGGCTACACCTCTATTTGCAGCTATCCATCCCAATATGAAAAAAATGTTGTAATATTTTGTGCTGTAAACATTTTGACTTGGTCAACTCACCAACAATTTTGGCAACACTAGGTCAACATACCACCTATTTTGGCAACAATTTCTCACATACATTTTTCTTCTCGAGAAACTTCCAGAAGCTATCAAAGGCGAGCGTCGAACTCTTTCCCCATGAAAAGGTGCTCCACCACCTCCACTCATTCCTCACCCTCTTCACCTCTCCATTGGGTTTTCATCAAATTAATACCTGTGGCTCCACGAGGTTTTAATCAAATTAATCCAAACAAACATGTGGACATTCTTTGCCACCGTCGATATTCTTTTCCAAAATGTACAATTCGTTTCGAAAACGTACACTGGTAGATGGGCCACTCTTTTACTTTGATAATGTGGGATCCTGCTTAGTGATCCAAAATTGCAACACTTCCAACATCTTGATAAAGGCCCTCCTTGGGCCGAAAAATTCAATGCCACACTTAACCTGCTAGGGCCCATGTATGAGAATGGGTACACTCCTAACGAGAAAGCCTTATGGTTCATTATCGGTGACTTCTGCCAACATGGAACATTACAGCAATTGCTCGAGCTCATCGATGACATGTATTCAGAGGAGGAACTTCAAGAAGGCAGACATAATGTTGAACGAGATGCTAGCAATGGGTTGTGTGCCCAATGTTTCACTTATACAACTCATATCAGTGCCCTCTGCAAACAAGGTAAGCTTTTTAAAGCCCTTCAAACCCTAGATTACATGTAGGACTGCAAACCTAACATGATTACTTATAATGCCCCCATCACGACCTCTCAAACCCTAGATTACATTCAGGGATGCAAATCTAACGTGGTTACTTATAATGCCCTCATCACGACCTTATGTACATAAGGGGATGCAAATAAAGTGACCGAGCTTGAGAATGAGATGATGAGTTCTGGTGGGTTTTTTTTGAATGTGGTCACTTACAGGACCCTTGTGGATGGGTTTTGCAAGGAATATAATTCATGTAAAGCAAACGAAGCTCTATGGGAGATGCTCGAGAAAGGACTCCTTCAGCATATCAAAACATTAACTCCTTGCTTAATGGTCTCTGCAAACATGAAATGGTAGGTTAGATGTCGAGGGTTATGTATGGAATAGGAAAAAGAGGCTTTGTTGCCAAGGCTTCCACTTGGAACTCATTAATTGGAACGCGTTAATCCAAACATTATGAAAATTGTTCAATCAAAGTTGTCTATGAAAAGTGCCTTAACAATGTACCTGATCATTGTCTATCTAAAAGAGGCTTTGCTGCTAAGGCTCCCACTTGGAACGTGTTAATCCGAACATTATGAGAATTTCTCAATCAAAGTTATCTATGAGAAGTGCCTTAACAATGCACCTAATCATTATCTATCTAAAACCCCACCCAATAGACATGTATCTTAACCTTATAAAAACAAAATAATATATATATATATATATATATATATATATATATATATATATATATATATATATATATATAATTTTTAAATATAAAAAATTTAATTATAATCAATTTACCAAATAATCTTTTACCTATTAAAGAACTAATAATCTTTAATGATCCAACCATTTAATATTTAATTATAATCAATTCACTTAATAATCATCCAACACATATTACAATTAATATAAAAATATATATCGTATCGTGTTTGATATGAGGCCTCTATATATAGATATATATGCCCTATACCAATTGTAATCAATATAGCATTTTTTTAACCAACATAAAAACCTCGGAAATCAAAAAAAAAAAGCATAAGGTGTTGCAAAAACACAATAAAATAGATCTAAACTTTGTCAAATGAGATAAAAACACCCACTCTTCTTAAAATCATTACATTAATTATACAAATCATCATCTAGCTTCAAAGTGAATCTTATATTACTAACACACATCATCTAACTTCAAAGTTAGAAATAAAACCAGGAGAATCATCTAACTTCAAAATTCAAGAGAATCATCTAACTTTACTACTTAAGTCAAAATAAAATCAGGAGAATTATTTAACTTCAAAGTGAATCTTAATTTACTTACACAAATCATCTAACTTCAAAGTCAAAATAAAACAGAGAGAATTGTTTCACTTCAAAGTATTTAACTTCAAAGTGAATCTTACATTACTTAGCCAAATCATCTAACTTGGAAGTCAAAATAAAACCAAAAGAATGGCTTAAAAGCTTGCAATCAGTCAAAATAGTAACAGAGCAAGAATATAAAATGCAATAAGGGATGCTTGGTGGAATACACATGCTATAAATGTAAATCATATGAGTGTTATTTTAAATACATAGTGGAGGAGATTAAAACATATTGACATGGGCAGGCAACTACACTGGAGCAAATAAAATCAAACTATTTTATTCACGTGAAACAAAATAAAATAGAAACAAAGTAAAACAGAGTGGTTAAGGTAAGAACAGTAAGTGAAATTTTCCATAACTATATCGCGACTAACTAAAAGTAATTCATATGGATGTTCACCAATAAAAAAAGTGTTCTTACTGAAATTTATATTCACTAGGGTTGTGGAATTAACACACACTATTTCCACGCGCCCACCAAAATTTTCTCCACAATTTTCTCTTTAGACTTCTTTAGACTTACATCTGCCACACTTACATAATCTAACATCCCCCACACTTACATGATCATTTTCTGAACTTTGCGGATAGTAAATAAGTTGCAGAGTAAAAGCTTGCCCATGTGTTTCTAAGAAACATTAATAAATTTCCATTTGACTTTAATAGTTTAATATTTTGCGGAATGGGTTATGTACTCTTCTATCACTAAATTTAACATGGTGGTTGAGATTAATTTTCCAACACTCCCCCTCAATCACAACTACCGCCAAGAAAATTTCCATGTGCCAATGGCTTTGTGAAGATGTCTGAAAATTGTTCTTATGACTTGTAGTACTGCAACACAATCTCACCATTGTTAACTAAGTCTCTTATGAAATGATATTTAGCATGAATGTGATTTTTCCTCTTGTGAAAAACTAAATTCTTTGATAGTGCAATTGTAGAACTATTGTCGCAGAAAATAGTAGTTGTTTCGTCTTGTTCATGGCATAAATCCCTAAACATTCTTCTCATCCAAGCTGCTTGACACAATGTTGTTGTTGTAGCGACATATTCAGCTTTTGTTGTTGACAATGATACTATGGGTTGCTTCTTGGAAGCCCATGAAATGGCTCCCAAACCAAAATGAAAAACAAATCCTGACGTGCTCTTTATGTCATCAACACTTCCTGCCTAGTCACTGTCAGTGTAACCAACCAGCCTAAAATCATCTATTCCGGTGTACAAAACGCCATACTCCTTTGTCCCATTGACATACTTTAAAATCCTTTTGGCTGCTTTCAATGTGTCTCCTTGGGTGTCTCCATGAACCTTGACACAAAACTCATTGCATACATTATATCAGGCCTAGTTGCCATAAAATACATTAGGCTTCCTACCATACTTTTGTATAATGTCGGATTGACATTGATGCTGCAATCTTCCTTGCTCAACTTCAACCCCATGACATCTAGATTTGGTGTTGGCTTGATGTTCAGCATATTAAACCTCTATAAAACGTCCACAACATACTTTTCTTGAGAGATAAAAATGTCACTTTCTGTTTTCTTCATTTCTATGCTCAAAAAATATCTTAACAACCCCAAGTCAGTCATTTCAAACTCACTTTTCATGACTTCTTTGAAATCAGCGATGAGGAAATAATCACTTCCTATAAAAATCAAATCATCTACATACAAATAAACAACAAGAAGCTTACCATCACTCTCTTTGATGTACAGAGTAGGTTCACCGTCACATTTGTCGAACTCGTTGTCCATCAAGTAAGCATCTATCCTGCTATACCAAGCATGTGGTGCTTGCTTTAGCCCATAAAGAGCTTTCCTCAACCTACACACCTTGTCTTCTTGGCCTTCTATCTCATAACCAGGAGGTTGTGCAACATATACCTCCTCTTTCAGCACTCCATTTAAGAATGTTGATTTTCGTCCATTTGGTACACTTTCCATTTATGTTGCGCTGCAATTGACAACATTGTACGCGCTGTCTCCAAACTCGCGACTAGCGCAAATGTCTCTGCATAATTTCTTCTATGTTGTTGCTTGTATCCTTCGACAACTAACCTTGCTTTATGTCTTTCTATCTTTCCTGCAATGTTTCTCTTGGTCTTATAGACCCACTTCACTCCAATGACTTCTTTACCTTGCGGAAGGTTCACTAACTCCCATGTGTCGTTATTTTCTATTGCTCCTATTTCTTCATCCATTATCGCAACCCATTTTTCTTCTTTGACTGCATCCTCAAAATGTATTGGGTC
This sequence comes from Pinus albicaulis, assembly GCA_034641835.2. NCBI lineage: Eukaryota > Viridiplantae > Streptophyta > Pinopsida > Pinales > Pinaceae > Pinus > Pinus albicaulis. Next base: position 1,158,262,142 of record CM076577.1, read on the forward strand.
ATCTACATGACAAAATAATGCAAATAAGGAATTCAGACCAACACTAATATCAACTTCATTTTGATCATAAATTTCACTTAAATTTCTGAATTTTGGTCTTTTCATGCTTGCAGAAGATGGGTTTGATATGTCACTTGGTGTTGTGCTTGAAGTAGATGGCGTTGCGGATCTTTGTGGTGTGCTTGGATAGGCACTTGCTTGGTTGCACAACGTTGTCCTATTATTTTTTGATGGTGTCACTTGGTGACTACGTTGTTGAGCTTGTGTAGGCGTAGGAGGAGTCACCATTGAGGAATTACTTGATGCTATCAATTCCTCTTTGTCTTCATGTGGTATACATGTCTTCACTTTGACTGTCTTCTCTAAAATTCCATCCCATGCTTCCTCTTCTATGAACTGCACATCTTTGTTGATTATGAATTTCTTGGTTGATGGATTTTAGAGCTTGTATGCATTGGATTCATCACTGTATCCAACAAATATACATTTCTCCCCCTTGTTGTCCAACTTCTTCCTCAACTCATCCGGGACATGTGCATATGCCACGCATCCAAACACTCTCACATGGTTGACATTATGATTTCTTTCACTCCATGCCTCTTCAGGAACTATATTCTTAACAATTTTGGTTGGACACCTATTAATAATATATGTTGCACAAGTGACAACTTCAACCCAATAATCATTTGGAAAATTCTTTGCCTTCAACATAATCCTTGTCATTTCCATAATGGTCTTATAATTCTTCCTTTCCACGACATCATTTTGCTGAGGTGTATGCCTTGTTGTAAATTTCTTGTGAATTCCATGCTCCCTGAAAAAAATGTAAAAATTCACTTGAGATGTATTCACCACCTCTGTTAGTCTTCAACACTTTGATGTAGTGTCCACTTTGCTTCTCAGCAATAGTTTCGTATTGGCGAAAGCGCTTAAACACCTCACTGTTATGTTTTATGAAGTAGACCCATGTCTTCCTTGTATAATCATTTATAAAAGTCAAAATATAATGGATGCCCACAATTGATGGTGTCTGCATTGGTCCACATAAATTTGAATGGAAAAAATCCAAAGGTTTCTTTTCCCTGATTGAATTTCCCACTGGAAATGATTCTCTACGTTGTTTTCCAAAGATGCATCCTTCACATTGGTTGTCCAGTTTTTCTATGAGTGGAAATCCTTTCACCATGCCTTTCCTAAGCAAAAAATTCAAACCTCCAAAGTTGAGATGACCAAATATCAAATGCCATAACCAATTTTCATCTTTGACCTATGCTTGAAAGTCTACTTGTGTGACAACTGCTACATTTCATTTCTTTCATCTTCTTTTGAATTCCATGATGGTTGTGCTTGAGCACCTTCTTCCTTCAAATATGATTTTAAATTGAGAGCAAACATTCTATTGTTTTCCATCTGAACTTTTTCAATCAACTGTCTTCTTGGAGACTTATCCAAAATTGTAATACATCATTTTCGAAAAAGACATTGTAGCCCTTTTGCATGAGCCATCCAATTCTTATGAGGTCATGTTTCAAACCACGGACAAAATAAACATCTGAAATCTATCTCTTCTCTCCCTTCTTTGTTATAATGTCGACTCTTCATTTTCCCATGACCAAGACTTTGCTATCAATCCCTAATGTCACTTCATATTTTACACTTTCATCTAAATTGGAAAACATTTCTATGTTCCTTGTCATGTGGTTGCTACACCCTGAATCTAGAAACCATACATCTCCTTGTTTTTATTGTGCTACATTACAGGCTAAAAACATGCTATCATGGTTCTAATTTTCCTTATGAAATTTGCACTTGGTTTGTTACTTATGTCATATTGCTTCTTTCTACATTCATTTCCATAATGACCATACTTCTTACAATTTTGACATTGAACTTGAGATTTATCATACCTCTGACCTTGTGCTTGATTCTGGCTTGGGCCTTGACTTGGATTTTGATTTCTACCCCTTCCATTTGAGCTTGAAGAGCTACTTCTTCCACCTCTGTGTGGGATTCTGCCTCTTCCTCTATAATTTGATCTTCCTCGACTTATACCTTGACCAAATGAAACTCATATCTTGAAATCATGCTCTAATGAGGAGTTTGTTGCTCTGTTCAGTTCGTGCTCATGAGAAATCGATGATGTTTGAAACTTATCCACTGAAAAATATGAGAGATCGATTGTCTCTTTTGTGGCCACAACGATGGCATCAATCTTGATGGCATGCTTTCGAAATTTTCTCAACTATTCTCCTTTCCTCAAGTGTCTCATCATGAGACCTGATTTGAGTAACCAACCCAATTACATGTGTAAATATTGACTCTACAGTCTTAGACTCTTTCATACAAACTGTCTCAAAATCTCTTCTCAACATTTGTATTTGTGTTGCCTTCACCTTTGCCATGCCTTGGTAGGTTGTCTAGAGGGTATCCCATGCTTGTGTGGACTTTTTTGTTGGTGCAATCATTGGGAAGATACTTTCATGAATTTCTTGAAAAATGTAGAAGAGGGCTTTTGACACCTTCTTCATGTTCTCTCTCAACAAAACTCTGTCTGCTTGTGTCAAAGCGTTGTATGCTACTGCATCTGGTGGTTCTTGGAACTAATTCTCCACTAATTCCAAAATTTCTTGTGAAGAAAATAGAGGCTTCATTGTTATAGCCTAATAATCGTATTTTTTTCCAGTAAACTAAGGTATTTGTGGATTAGTCAATCTTGTGCTTGTTGTTTCCATTTTCACTATGTAAAAAAATAATAATAATAACCCTCTAAATTATATTAATGTTCCTTTAAATACAGAGTGGCGGAGATTAAAAAATGTTGATTTGGGAAAATATTGTGGAGCAAATAAAATAAATTTTTTTACTCACGATGAAACAGAGTAAAACAGAGTGGTTGCCGTAAGAAAAATACATGAAATTTTCTAGAACCATGTCGCGACTAAAACAAGAGTTTCATATGGAGGTTGGGACTCCTTCACCACTAAAACAAGAGTTCTTACTGAGAATTACATTCACCAGGGTTGTGGAATTAACACACAATAAAACCCCCGAGTTTCATATGGAGGTTGGGACTCCTTCACCAGTAAAACAAGAGTTCTTACTGAGAATTACATTCACCAGGGTTATAGAATTAACACAAAATAAAACCCCCGTAACAAATTGTTTTCACAGGCCTACCAAAATTTTCTCCACGATTTTCTCCTTAGAATTCTTCGGACTTACATCCGCTACACTTACATGATCTAATCTACATACATGTATATTCAAAGAATATATTTCCTAACACATTAACTCATGAAAGAAAATATTTAAGACATAGCTTGCCCATGCGTTTCTAATAACCATTAATAAATTTCCATTTGACGTTAATAGTTTAATATGTTGGCGAATGGGTTATGTTCCTTTAACTTGCAAACTAAATGGGTTATGTACTATGCTCAGATATTCATTTACACCATGCCTTTTAACGTGCAAACTAAATCCACAACCTGCAAAACATGTCCTTGAGGTTTGAGGTATGACTAAGCAGTAGTTGAGATTAATTTTTCAACATGAATATCATTCGTATATCGATGGGATTCTTCACTGTACAATGCACACAATGATTTTATACATATTAGCGTATATCGGTGTAATGAATATCATTCATATATGGATGGGATTTAAACTGCACAATCCCCACTTACATAATCTTGGTATTTACAGTTTTGAGGGACAAAATGCAAGAATGCACTTGTTTTAACAATATGTAAACATGAAAAATCATTAGCAGTGCTGGTTACATAATCTTGGTATTTACAGTTGAGAGTGACACAATGTGAGAATGTATTTGCCATGAAATCCTAGCACTATCAAAAATTATGACGTCAAAAATCAATTGGCTCTTCATGTATTATGGCATACGAGATCTCAGGCAGTAGTCCTCGTGTTTTTATACTATATATACGCTTTCTTCACAACGTCTTTTCAAAGCTAGAAGATATTTTAGGAAACTCTGCTAATGAGTATATTGGGAGCATCTTGGCAGAGTAAGTATTATTGTTTGCAACAGAGGGGAACTTCTGAATTTGAAACCTATCAGAGAAATTTCCTCCTTATCAAAAGTTGAAACCTTTACGTGTGCCTTATTCAGACTTTTGACTGAAAATGTCAAATTTGATGCCTCCAGTTTTACTGCGTGGATATGCAATCCAATCTTTGTAGGATAAATCTCCTTATTAAAAAAAATTATGGTGTTCAAACAATCTTAACATAGATGCTAAAAGCAAGACAATTACTAACCTTAAACCATTTAATTTCTATTGAGAGTTCTGAGAGTTAATTACTAACCTTAAACCATTTAATTTCTATTGAGATTTCTGAGAGTTCTTAGAGAGATACCAAAGTTTCCAGAACTGCAAGAGAAGGGGCTTGTCTACTAATCCCACGAAGGGAAACTTTATTCACATATTTTGCAGTAGAAAATCCTTTAAATAAATTAAGCTCCAACAAATGTAGAGACCCACAAGACTTGAGTTCCAACATTGACATCGTGGGACAATCTTCCACTATGAAATTCACCAGATTTGGGTAGTTCATTGTCACTGAGATTTAGCAATATCAAGACATTAGTAATATCGATACACTTGAGATTGCCTGCAAAAATTTTCACATTTATCAGCCCTTAACAATATTCAACAGTCAAATTTTCAAGAAGAGGGCATTTTGCTAAAAGATGATGAAGTATATTGTCATTTTCACATTGCTCGGCCCTTCACAGTATTCAACAGTCAAATTTTCAAGAAGAGGGAATTTTTCTACAAGATGCTCAAGTATATTGTCATTTTCACATTGCTAAGCCCTTCACAGTATTCAACAGTCAAATTTTCAAGAAGAGGGAATTTTTCTACAAGATTCTCAAGTATATCGTAATTTGTATAAATGAAGGATATAGAACAAGTTACAAGGCATCTAAAATCCCTGAAGTAAGGGGGTAGTCGTTTAAAGGAAAGCAAATGGAGTGTCAACAATGTGAGGCATTCATAAGAAAATAGAGAAGTTGGAACATCCAAGAAACTGATGAACCCTTAGTTAAACTAAGAGGGGGGGGTGAATCAGTTTAACACATTCACGATCTTTTAAAATCTCCTTTAAAACTTATTTACACCTTCATTTCATGATAAAATTAATATAAAATGAGACAAAAATCTTAATATGTGAGTAACATGTATTAAGCAGATTAAATACATAACATCAACACATAATCATCATGCACATGGACAACAGATATAAGTGGAAACCCATAAGGGAGAAAACCACATCTTATTATTGTTGTGATGCAAAGGAAAGCTCCAACTCCCTCTCACCACTAATTTTTTGTAGGCTCCAACCTACAGGAGGCTACTACCTCAAATTCTGCAAGCTACAACTTGCAAGGAAGCTTCAACTCCCATCTATTTTCTGCAGGCTACAACCCACAGGAGGCTCCTACCTCAACCAACTACAACTGGACATCTATCAAGCTACAACTTGATATGGAAGCACCAACTTCCTCATACTACAATAAAATCATATGTTGATTTAACAGGATATCAGCTATGTTTTACTCCTTCTTCATTGTTTCCCTTCAACCTTCAAATCTACTTCATATCAGCTCTAGATGTGCACAACATCTCTATCTGCTCTCTCTCTCATTCTTCCAATCTCTAACCTCTCCATGCATATTACAATAACATCATTTATAAAGATCACTTCATGGTTGTTTTCATTCTATATGGGAATATGTAGTGAACAGGCATGACTCTTTCCTTCCACCCATTCATTTCCTCACTCAACATATTCAGGATGTCACAAATATATACAATTATTACAGTATCAAATGGAGTTTTTCTTTGCCTGGGAGACTTGCCTTTGCATCACAAACAATATAAATAAAATAATACATTTACAGTTACATTCAAATATTTCATTCAACCCTTTCAGCATCTTAGATTTTCTGTGTGTTTGTCCTCTTCTGCTTGTTGTCTCTTTGTCTTTTATTTTCTGCAATTATATTCCAACTATGCTGCATGACCGCCTTTTTTCCCGACTCGACCCTTGTTGTTGCACTATTCTACACGAGTTTTTGGGTCCTTTTTCTTACCAGAGCCTTTTCTTGTGAGTTCAGCCTTGTCTTTTAACCAAACTCATGGATCTGCGGGTTATGGCCCACATAAATATCCTTTTACATGCAGTGAAATACGACTTCAGAGTTAAATACAACATACATACTTTAGCGATCAAACAACACTACTTTAAACTAGACTACACACAAAACTAGGTTTCTTGCATGCAAATAGAACTTCCTATTGAAGGGTCCCACAATATCTTGAACCAATCACAACACATTGCATTTCGAAAAAATTACCAAACGACCTTAACAACCAGCTTATCATTCCACTTATGCGAAGTTGCGTTGTAATCTCTTCCGTAGATCTTCGCCAAGTTTAACGGTCTTGCTATACCTCTTTGTCTAATTGCAATTGTTCACCCGCAAGTTTAACTCTTATCGATAACGCTAAACCATATAAACAGCAATGTGCGCTAGTGCGCAGTGCTAACACTAGGCTCCTCCCTCATCACATCTCAAACATCTTACCATACAATGCGAACTCTGAATGGTAACCTCTAACAATCCTCACCTGATCGCACTTCGCAATTTATAAGATTTAGTTTGTGGTTACCCTCTATTTCTTGCGATCTGCGATATTACGCAGTGCCGACATGTGCCCTTCTCTACTTCACATCGCATAAAATTTAACTTATCTTGTGACGGCCTTAACACTATCCGCTAACATTTGCGATATGCGAATTCACGATTCTCTGTCCACCATTGATATTTCGCCTTCACTTATGCGATCTAATCCTGACCGTCCGATCACTTCCCTTGGAATTCTTCTAATATTTCTCTGCCTTAGTCGATTTCCATTTATTTATACTGTCACCGCTCTGCAACACCGGTTCCTCCACACTACTCTTCCTGAGCTTGCTCTGTATTCTTCAACGCAAATCAATCGCGTTGATCTTTACTGAGCTTGTTCTTCTATTCGTTATTCACTCTGACTCGGGATTATTAATATTGTTGCATGCCTTACTCACTACATTTATGCACGCCTTACTTACTACTGCCTTGTCTCCCTTAGCTTCCTTTGTTGCCTTTGTTGCCTCTTCTGCCTCTGCTTCTTTGCTCCTTGTCTGCCTTTGCTTCACAAATCTACCTTTGCTCCTTACCTTAACTGCTTTTTCTCTTTTGTTGCCTTCGATTCTAAATTTGCTCCTCTCTGCTCCTTTGCGTTTCCTGATGGTCTAATGCTGCTCCTTTCCTCTCTGCTACTCCTCTACCTCTTTGTTATGCTTTCTTACTGCATTATTACCTGATCTGCTTCTTTGCCTTATTTCTGCTGGTTCTCTGCTCCTTTTCCTTAGTGATAGTTCAGGCACTGCTCCTTTGTGCTCCTTTTCCATTAATGAAAATATTTCCAACAGTCTCCCCCTTTGGCATTGATGGAAACACTTCCTCCAACACTCCAATACTTCCCCCATGACTTCCTCCCCCTTTCATTCTAAAGAGCCTTTCTTCTCCTGCTTGCCTTTCCTCCCCATTTGACATCAATGGCAAAGGGTTGCACGTTTCCTAGTGTAGTTTCTATCCTTGCATTACTTCTCTCTGAGTTGTGTATAGGCCTTCTTTTTCTGACTTCATACTTTGCTGCTCCAAGCTGGTGTATAATAGTTGTTGGGAGAACACTTTGAAAATTATTGAGATTGCATGAATAGATAGCATGTCACCATAGAATGTTCTGTACTTATATCCCTTACTACTTGATAGAGGTGATATGTGCTAGAATTTTGATGTACTTCTGTCATAATACTCCGATCTTGACGACCTGTACCATACCGTACTCAGTAGATCTTTATCAGCTTCATAGCTCTAGATCTTCTGTGACAACTTTTATGGGTTGCTCTCCCCCTAGAATGATGTTTTATTGTCTGATACTAACTATCACTTGTATACTACACTGTTTATTTTCTTTATATTGCAGCCTTTGTTGGTGTATTTCCATCTTCTTCTTCTTCTTTTCTGATCATATCAGAGAGTATTATCTGTAGACGCTACCCCTAGTTTGTCTTTTAGATATTTGAATGGATCTCTAGCAAGAGGTTTTGTGAATATGTCTGTTGTTTGTTCCTTTTTTGGTACATACTCCATCTTTACTATTTTCTCTGCTATTTGTTTTCTGAGGAAGTGGTAATTTATTGGGATGTGCTTGGTTTTCGAATGAAGTACTGGATTTTTTGATATACTTATTGCACTTGTGTTGCCACATTTGATAGAAATAGGTTCAATGATGCTTACCTTCATGCCTTGGAGAGTTTGTTTCATCCACATTACTTGAGTGCAACAAGATTCTGCTGCTATGTATTACACTTCTGTTGTAGATAGAGAGACATATGTTTGCTTCTTGCTTAACCATGCCACCATACTTTCTCCTAAATAAAATTCACCTCCACTTGTGCTTTTCCTATCATCCACACAGTTGGCTCAATCTGAATCTGTATATGTTGCCAATGTGAAGTCTTTGCCTTTCAGATACCATAGGCCATAATGTGCAGTTCCTTGCAAGTATCTAAATATCCTCTTGATTTCTAGCAAGTGATTTTGTTTTGGTGTTGCTTGATATCTTTCCACAAGACCTACTGCCAACATAATTTCTGGTCTAGAGGCAGTTAGGTATAGCAGACTTCCTATCATAGATCTGTAGAGTCTTTGATCTACATCTACGGATCCATCATCAACACATAACTTGCATCCAATGATCATGGGAGTTGACATAGGTTTGCAGTCTTCCATTTGGAATCTTTTTAACATATCTCTTAAGTATTTTTCTTGTGAAATGAATATGCTTTTATTCTTTTGTAGAAATTGAAGTCCTAGGTAGAAGGTAAGCTATCCAATCATATACATCTCAAATTTTGACTTCATCTCTTTTGCAAATCCATTTAATAACTCATTCTTGTTGCTACCAAACATGATATCATATACATATACTGCTACAATTAAGAGTTAATTTTCATCAGCCTTTATATACAGATTGTTGTCTACTTCTCCCTTCTTGAAACCTTGTGTTTGAAAGTACTTGTCCAGCCTAGAATACCATGCACGTGGTGCTTGTTTGAGACCATATAGGGCTTTCTTTAATTTTCACACATAGTCATGTTTATCTGCTAAGGAAAATCCTTCAGGTTGTTCCATGTAGACTTCTTCCTCTAGATCTCCATTCAGGAAGGTAGACTTTACATCCATTTGATATACCTTGAAATCATGATAGCATGCAAAGGCCAAAACCAATATAATTGCTTCCATTCTTGCTACGGGGGCAAAATTTTCATCATAGTCAAGTCCTTCGATTTGAGAGTATCCCTTGCATACAATTCTGGCTTTATTTTTGATTACCTGACCTTTTTCATTCATCTTGTTCTTGAATATCCACTTTGTGCCAATGAAATTTTCCCCAGGAGGTCTTGTTCTTTTCAATTTGGTCTAATTCTTCATTCATAGCATTTACCCAATTTTTGTCTTTGTTGGCTTCATTAAAATTCTTTGGTTCTATCTGTGACAGCATGGCTAGGTACACTTCCTCGGTTTGTTCAGCTAGTTGTCTTCTAGTTTGGACTCCTGGACTCTTGTCTCCAATGATTTGATCTTTAGGATGGTTCTTTTGAGTGTGTCTCAAGGGTACTTTTGAGTTTATTTCTGCATCTTCTGTTGTCTTACTCTGTTCTTCATTTTCTTGTTTCTCATCTTGATGATCATTTGGAGGATTAGCGTAGTTTGTGCTTCTGGTTCTGTTCGGTAGATATTTTTCGAATCTCACATCAATGATTTCCACAATTTTATGCAGTCTTTTATTGTAGCACCTTATCCCTTACTCTTGGATGCATATCCCAAAAATATTCCTTCATCATCTCTTGCATCATACTTCCCCAATTTTTCATCATTAATTTTTATGAAACAATTGTTGCCAAAGACTCTAAAGTGCTTGATTGATGTCGATTTCCCATGCCATAATTCATATGGAGTATTGTCACAATCTAGTCTAAGATGAGCTTTGTTGAGAATATGAAAAACTGTGTGTACTGCTTTTGCCCAGTAGGTTTGGGGAATGTTTCTTTCTTGCATCATTACTCTGGAAATTTGTTGTACTGACATGTTTTGTCTCTCTGCCAATCCATTATGTTGAGATGTGCCTGCAATTGTAAATTGTTGCTTTATTCCACATTTATTGCATAGGTATGCAAAATCATCGTCTGTGAATTCACCTCCTCTGTCTGATCTGATGAACTTTAGTTTACATCCAGTTTGATTTTTGGCCAGTGCCTTGAATATCTTGAATTTTTCAAGCGCTTCAGATTTGTATCTGAGAAATGCTACCCACGTTAGTCTGGAAAAATCATCTATTATCAGCATTAAATACGATTCTCCACCTGGTGCATTAGTTCTTGAAGGACCGCACAGGTCCATGTGTACAAGCTGAAGAAGCTTACTTGTAGATAGATGGTATTTAGCTTTGAATGATGTGCGAGTTTGTTTTCCCAGTTGGCAGGACTTACATATGGTTTTTGGTGGCTTCTTTATTGCAGGAAAATTTCTAACAGCTTTCTTTTTTCTCAGTTTGATGATGTGGTCAAAATTTAGATGTCCCCATCTTCTATGCCATAGCGAAGATTCGTCAAGTTTGCTAATGTGGCATGCTTCATTCTCTTCTTCTACTGTATAAACATTACTCTATGTTCGAACACCTTTGACCAAGGTCTGTCCTGTGGTGATTGACCTTACTTCACAATCTTGGGCTCTGAAAAGGACCTCACAGCCTTTATCACACATTTGACTAACACTTAGCAAATTGGCCTTTAGACTGTTTATAATCAGTACATCCTGAGCCTCTCCTCTTCCACTATTCAGGCTGACTATGTCTTTTCCCTTGATTTTCCCTACTCTATCATTGCCGAATGTTACATTCCCATATTTCTTTTCATCAAACGTTACAAACTTTCTTCAGTCCCCAGTCATATGTCTTGAGCACCCACTGTCCACATACCATTGACTTTTTTGATCTTGAGAAATTAGAACCAGATCACACTTAGTTTGCTTCTTTTCCATTGCATGCAGTTGTTTTTTTGGTAAATTTCCTGAGGAGATGGATCACAATCTTTGAGATAACTTTCGTGAGAATTGTGCCCATTTTTATAGCAGCAAAAACATTTGATTGCATTTCTGGAGGGATTATGTACACGAATGAATCCACCATTGTTCCTAATTCCCCTTGATTTTCCATACTCTAGTCTCTGTATATATGCTTTGCATTCCCAGGCTTTATGACCAAACCCTTTACAACAAAAACAATACCCGTGGAAGTAGTATTTGTCTCTGGCAGAGAAATTTGTGTGAGGTAGTTTTTTCATTTGATGCATATTTTGTTGGTTGGATTGGATTTTCTTTGTCTTCCAGAATGCCACAATATGTCCAGGTTTGTGGTAGGCAAAGCAAGTGATACTTCTCACAGGAGGAAGGAACCTCCTTTGACATCTTCCAAATTTGTTCAATTCATCCTTAAGAGCATATGGGCCTTTTGTAGTTGACTGATTCTTCATTTCTTTCTTTGTCACTTGAGGTTGCTGCTTGTTTCTATTTGTTTCATTATATATCATGGTCTTACTAGCTTCTAATTCTGTGGATCCCCTTTTTGTTGCTTCATTATCCTTTACAACTTTTACAAAAATGATATTCTTGTTATCTTCTACTTTGGATTTGCTGGTTTCTCCTTCATAGCCTATCCCAGCCTTTATATGAGGAGATATTTGAGCATATAGAATCTTGTCCAAATGTCCGGAGCTTTTCATTTGAGAAATATTCATAGTTAATTCAATTTGGGCCTTTTCTAATTTCTTCCTTAGGCTTACCACTTCTTCTTCCAGCTTTTCACACTCCTAATTTTTCTCCTCTATTTCTCTTTTCAGAGTATCCTCTATTTTATTTGATTGTTATAGTTTAATTTTCAATTTCATAAGATCTTCTGAATTTGGTTTTGTCTTTTCATATTTCAAAAGAATCTCTTTTTGTTTCTTATTCTTAAGTTTAAGTCTATTTATTTCCCACAGGGCACTAATTAGCTCCCCCTCAAGATATACCTCACCTTCTTCTTCAAATTCTAGGAGATCTTCCTCAAGCTCTTCCTTGGCCATCAAAATGAATTCTGATGTTCCTTCTTCATTGGGGGATTCATATGAGCTCTCAGATGCACTGTTGTCTTGTTGAGCATAGAATTTTCTTCTATTAAATTTGTTCCCTTTCGGCCTATTGCTGAAATTGGTTATCTCTTTCCCTTTTGATCGATTATCTATTTTCTTGTGAGGACATTTTGATGCATAGTACCCCACTCTTCCACAGTTAAATAATTTGAAAGGGAGTTTACCTTTATACTTACATGTGCCTCTATCCAATCTTCTGACAAATTTGGCCTCTTCTTCATCAGAGAAGGATCATGTACCTTCCTCCTCTTCTCTGCACTTATCTGCCTTAAAGGTTGCCTCCCTCACATTTGACTTCCCCTTTGGAAGTCTCATCTCATAAGCCATCAAGTTTCCAAGCAATTGGTTCATGGTCAATGTTTCCCAGTTTTTTGTTTCTTCTATGGCAAAAACCTTAGGGTTAAACCTGGATGGTAAAGATCTCAATATCTTTTGTACAATTACACATTCTTTAATGGTTTCTCCTAGAGCTTTCATGTTATTCACAATTTCCGCAACCTTTAAGAAGAAACTGGCTATATCTTCATCTTCATTCATCTTTACATTTTCAAACTGAGCTCTATAGGCTTGCAGTTTTTCCATCTTCACATTTTTATCTCCCTCATGGATATTTTCTAATGTATCCCAGATATCTTTGGCAGTCTCACTGTGCATTACTTTGATAAATTATGTTTCACACAGACCGCTGAAGAGAGAATTCATGGCTTTTGAATTAGCTATCAAATTTTACTTGGCTTATTTCTCTGTGTCAGTATCCTTTGGAGCATATCCTTCTTCCACAACAACTCAAACTTCTATTCCTAGAGATATTATGTATATCCTCATTCTTATTTTCCAGAAGGCATAGTTTGTGTCAGTAAACAATGGGGCTTTAGTTGTTGAGCATCCTTTTAGGCTAGCCATTTTGGGGACCTAGGATCTCCTTCTAGTTGTTAAACTAATGCAGAAGGAACTAGCTCTGATACCAATTGATGAACCCTTAGTTAAACTGAGAGGGGGGGCGGGGTGTGAATCAGTTTAGCACATTCATGGTCTTTTAAAATCTCCTTTAGAACGTATTTACACCTTCATTTCATGATCAACTTAATATATAATGAAACAAAAATCTTAATATGTGAGCAACAGGTATTAAGCAGATTAAATACAGAACATCAACACATAATCTTCATGCACATGGAAAACAAATATAAATGGAAACCCATAAGGGAGAAAACCACATATTATTATTGTTGTGATGCAAAGGGAAGCTCCAACTCCCTCTCACCACTGATTTTCTGTAGGCTCCAACCTAAAAGAGGCTACTACCTCAAATTCTGCAAGCTACAACTTGCAAGGAAGCTTCAATTCCCATCTGTTTTCTGCAGGTTACAACCCACAGAAGGCTCCTACCTCAATCAGCTACAACTTGATATGGAAGCACCAACTTCCTCATACTACAATAAAATCATATGCTGATTTACTTGGCTATCAGCTTTGTTTTACTCCTCCTTCACTACTGCCCTTCAGCCTTCAAATCTGCTTCATATCAGCTCTAGATGTGCACAACAACTCTATCTGCTCTCTCTCTCATTATTCCACTCTCTAACCTCTCCGTGCATATTACAATAACATCATTTATAGAGATCACTTCATGGTTGTTTGCATTCTATATGGGAATATGAAGTGAATAGGCATGACTCTTGCCTTCCACCCATTCATTTCCTCACTCACATATTCAGGATGTTACAAATATAAACAATTATTACAGTATCAAATGGAGTTTTTCTTTGCCTGGGAGACTTGCCTTTGCATCACAAACAATATAAAACAAATAATACATTTACAGTTACATTCAAATATTTCATTCAACCCTTTCAACATCTTAGATTTTCTGTGTTTTTGTCCTCTTCTTCTTTTTGTCCCTTTGTCTTTTAGTTTCTACAGCTATATTCCAATTGTGCTGCATGACCGCCTTTTTTCCCGACTCAACCCTTGCTATCGCACTATTCTACATGAGTTTTTGGGTCCTTTTTCTTACCAGAGCCTTTTCTTGCACGTTCAACCTTTTCTTTTAACCAAACCCACGGATTTGTGGGTTATGGCCCACATAACTCTCCTTTTACACACAATGGAATACCACTTCGGAGTTAAATACAACATACATACTTTAGCGATCAAATAGCGCTACTTTAAACCAGAATACTCACAAACCAAAGTTTCTTGCATACAAGCGGAACTTCCTGTTGGAGGGTCCCACAATACCTTGAACCAATCACAACACATCGCATTTCGAAAAACTTACAAAACGACCTTAACAACCAGCGTATCATTCCGCCGATGCAAAGTTGCGCTGTAAGCTCCGCCGTAGATCTTTGCCAAATCTAACAGTCTTTCTATACCTCTTTGTCTTATCGCAATCGCTTGCCCGCAAGTTTAACTCTTATCGATAACGCTAAACCATATTAATTGTGATGTGCGCTAGTGCGCAGTGCTGACACGTGGTTCCTCTCTCATCGCATCGCAAACATCTTACCATATTGTGCGAACTCTTAACAGTAACCTCTAAAAACTGTGATGTGCGCTAATGCGCAATGTTGACACATGGTCACCCCTCATTGCATCGCATCCTTCCATCCTTATCGCATTGTAAACTAATTAACATACCTATGCGCTATATTCTATCATTTGCAACGTGCGAACTTGCGATTCATCGTCTACCGTTGATATCTGCCTAGATCTAACAGTCCTCACCTCATTGTACTTCGCACTTTATAAGATTTACTTTGTGGTTACCCTCTATTTATTGCGATCTGCAATATTGTGTCGTGCTGACACATGCCCTTCTCTACTTCGCATCACATACAACTTAACTTACCTTGTGACGGCCTTAACACTATCCACTAACATTTGCGATGTGCAAATTCGCGATTCGCCTTCGACCGTTGATCTTTCGCCTTCACTTCTGTGATCTAATCTTGACCATATGATCGCTTCACTTTGAATTATTCTAAGAGTTCTCTGCCTTAGTCGATTTCTATTTTTTTATACTGTCGCCGCTCTGCAACACTAGTTCCTCCACGCTACTCCTCTTGAGCTTGTTTGGTATTCTTCAACGTCAATCTCTCCTGAGCTTTATTCAGTTTCTAACCGCACTGATCTCTCCTGAGCTTGTTCTTCTATTCGTTATTCACTCCGACTCGAGATTATTACTCTTGTTGCATGCCTTACTCACTATATTGTTGCACGCCTTACTTACTACTGCCTTGTCTTCCTTATCTTCCTTTGCTGCCTTTGCTGCCTCTTCTGCCTCTGCTTCTTTGCTGCCTTTGCTTCACGAATCTGCCTTTTCTCCTTGCGTTAAATGCTTTTGCTCTTTTGATGCCTTTGATTCTAAAGTTTCTCCTCTTTTCTCCTTTGCCTTTTCTGATGGTCTAATGCTGCTCCTTGCCTCTCTGCTACTCCTCTGCCTCTATGTTATGCTTTCTTACTACATTATTGCTTGATCTCCTTCTTTTCCTTATTGTTGCTGCTTCTCTTCTCCTTTTCCTTAATGATAGTTCAGGTGCTACTCCTTTGTGCTCCTTTGCCATTAATGACAATATTTCCAATAGAAACTACCAGTCAAAATATTGTTGAGAGCGATTTGCTTCACTCTTTTTAAAGATGCGGATTGAACTCATTTCTGCAAACATTTAGTAATGTTCCCTTTGTCCATGTCATTCATGAAAAATGAGAATTCAAAAATTTCAAGCTAAGCGAAATGAAAGAACATAACATTATCAATTTCCTGTTCAATGTTTTGTTGTTTCTCCATCACCAGTAACACATTCGTTGGAGAATTTGAGATGGAGCATTAAAGTGCAGAGATATCGCCATCTAGTATGTAGCACAGTACAACATGTTGCATCTCTTAAAGAGATTTTGGAGAGAATGTAAGAAGAGAGTATGTTGTCTGGTAAAGCGTTGAGTCTGTCACTTGCCATCGATGCGGTTGGAATAGACGAAGCAGGGTGAAAATGTGGAGGGAAGTAGGTAATGCATGCTCGCACTCGACAAGTGTTGCGCGTCAAAGCAAGGCCATGCCACCTCACGGATCAATTCGTGGTGTGGACTAGTGTTATTGGCGAATGTGTAGCCAAATTTAGTTGATTCATTGAGCCAATAAATGACTTATGGTGATAGATACATTATAGAAGCATTTTAAAGTAAATTTTAGTCTTAATCCCTTTGGAAATACAATTAAAGTTATAGTTTTATTGTTGTGTTAGGAATTTTGTTAACGAAAATTTTGGTTAAAATATTGGAAAATGTGGATATCTGACTTTCCATAAAAATCATCGAAGCAATTTCATTATTTCATAATTTGTTTTCATTATAAGTTGTCACATTCAATAAACATCTAAATTAGATATGTAAAATATTTTCAGTATGAGCCCACTACAAAAGGTGTATTCTTTCTTTTACTTTTATTTGTTTTCATTATAGGTTGTCACATTCAATAAACATCTAAATTAGATAGTGTAGGATATTTTTAGTATGAGCCCACTACAAAAGGTGTATTCTTTCTTTTACTTTCAATTTAGAGCTGACATTTTTTTTTAAATAATAAAATATCGTTGAAGTAAGAAAAAATATCGTTGATTACATTAAAAAAAAATATAGTCAAATTTAAAAATTGACTTAGTTTGAATTGCATGTCGAACTTTCTTACCTCCCAAGGAGTGTTTTCTCATCTTTCAACCCCAATTCCCTTTCCGTCCAATAGTAAACATACCATCTATGGTGGTATTCAGTATGTATGACATTAAAATCCTAATAAATCTTTCTCAACTCCTATTCATGATGAAGAGTTTGATCACCACTAAATTCCAGACTTGGGCACTTGTATGCAATCCCCACTTGTCAGTTGGTAATTTCACTTTATTTATTTATATTTAAATTTAACTTTATTTATTAATTATTGTATCTAGTTTTTTTTTTTTTAATATATTAAATAAAATAAACATCGACAATGTTAATAATACTTTGAATATTAATCCACAACCTATTCTTTATCTCCCTTGAATTCAAGTTCTCGTCTTTAATATTTGAAAATGATTTTTTGCTAGAGGGTAAAACAACATGCTCACGAGAGTTTTTATGTATAGATGTGGTTCAATCTGCGAAAATCTTTCCCACTTATCACAAGAAAGGTGAGTGGTTATCGTGTGCCTTACTAGATTATTTCTTCATTTGGTTGGAAATATTTCTTTTCTTTATTTATTTATTTCTCAATCATAGGACATGCTTTTATTTTTGGTCTATGACAAAATATTGTTTAGTATATTTAAGATATTAATGTGAATAGCTATATGTATTTTTCTATTTGGAAGGTTGTATCATTGATGCACCTACTGTATGTAATTTTTATTTCAACAAGTTTTCTATTTCAACGAGTTTTCTGGTGTGGTTTGGTTAAAGAGCTCTTATGGTTCATAAGTATTTCAACAAATCCAAAGGTAATTTTTTTGAAATTAAAGAATTTAAGTTATCTAAAAGTAAATTCTATATAGTTGAGTTGAAATTATTTTTAGAATATTTGTAGGATGTTTAATCAATTGAAAATATATGGTCACTTAACCAGTCCCTGCGGCACTAGTTATATGTTTCAAAGAGTTTCTTTTTTACCATCCCTGATAAAAAGGAAACTAGAAGTTCAATACTCATTGTTAGATTTCATTGATGACATTCTCTCCTAGGGGTTGTAGCTTATAAACTAAGGGAATTTTGGGTTTCTAAATTAACCTCATGCACACACCTTAGATCTTATGTATAGGGGATTTTATCTAGTCACTATGCATCTACCTTTGGTCTTTAATTCTCTTCTCTTCTTGTATTCGGATAGGATATAAGAACTTAGGATACTAACAAGTACTTTGCATGAATATAGGGAGTCTTCTTAAGCTTGATTTTGTCTGACATTATGTGGATATGTGCTATATTCATGAATATGTATTTGATAGGTACATTAGCTAGTTTCTAGTTATAGTTGGATTTGTCAAGGGAATTGGAGTCCCTTGAGAGATAACATGGATGTGTTCAACTACAAGTTAATGTGCCTGGAAAAACAAAATAAGGTAACTGGTATTGTTAAGTCCCTATATTAATAGTGTAGTTCCTTATTATGTTAGTGTATCCCCCCTTATTGTTATTTTGTACCCCTGTAACCCCCATATTGTTATTATTGTGCCCTTAAATTATTATTGTTAGGTCGGCTAGGATTACATTGTGGCCCCACTAGGATTACATTATGGCCCCATGGACTCCTATATATCGAAAGGAGGTTTTGTAATTTGTATCATCCAAGAATTGTTCATTAATGTAATGTATTAGAGGTTTCCCCCTCGAAGTGGCTTATTTCTAAGGCATTGATATCTCTTTTCTTCTATTTTTGGAGCTGGTTTCACAACATTTGGTATTGGAGCTTTGGATTTTAGGGTTTGCTTGCTCAAAACAGGTCATCGTGGAATTTTCGCAATAACTTGTTTTCTACGAAGGTTCAGAAGCTAAAATTTGTAGAGTGAGAATCCACAATCCTCAAGAACATCGTCGCAAAATTTCAGATCTTGGTTTGCAATAGTTTTGGAGATATGATCTATGGAAGTTAGGGCTTTTTTAAGGCTTCTGAATTTAACCTAAATATGTCATTGCGGAATTTGCGCTATAACTATTTTTCTACAAAGGTTCAGAAGCTGAAATTTTGAGAGCGCAAAGCCGAAATCCTGAGAAACATCGTCATAAAATTGTAGAGCTTGGTTCGCAATAGTTTCAGAGATATGATCTGTGGAAGTTAGGTCTTTTTCAGGCTCCTGAATTTTATCTCAAAGAGGTGATCATGGGAAAATCTTCATAACTATCTCTCTGAGCATCCGATTGGAATTCTGTAAAAATTGGCTGGAAGTACACAGACTGTAGTTTCTTTTCTATAAAGTTAAGAGCCAAAGGAGCAAACAGTGACATGTGGCAAGTCGTACAAGTTTTCTCTACTGAACCAGTCCATAATTAGGTCATTATGGGAGATTGGACATAACTTTGCCTTGAAAAATCCAAATCAAGTCAAACCTTTAGCATTCAAAAGAGGATTCAGAGAGCTACTTCAGGACCAAATTTCAGTTAATGAGGATCTAAAATCACATAGATAATTCAATCTCAATATCAAGCTTCTCAAAAGTAAGAAAAAGGCATGTATTTGGTTTTTAAAATTGCATAACGTTTGTTTGAAAAAGCAGTTTGAAGTGATTCGAAGGGCATATTTTAGGATTTTTATCAGTATTTGGTTCTATAATGCCTCCCAAAAAGAATTCGATACCCATTAAGCCCTCAAAAAACTATACTATGACGCATGAAGAGGAAGAATTGCAGTATGAGATATCAAAATTATAGTACCAAGTGCAACAAATTTCGATCTTACGAAGAGCAACCAAAGATGACATAGATGGTTTAAAAGCAGAAATGGAGGCTAAGTTGGATGGTTTGAAGGATCAAATGATAGCTAATATGGATGATAAATTAGTGAAATATCACATCGAGCATCAAAAACAAGTTCTCCAACTCTCAAAGGATAACCTAACTTTGGTGCAGAATCTAATGAAACAACTGGAAGATCAACATCGCATCGAAAGAAGTTCTGAAGCAATCATAGAAACAAGAACTCGACAAGTATGATTAATTTCAGAGTATCTCAACAAGTGGAAGAAATTTCCTGTAGAAGATTCCACATGGGAGGATGAGAATTTTATACAGAAGCATAAAGAAATAATCAAGCGTTGAGGGCAACACTTGTTTGAAGGAGAGGGGCATTCTAAGTCCCTATATTAATAGTGTATTCCCTTATTATGTTAGTGTAGCCCCCTTATTGTTGTTGTTGTACCCCTGTAACCCCCATATTTTTATTATTGTGCCCTTCAATTATTATTGTTAGGTCAGCTAGGATTACATTGTGGCCCCATGGACTCCTATATATAGAAAGGAGGTTTTGTAATTTGTATCATCCAATAATTGTTCATTCATGTAATGTATTGGAGGTTGCCCCCTCGAAGTAGCTTATTTCTAAGGCGTTGATATCTCTTTTCTTCTATTTTTGGAGAGATAATATGGATGTGTTCAGCTACAGGTCAATGTGCCTGGAAAAAAAATAAGGTAACTGGTATATTGGTATATTTACTTATACACAGACAGTGGTGTGGTTATGGCAGTATGATGTAGGGATTGCATGGAAAAAGAGATTTTCATGAGATTTTGAAGAAGGCTTAGGTAGAGCTTTCCCTTGGAAGCACTAGAACCATGGGGATTGAGTCATGGTTTTTTTTCTAGCCTTGTGCTTTTGGTATTTTTTGGTTTGTTGTGCTTGATTTACGGTCTTTATTGTGTCTAGTGCATGGCCATGCCACTTTGTTGTAGTGTCGTATTACTATTGGTTTTCATAGTTTTCTTCTTGTTTGTTCTTTCTCGTCTTTTATGTTGTGAGACTCTTCAAAATTGGTTTGGGAAAGAGAAAGTTAATGAAGTTTGGGAAGAGCTTAATGAAACCCAATAGGTAATGTAAGACTCACATGAAGCCTGATGCATGTATAAGAGAAGTTGAAGGTAAGAGTATGACAACTGATTGAATTGGTTGGGTCCATTGGTGTAAATGGACAATGGCAGGACAATCATGAGAAACGTAATCAGGTAAGGTAAAGTGAATGGACTTGTGGTGTCAGATGCCTTGGCTAAGTTGGGGATTGTTGTTCTTAATGCCATGCATGACGTGCACAAATAAAATGAGTTATCTTAACCTAGAACTTATGATATCTGGTAATTATATGTATATATGTATGTATGTATGTCATTGTCTGACAGGTTCGTCAGGGATCATGATCGTTTTATGATGATGTTTATATGTATATACGTATGTCATTTTCTGACAGGGTCATCAGGAATCATTCTGGTAGAGGAATGATTTCTTATGCAGGGGAATGACATGAAGAGATTCCTGGTTTCATGAGGAATCAAGTGGGAAGAGTAGCCTTGACATATCTATGAGGTCAATATCATGCGAATATGAATTGGTATTATGTGATTATACTATGTCTATGTTTATGCTATGTCCGGTAATTCTAAGGGACACATCAACTGAATGAAAGTAGTGTGATGTACGACATGTTGGATCAAGCATGAATAGTGGAAATACACTAGAAACAAGGTTTCTTGGTAGAGTCAGTGTGGGGTTTATGGATGTGCAGTACTATTGTTGTATATACGTTGCACATGTTTAACCTATGATTTTGTGTGCATGAGAAGTTGTGTACATAGGGTGTTGTGTACATGTTGTTTATGCAATGTTATGTATAGATGGTGTTGTGTACATGTTGTTGATGCAGTGATGTGTAAAGATGGTAACGTGTGCATGTTGCATACGCGATGCTATGTACATATGTTGTTGTTCGCATGTTGGATATGCAGTGTTATGTACGTATGTTGTTTTGTGCATGTTTCACATGTGATGTTGTGTACATATGGTGTGGTGTGCATGTTGTACATTTGGTGCTATGTACATATGGTGTTGTGTGTATGAAGGTACATGTGTTTTTGTGTGCATATGGTGTCATGTACATGTTGTACACGAGGTGTTGTGTGCAGGTGGTGTTGTGTACATGTCGTGCATATGGTGATCTGTACATGTGGTGTTGTGTACATATTGTGTTGGTGGTGTTGTGTACATGTTTTGTAGGTGGTGCCGTGTACATATGTTACTGTGTACATGTGGTATTGTTGTACATGCGGTATTGTATGCATGTCATACATGCTGTGTTATACACATGTGGTATTATGTGCATGTTTTACATGTTGTTTTGTGTACGTGTGGTTTTGTGTGTGTTCATTGTGTAGTCGTGACATGTGTATTCATTGTGTTGTATTTTTTGTATGTATATACATTGTGATGTACACCTGGTGCAGGTGTATGTGTTGTGTTGTATGTCGGGTGTAGGTGTATGTGTTGTATGCTAGGTGTAGGTGCATGTATTGTATGGTTTTGTATGTCGTGTGTAGTTTCATGTATGTGATGCACACTATGTGTATGTGTATGTGGTTGAAGAGAAGGCACTCATTATTTTTCGGGTATGAAAACTGATCCAATGTGCATACAGAAAGGACAAAGGATACAAGTAGAAGTTAATGATTGATTAAAGGATGAGTATCATAATTTTATTTTAGTTTTAGCTATGCATGTCTTCTATGATTATGGTTTATGTTGGTCACATGTGATCTGTGATTTTGATTATGACAGTTGAGTTTTGAGCTAACTAGATGTGATATGTTTATACATGATGATTTGATCAAACAACTAGTTTTACTTGTTGTGACACGAAGTGAACAAATTACAAGTGCACCTTATTGACGAGCTACCAATGAGGTATGGTTTGAATTTATTTGAATTTAATTTTGAATCTAATGTCAGTTATGTGCTTGGTGCAGGAGAGCATGAAAATGCCCAGTTGGGTGGTTGAAATTGACTTCAAGAATTAGCAGCAACAACAAAAGAAATTGGAACAAGCAGTAGTATGTTGGTAAAACACCTCAGGAGCAAGGACATTGTGGGACACTAGTACCCAATAGTGTCTGTTGATTTCCATGAGCATGCTATGACCGGTATGATGGTTTTGAGGTAGGTATATTCCTTGGTTTTTTTACCTTATTATGCATCGAAGCCTTGCCAAGGGATGGATCAACCAGGATAGCGGATGTCGGGGAACTTGGAAGGTGAGTGACTGCATAGAAGGGGGTGACTAGATTGCCCGAGGGACTATGTAGCAGAGAAGGGAAGACTAGGAATGGATTTGTTTTGGTCATTAACATTGTCAAATGGAATCTGATGCACATTGGAAGTGTGACATGGAAAAATGAGCCGATAACTATTCACTGAGAGGACAACAACGTAGGATCATAACACTGTACATTGGATGCATTTTTTACTTTGGAAGTGGATTTTGGACTTCCTGGAAAGGAGGTGAATCCTGGTACTACTTTTGAGGGTGGATGTGTGAGCCTCTAGATTCCCTTGATGCAGATGTACGCATCATATCCTTTTACTTGTTGGTTGAGAAAATGTGCATATGTGTAACACCCTCCTCCCACATATACCCAAGTAACAAGCCAACCGGGGTAAACATGTGATGAAGAGTTACTATGATATGATTCAACTCCCTATGTGTCAGTTAAGGAAGTGGAACCGATGGGACAAAATAACACATACTTTATACACCTGCAACAGAACCCCAGGAGCCATCTAAACCTTCCACGTGACTAGACCTTAAGACAAGCTTAATTTTTGTTGCATTAATCCCCCAGTTTCTCCCTTGCCAAGCCCTCCAAGCGATTGAGAGTTGTAGTTGCTCCCATGAGCCTGCATGAGTGCGATTGCAACCTTTTTCTACCAATGTTCTTCCAGATATTGTGAGATTTAAGGTTAAATTTTAGGGCTAGGACCTAGGTCACTGCCCAAAACTCCATGACACTTCCAAGAATGAAAGATGACAATGGAAATGATACAAATGCAATTACTTGAGCAAGGACTTGACCAAACCCCTGCTAGCCATGACAGGAAATTCGTCAAACATGTCACAAATATGTACTCTACAAGTTTAAACAACATATTTGAGCGTAGGGGTCTCACACTTATCTGAGAATCATTAAGAGGCATTGATGTCTCATTACAATAATTGCATTACCATATATTAACCCATACATTCATTGTATATTCAATTTTTAACTAAAATATGATGAGAGCCATACATTTTCATTGTCATAAATCTCAGTCATAACCAACATATAACCAACAAAAATATAAAGGATATAACAACCATATAAACCACATATAAATAAGTATATTTACCCATAAAATACCAAGGAGAAAGAGCTCTTATTTATGATTTCATAGGTCAACTAGGTATGGGACTTCCACGAACCACCTGACCATAAAATAGGTTGAACCAAATATTTCTTTCAGCTAGTCACCCCCGTGCCATATTCCAAGCATGAATGTGGGATCTCATGAATCACATCATGCATAACAAAACCAGGGCTTCAAGAGGCAAAACCACCTCAACCCTCAACCAGTGATTCTACCTTACAGTCAGACATCACTAATCATCACTAGATTGGTATTTACCCAAGTTGTCCAGGGCTCTAGAAAATTTGTTCCAACCAGGGCTTCTAGGAATAGTAAATAAACCCACAGTTGTCGTTGGGCTTCTAGAGCGTTTTTCCAACAGCGCTTCTAGGACTAGTAACTCCATCCACCAAGGGCTTCCAAATCATTTTTCCAACCAAGGCATCCAGGAGTAGTAACTCAACCCAAGTTGTTACAGGGCTTCTGGAGAGTTTGTCCAACCAGGGCTTCCAGGAACTAATAAATCAACCCACAACCAAAGGAACATGGAAATAAAACAGAAAATAAAATTAAAACCCACATCACCATGACTATCTAGGAAATGGAAAGGCTAGGAAAAACCACTGTCAATCCAGGAAATCCTACATGCCAATGACAAGTCATAAACAAATAACCACATGAATATGCCATGCATGCCAAAACAAGTGAGGAAATCATACATGCATCTCGATACCTGCAAGAAAAAATCGTTGTAGTTGTTTATCCCGAAGTCATCTTGCACTTCTCTGCTCTTCCTTTACCTTCTTGCTCCAAATCCTAAGTGCACCACACTCCTCCAAGAGTGCTCCAATAAAACTCTAAGTGTCCAAGAGTATGAGAGAGATAATAGAGAGAAAATGAGAGCTTCAAAAATAAACTTATCAAAAACCATGAAATGATCCTCATAAGCGTTTTTATTAATGTGGCCTTTGTTTTCTTCATTTTTCATTATTTTCCCTTCATTTTCCTCTTCACATGCAACATGGTGACCTTTCACCTTCATTTTCTCCTATTTCCATTATTTTCATAAATAAATGCCAATAAATGCCACTTTTCCTTTCCAAAGCCTTAGCCATTTCCTTTCCCAATTTCCATAGCCATAATAAACCATATCAACACCCACACTACGATGTTTTTCCCAACATTCAACTTGGAATAAGTGTCCCATGACCAAGGCTTTATTTCACCTTTATTAAATTTTACATGGATTTTTAACTAAGGTTGTTACAATATAATGTGTATATGTATATATTATTGTAAATATTGTATCGAGATGGATTTATAAATCTCCATAAATAGTATGGTTACATGTTGGTTGAAGTGAATGTGCATAAGTATATTTGTTTGTAAATTATTGTAAATATTGTAATGAGTTGTGTTATAAATCTCTAGTAAAATGTATGATTGTCATGTTTTCAGTGGGATGTGATTGTAAATTCTACAACAAATTGTGTTATAAAGCTCCATGGGTAGTATGTTTTGGTTTTTAGCAGTATACTGGTTTATAGGTGTCATTGAACACTGAGAACGGTGTTCCCCCAAAGGGGAGGATTCTGTAACATCCCTAGTAAAAAATCCATGTAATAAAGTTAATAAAGGAAAAATAAGACCATGGTCATAGGACACATATTCAAGCTGAATGTTGGGGAAGAAATCCTAGTGTGGGTGTTCATTTGGTTTATTATGGCAAAGGGAAATTGGCAAAGGAAATGGAAAAGGCTTTGGAAAGGCATGAGAGATTAATTGGCATTTTTTATAAAAATAATGGAAATTAGGAGAAAAGGAAGATGAAAGGTCACATGTTGCATGTGAGGATGAAAATGAAGGAAAATAATGGAAAAATGAAGAAATTAAAGACCTCATTAATAAAAAGACTTCTAAGGATCAGTAGATACCTTTTTTCAGTTTTGGAGCTCTCTCTCTATTCTCTCTCTTTCTCACACTCTTCGACATACAAAGTTTTCTTGGATGACTCTAGCATTGGATCAAGGAAATCAAATGAAGGAACAAGAAGGAAAAGGGAAGTAAAGATAAAGCAAGGAAGATAAGGATCAAGAAATTACATCAAGATTACTTGCAGGTATCGATTTTCATGTGTGATTTCCTTGCTAAATTTGGCATGCATGACACATGCATGTGTGTATTTGGTTCTCTTGCTATCATTAACGTGGGATTTTCCAGGCGTGAAAGTGTTCTTCAACCTTGGCTTTCCATTTCCAGATAGCCACGGTGTGATGGGTTCTCTTGTATTTGGTTGAGATGGATTTCCGGATGGTTTCGAAACTAAGTGAAGTGGTATCTGAAAGAAAAATCACATGGCCTAGGAATCCCTGGACCAAAGAAGGTGGGATTGTGGTAAAGCTAGATTTTGTGTGCCTCGATAAGCCTAGGAATCCTCGACCGGTGAATGGCATGATATACGGTAAATATTGGAGGGTGGAGTCTCAATTAGGCCTAGGAATCCTCGACTGGTGAATGGAAATATATACATTAAATCCTGGAGGTTGGAGTCTCAATTAGGCCTAGGAACCTTAAACCAATGAATGGCGGGATATACGGTAAAGCCTAGAGACTAGGAGCGTGAAAATTCCTCTCAGTGTAGGTGGATAAATCCAATGGAAGCCATGCTTGTTTAGGACCTACTAACTCAGTGGGGATTGCAGTAAAGCCCGAGGAAACATGATTTGGTTTGGTTTTGAGTCCCACATTCATGCTTGGAATATGGCACAGGGGTGATTAGCTGAAATCAATATTTTGTTCAACCAATATATGGTGGGGTGGTTCATGGAAGTCCCATACCTGGTTGGATTTTTCATTCATTAATAAGAGCTTCTTCTCCCTAGTATTTCATGTGTAAATAAATTGGATTATATGTGGATTATATGGTTTTTATATCCTTGTTATTTTTGTTGGTTATATGTTAGTTATGAGTATGTTTTATGACAGACTTGATGTGTGGATCTCATCATGTTTTTATTAGTATATGAATGTACAATGAATCTATGACCTAATAAATGATAATGCAACTATTGTGATATGGAAACAATGTTTCTTTACGAATCTCAGATAAGTATGAGACCCCTATGCTCAGATATGTGGTTATGACCTGTAGATTACATATTTGTGACATGTTTGATGAAATGATTATCATGGCTAGTAGGGGTCAGATCAAGTACTTTCACTATTAATTGTATTAGTGGTTTTGTTCTTGAGTTATTTATCCTTTCTGAAGTTTTCATGAAGTTTTGGGCAGTGACCTCAGACATAGCCCTGAAAAAATGGCCTAGAATTTGGGGTCGCTGACACAAAACTACCTGGAAAAGTCCATGATCGCTGGCATGTATTGTTGTGGGAGCGACAAGAAAGCACCAATCGCATGCATGGCTTGTCATGGGAGCAGTTGAGGGTTTAAATCAGTAAAATGTGAAGTTGCCTCAAGGGTTGATCACCTGGAAGGGTTGGTTGGCTCCTGAAGGTTCTGTAGCATGTGTGGAATATTAGTTTGGTTTCGTTATGTCGGTTCCACTTCCTTAACTATACATGGGGATTTGAATCACATCATAGTAGCCTCTCATCACATATTTACCCCAGTGGACCAGTTAGCTTGGGTAAATGTGGGAGGAGGGTGTTACATATTGAATGGTCATATCACTATTGATTTGTTGTTCTTGTTTTCTTGCATGAGGTTGCAAGGGAGTATGTTATTATCCCTTCACTCATGTTAGGAATTTAAATACATCAGTCCCTTGCTTGCACACTTGTCAGACTCCATGGTTGTGACAAAACAAATCCCAAGCAAATAGTCCTCCACAACTCTGGAAATATGTGTCCCTAGACTCGACCCTTTTTTTTAATCAAATAAGTTCATTATTTACAGTGGTGGAAAATTAACCAGGGGCTATCACAATTTCACCGAAAGTCATGTCGTCAGATTCCACTGAAAAAAACCAAAAAATCGCTTTATTAGACCATGCATGTGATATTAATATAAAATAACATAAAACTAAACATTGAAAAAACAAAACAATGCATTATTATAAATAGTTTTAGTATATATGTTCTACGTTTTGGAGGGTTTTCCGGCATATTTTCTAGTTTGAATTGTCTAGAATCCAATAGGGATTTA
Source organism: Pinus albicaulis (assembly GCA_034641835.2). Lineage (NCBI taxonomy): Eukaryota > Viridiplantae > Streptophyta > Pinopsida > Pinales > Pinaceae > Pinus > Pinus albicaulis. The sequence goes on from CM076577.1 coordinate 1,158,290,524, forward strand.
TTGGATTAAAAGTTTGAGTTGTAAACTCTCCACAATCTAAGTGCCCCAAGGGTTTTTCGGGGTGTTGAATCCATATGTATAGTCAAAAGCCCATTTTAAATAACAAAAATTAAAATTTGGCAAAAAAAAACTAACCAAATTTCGGCCAAATGTCCAAAACATAACATGTTTAGACAACACTTTATAAATATAGTACTATTTTTCCATTCAAAATATGAATTGAATTTTCCATAAAATATTGTCATGAAAACTAGAAATTATAAAACCAAATATTAAAGAAATTGAATTATATTGTTACTAGAATTAGAAATATCAATTACATAGCAAATTGAAATAGAAATAGACATATACATATATGTAATAGAAATAGACATATACATATTTGTTGTTGACAATAAAACAATTAGCTATTGTTATTCATCTTAAATCATAAAATGATTCATATTTAAAGATATAAATTCTCTCCTAATTGAGACGAGGGAAATGAGGCATTCATATATTATGGCTCGGTTTAGTTGGAGATTTTGTGTAAGTACTATGTAAGTAATATTAATAATATAAAATATAAATATAAATAGAAATTGATATTAAAAATTTGAAATTGATATTTACATTGAAACAATACATTAATTTCATTGTACAAATTTTCATCATTTTTATATCAAAGTATCTATAAATTGACATGTACATTGAAATATCAACGTGCTAGAAATAAAAATAAAAATTAGCATATAAACAAAAATAAATGCATTGATTTTAGTCTATATTTTAATCATGTCTAGATCAACACATCTAAAAATTGACATATAGATCAATGCATTGGAAGTTGAATAGAAATTGAAATTAAATTCACATGTACACTGAAGTCAACACATTGAAAATTAACATGTAAATTTAAATCAATAATTATGTATATCTATATTGAATAGAAATATAAATTTATATGTACATTGAAATCCATGCATTAAAATTAAATAGAAATAAAATTAAAATTTAACATGTACACTAAAATTAACAATTATGTATATGTAGACTAAATAGAAATAGAAAGTGACATGTATATTGAAATCAATGTATTAGAAATTGAATATAAATATAAATAGAGAATTATATGTACACCGAAATCAAAGCATTACTTTCAATGTATATTTTTCATCATTCAACATCATTATTTTATTAGTTCCGACAATAACACGAAGTATAGAAATCAATTTCTAATCAACATTTTTAATAGTCATAGTTGACTTTTAAAAATTTGATAGATATTCTATAGTTTATTGTGATGTTTCGAAAAAATAAATAATTGTGAGAATATTGTAAACTAAATCAACAATTATGTACATGTATATTAAATAGAAATACAAATTAACATGTCTATTGAAATCAATGCATTAAAAATTAAATATAAATAGATATAGAGAATGACATGCACACCAAAACCAAAACATTACTTTCAATGTATATTTTTCATCATTCAACATGGTTACTTTATTAGTTGTGACCATAGGAGGATGTAAATAAATCAATTTCCAATCAAAATTTTCAATAACCATAGTTAAATTTTAAAATTTTGATAAATATTATATATTTTATTATGATGCGTTGAAAAATTAAATAATTGTGAAATTATTGTAAATAAAATAAACAATTATTTAATTTTTAGAAAATGCAATTTTGAACTTTTAATTAGTTAAAACATATGAAAACAATAATTAACTATATGGAACATTATATATATATATATATATATATATATAGTGAGTCTAATGGTTAAGAGAATGTGTTTCCTTATAAGTGGTCATTTTTTCAAAACCAGAAAGATAGTGTGTATTCTTTCATAGATTTTAGCAATCAAATCACTATGCAAAAGTGGGTCCCTTTTCCCACAAACAAAGAGATCTCAAACACCAATTTGATATCTGACTTAACCGAAATCTTAAAATTATATAACTATAACTATATATTTTTAACTATATATCACATCCTATATATCTATCCTATTTCTCCAACCACTATTATCACGTATTCTTATAGTAATAATGGGACTCTATTATCCACTCTATTATGTAATAATGGGATTCTACTATCCACCCTATGAATTTGAACATTTGTTTTTCCTCCTTCAATATACACTTGTTATGTTTGAATCCAACAAAATACCTTCAAAACGTTTCCTAAATATTGTTTATTGAATATTAAAGCCACTTAATTTTTACTCTATGACATAATTATGCACAAATTGGCCCATCTCATCAACTGACCACGTGGATTCTAATTATACAATTCTAGTGCATTAGGTTGTTGTTGTTGTTTTTTTTTTTTCAAGTAAGAAAAAAACGTTGTAGTATTACAGTTCATATTCAATCAAATACGAGTGATTACATCATAAGAAATTACACCCAATTTTAGTCTCGAAGAATCCAGCAATTGGAAACCCAATCCTCTAAGCATTTACCAGAACAACCCATGAATAAAAAATCCCATAATGGCCTCCGGTTTTACTGGAATTCAATGCCTCACAATACAAGAAACAACTGAAACTCAGATATTGAGTGATCTCTGAGACGCCTAAATGAAGAAAAAACGAGATTCAGAATGAATCCTGTCTGATGAAGCAATGCCAAGAACAGAGTCAATGCTAAGAAGCCACCAGCAGCCTCGCTTGCAGAAGAAGGCTCGCTTTCACCCAACATCGAAGAAACAAATTAGAAAACAGGTTCGATTTTAGAAGAAGGTCCCCATCATCTGTCGACTGTTAAGGAATAGGGAGTATCCGAGTGTCGAGGAAAAGGGAACCCCTATAGAGATGAATATGAAACTCTCCAGAAGGACTGTCTAGTCCTTTCTTTGATAACTTATCAGCTCTAGTATTCAAATCTCTATAGATGTGTTCAATACTATATGACTGAAATTTCTTTAGAATGTTTCTAATTCTCTGAATCCAACCAAAAAAGCAATGGATTTGCAGATTACAGCGATCATTGATCCCATCTATAGTAATCTTCGAGTCTCCGTATATATAGATGTCTAAGAGTTTTAGATTATATGCAATGTACAGACCTCCCCAGAGTGCCATAATTTCATCCTTATTGTTTGAGCCAGAGCCCCCGTTCCAATAGATTTGATAGTGGTCGTTGTTGTGAAGACAAATCCAAGCCCCGCAGCTGCATATTCCATTGATGCATGCACCATCGAAAAATAATGTCGGGAGAATGATCCGATGAGGTCTAATTCGTCCAGAAAGATCTTTTATATCAGAGACGATGCATGAATTTATATTGATCTAAGTCGAGATATCCTTAATGATCAAGGCAGAGTGAGGAGCGGAATCTTCAAAAATACATCGATTTCTGGCAATCCATATTTCCCATATAACATAGAAAGGTGTAGTGTTTAATGGATATGAGACTCTAGCCCATGATGTAATAGTTTGTATACAATCAGAAGGTTGCCAAGATGAATCGCGAATAACACCTGAGAAATGCATCCAAATCGAAAGGCTGAAAGGGCAAGTAAAAAAGAGATGTGATGAGGTTTCTTCCTGCAATCGACAGAAGGGGCATCTTCCAGGACCCATAAAGCCCCGCCTACATAAAACATCCCAAGTCAATATTTTATTTTTCCATAATAGCCAGGTAAATAATACAATCTTGTTTGGAATATTTAGGTGCCAGACAAAGTAGAAGGGAGACAGCGCAGCAAAAGGATTTGGCTGAATGAGATTTTCATAAATGTCCTTCACAATTAAGCCCGATCCAGATGTTCTTCCGTTTCAAGTCAGTTGGTCACCATTTCTGTTATACGATAGTCCCAATCCTTGTAGAATTTTTTTATACTCGTTCCATGCCGGTAAATCAATTCCATATATGCCCAGCCTGTCAGCGGATTTCCAAATGGGAGCATCAAGGGACCAGTAGAGGATAAGGTCCGATAAAGTAAATATGCCCATCTGCTGTAATCTGTGTAATAAGTGTTCATATATCTGATATTGTTTAGAGGATGAAAATATCCTGTCAATCCCAATGAAAATATTACGCCCATTCCCAAATTTCCACTCAAGTCTTTGACTCAGCAAGGGCATGATCTTGCAAAAACTGATCCAAATTGCATATGCCCGACGCGCCTTGATAGATCCACCCGAATAAAGAAGATTTAATGGATCACTCTGTATGTATTTAAGTCTAATGATGCTCGATCATTTTCCATCACAATTAAGGGCACGCCAAAGGGATTTTATCAATAAAGCATTGGCGAAAGATCTAATGTTTAGTAATCCCCAACCTCCATTTCTTTTCGGAATCGATAGTTCGCTCAATTTTCAAATATGTGTGTTAGTGTGATCAGGATATGAACCCCATAGGAAGTTTGCAATCATAGAATTGATTTTGTTTACTATGTATGCCGGAAGGAAATAAAGGTACGACCAGTAGACAACATATTGTGACAGAACAACCATTATCAATATGTATCTACCTCCCATCGAAAGTGATCTGTTTTGCCACTTGTTTATCTTGTTGCTAAACTTTTCGACAAGCCAGATCTAGTTAGCAGTAGTATAAGAGCATGCCTTCAGTCTAAATCCTAGGTAGGTGAGTCCCTTAGAAATATGGCGACTGTTTGTTCCCATAAAAGCTGCTATGAATTTTATTTCCTCCATGTCACCCTCGTTGTATATAAGAAGGGATTTGTCATTATTGATGCAAAGCCTAGAGGCATGCCGAAATCAGATGAGGATATAGAGCAAGTAAAACCACTGATTTCTGTTGAGCATACCGAATACTAATAAATCATCAGCAAATAGTGAGTGCATGACAGTTACCAAAGGGGAGAAAGGTAGACCTTTAAAGTAGCCTCGTTCCTCTGCCATCTTCATAACATTGCTGAAGCAGTCCATGATTAGAATAAAAATGAGGGGGGATAATTAACATCCCTGCCTCAGACCCCTTTCAGCTCCAAAGAATGCAGTCGGAATACTATTTATGAGGTCTGCATATTGCACAGAGGTGATAAAGGCCATAACCCACCTGAGAGACCTCATTGAGAAACCGATCTTGAGGATAATAAGTCGAATAAAAGACCAATCAGCAGAGTTGAATGCCTTCTTAATATCAATCTTCATGATGATTACCTCAGATTTGTTTGCATGAATCGAATGAAGAGCCTCCTGAGCAATCGCGATTGCATCATGTATGGACCTTCCACCCAGAAATCCAAATTTCTCTTTTGAAATCCTAGACAATAAGGTTGCTCGGATTCTGTTTGCAATTATTTTAGAATTTAGCTTGTATATTACATTACAATGTGCAATAGGCCTATATTCTAAGAAATTTTCAGGGGAAGATGATTTTGCAATGATAGTTAGAAAATTTGAATTCATATCAGCAGGAACAAGACCTGTTACTCTAATCTGTTCGGCCACCGTGAGGATCTCATCCGCCATTAAATCAAAGAAGTGTGAGTAAAATTCGGCTGGCTAGCCGTCTAGGCTAGGAATTTTGTCCTGGGCAAAATCCTTTAGAGAGTATTCAATATCTTTCTTGGTTATCTCTGCTTCCAAGATTTCATTTGCCGCCTGGTCAAACATAATTGGTAAGTGTTGTAAAAACCATGTTTGATTTAGCGAGTAAATCTCATTATCAGCTTTATAAAAGTCAGAGAAATATTTGAATGCCTCGATTTGTATTTTAGAATTTGTATACTTCATCGAGCCATCAGCCGCCTTAATATTCCAGATAGAGTTTTTGTTCCTGCATCCATTGGCACAATTGTGAAAAAACTTAGTATTAAGGTCGCCCTATTTCAGCCATTGCACTCTGCTTTTTAATTTCCATGTTGTTTCTGGTATCCTTAGTATTTCAATCTTTCTTGTCTCCAGCATTTTGTGAGTGAAAAATGTTAAAGAATTAGGTGCCGAATCGTTCATTTGTTTAAATATTTGTTGAATTTTATTTTCAATGTCCCTGAGCTCTTTATCAAGACTGGATTTCTTATCCTTATGCCAAGTCTTTACAATAGATTTTAATCTGTGCAGCTTATCTGTGAATTTTCTCCATCCATCAAGACCGTAGACATTATCCTCCTGATTCCAAAATTCGATCACCAGTTTATTGAATGTTGGATCTTGTAACCAAATTTTGTTGAATTTAAAGGGGATTCCACTCGTTCCTTTCCTCCCATTTCCACGTTAATGAGATAGTCATATGATCAGATGAGCATAAACGAAAACCCACTGTTCTGACATTTCCCAGCATTGTATCGAGAGGAACCTTCATCATAATGCGGTCAACACGTTTGCCGATGAAATTGTGGCCACTGCATCTATTCGTCCATGTAGGGACAAGAGGAGATGGCTTGATGTCGATGAAGCCCGAATCCAAGAATATTTTTCCAATCTTATCAGCCAAAGGATCCCTCCATGCCCTATCACCCCAGGACTCATCCACCAAGAGAGAAGCATTATAGTCCCCAATAATCATTATATATTTGATATTCAATATACCAGATTGATCCATTCGATCCCAGAAGGAGGCTCGATTTCTACATGGAGCATATAGATTAACAATATGAATTTTTTCCCCCAACCCTCTGATATTTCCATAGAGTAGAATACCTCCAAAAAACTTGTAAGCTCTAATACTAAAAATGGAAGGATCCCATGCTACTATTAATCCCCCTGACCTATATTCCACATCCACCCCCACAACGTTCCAATTTGGTCTGATCTTAAGAATTACATCTATTGTAATGGTCCTACTACATAAAGTCTCCTGGAGAAGAATCATCGAAGGCAGAAAATCAGAGAAAATTTTATTCAGGCAGAGTTTTTTTGAGGATCCGCCTACCCCTTTGATATTTAAGAATAAGATAGTCATCATATTCGAGATGTATTGGGGATGCCCGCTCTAACGCCCCGAAGATCAGCTGATGACACAATTAGCACATCATGTAGGTCAATCAATTCACCCTGAAACAATGACTTTGTTTTCATTCGACCTCTAAAATGTCTGGACCCATTTTTGGAGGTTTTTCGAAGTCGATTCTGGAGAAATGTGTAGACCAGAAGAAGTAGATGGTTTTCCATATACTGTGAGTGCTGCTAAATCTAGCAAAGAGTTGTGTAGAATTGCCTCTAAGTCGCTGTCAACGATATTTTTAGGTGATTCTGGACAAAGTGGAGGAATTGGTATAATATGTTTAGGTGATTCAGGACAAAGTGGTGGAATCAGTTCAATTAGAGAAGTTGGAGAGGCCTGTTCAAGTGGTGGCATAGAAGGAGACACCTCTAACAGATCGGATGTGAGGAGATGTCGTGGAAAGGTGTGAAGATCTGGTATTATAACTCCCTGTGGTTCATCAAGTGGAATTTCATAGTGTGGTGGGATGGACTTAAGAGATGAAGATGATTTTTGAGAGAGAGAAATGTCCAGGTTATCAGATTTATTCCTGGTCTTATTAATCTTTTGAGAAGTAGAGTGAAAATCAGATGAGGTTGATTTAACAGAGTTTTTGGAAAGGGGAGTTGTCTTACCATAATCAGAGCCATTTCATTTTTGTTGTTTTTTCCATATTGTGAGGTGTCTGCCTTCTCTGCAACGATCCCTTCTCCAGTAACACATTGGACAGGTTTTTTGTACATGACCCATGTGATGGAAAATTAGACATCTAAATGGGATGCCCCAGTAGTCTATTCTCTGGCGATGAGTTCGTTGTCCCCAAATGAGATGCACGTCAGATGGAAATCCTCCTTGCAGAGTGACTTCAACTAATATCCAAGCAATTCGCTTGTCCACTGCGTCAATACATTGGCGGTCCAGATACTTTGTAATCCCAATCGAATTTTCAATAGCTTGTAAGGTCTTTAAAGTCCAAAATTCGAGCAGCAAGCCTGGTAATTTTACCCAAATAAAATTGCTCTTTGGAGCATCTATAACAGGGTTAAATCCCAAATACCATGGGAGAAATTGAATGAAGCTTCTTCCTTTGACCCAAGTTCGATTCATGATCTTTTTGCAATCCTCTTCATGCAGGAAATGCACACTAAACCAGTTCCCCAGCATTATGCTTACTTTGGGAGTGTATCCCAGTATTGGTGTCCAGTTTTATTTAACCCATTCAGTCATATCTACAGAAAGATCCTCTGGAAATAGCCACTTGCCAATCAAAGATCGTTTCTGTAATCCTGCCACTCCATTCCAAAGATCATTGTGTTCCAAAAATATTTGTTTTACAGAGGTGGCAGGTTTATAACATTTGTCTTTGTAAGAGTTCTTTCTCTGGTGTAATTCCTGTTGTGCATCTGTGTGAGGATGTTCTTGATTTGTATATATACCTTGACTATTACTTCCCCGATCCTGTGTCTTATCAGCTCTATTGAATTCAGCACTCATGGTCTCGTTCTATGTTCACTAAATTCTTAATCAAATCTTGCAGAGTTTTCTTATTCCTGATTTTGATTCAATTTATCTCTGTTTCTTGAATCATGTAGAGTTTTCTTGTTCTAGACTTCAACTCAATAGATGGTTGTTTCTTAATCAAATCCTGTAGAGTTTTCTTGTTCCTGATTTTAATTTAATAGATCTTTGTTTCTTGAATCATGCAGAGTTTTCTTGTTCCAGACTTCAATTCAATATATGGTTGTTTCTTAATCAAATTCTGCAAAGTTTTATTGTTCCTGTTTTCAATTCAATGGATCGTTGTTTCTTGAATCATGCAGAGTTTTCTTGTTCCTGAGTTCAATTCAATAGATCTTTGTTTCTTGATCCTAACGAGAAGAAATTCAAGAAAGGATTACTAGAGTTCTTGCCCATCAAGAAAATGAATTTCGTTGATGAACCATGGGGGCCTGATACAATAACTTAATTAAATATAAAATCTCGTATCAATAATGACCTCTCTTTGTTCCTCCTCATAATCCGATGAAATTGGGAGACATTCAAAGACTTGCAGCTTCATGGAATTGTGAAATTCCTTTATTTGCTAGCCGATTTGTGGAAATTTCTCTTGCCGACTTGCCGTGGACAAATGTTTGTTGCAATCAATTACACAGTGACAAAAACAATGAATAGATGCCCTATTTCGTGGCTATGTGCAGGTGGTTCATTCAGCCTGCCAATTCAAAAATTCTCTACCTATTACTGCGACTCAAGAGGTCAGATCTAGTTATCATATCACCATGAATTTCCAAGACAATGGAATAGCTTATTCGAACAAGGATGCTCATAAATTTTCTCAAACAAATCAAAATCCTCGGTCTGGGATTGCGAGAGTAGCCTCTACAACTCATTCGAATTACGATCCTTAATTTTTCTGCTCAACTCTTATACGTTGTAAAGCTAGCTCCTCTAATTATAATGCCTCCATTATAATCAATAATCGCTGACCTCCTTACCCATCAACACATTACCAAAATATGACTATGTTACTATCTTGAAGTCGCCAGGTCGCATTTCAACCCAAGTAGCCCGAATTGTGACTTAATACAAGCTGCAACTCGCTAGGTCGCATTCCAACCCAAGTAGCCCAAATTGCGACTCAATACAATTTGCGACTGCTCACAACCTGCGACTTGTGACTACGTTGTGGCAAGTTGCGACTTGTGACTGTGCTGTGGCAAGCTGCAAATTGCAACTTTTACCTCTCAAACTACGACTTGCAAGATTTAAAGTTCAAGTTTTGGCAGCGACGAGATAATAAATGAGATGCTTTAGGGATCTATGAGGCGAGGATTGTTGTGAGGATCTGTTCCAACCCCCTGACGCGCGGCCGAAATCCTCCACACTATAAAAACCTGCAAGATTTGTTGCAGGGTTTCTAGGAAGAGCGAAAAAATGTAGGGTTTCTGTGGATCTTCCAAGCAGTTTAATCTCAGGTAGTTTAGCGATTCACTTTGATTGTCGTAGAGTATGGTTTCCAACTTCCCATAGGTTCTGGAGGAAGAAGGCAAGGCAATCTATTCGAAGTGGATGGATTCATTGAAATCAGGGGTCGTGGTGAGGCTGTGAATCTGCCCAGGCCTCCTGCGCTTTATCCCACTTGTGTAGCGTGTTGTTAGTGGACGCACTTAGAGAGTGAGGTAAGCAACGATGTTGGAAGTTTAATATTGTATCTGGACCTCCAAGCTATATCGCAAGATCCTCATCTAAATCACATTCGTGAGATATGCATTTTCTTGCCTGATTGACGCCAAGAAAATAATGCGCAGAAACCAGCTAGATTAGGTAAAGCACCTGCTATACAAATCGCAGATTCTAAATATGACGCAACTTCCGTAGGTCGTAATATTCATTGAGGTCGCCAAGTTGCATTTCACAGCCTCAAGAATATGGTCAAGAAACATGAATCTTTCCCCACTTCAACTATGCGACCTTTTTCAATCGCCCGGTCGCAAAATCGCACCTGAAGGAGTCAACTAGTGGTGCGACCCATCCTTTTCAGCGACCGTGCAACCTCGCCAAGTCGCTGGGTAGCAAAATCGAACTTGAGGGAGTCAACGATTAGTGTGACCAATCCTCTCCAATGAATATTCAACCTCACAGATATTTGCTTCTCAACCATGCGAGATCCTCCTACCACTTCCTTTGCAGCAAGAAATAATGGAATGAAAGATCAATACACTGAGAAATTTTCCAAAGTGAAAGTCAGTGTGAATCAGAGGAGGCATTCAATTCACATTACCCATAATCTGGTTATGCCACGATTATTCAACGGATCATAATTTACAGAAGATTTTGTTCCAAAATATAGGCAAACTGTGTCATGAACCATGTTTGAAGGTTGCGATAAGGGCCAAGGGAAAGTTGCAAATCCAGCAAGGCCCTGAGCAAACTTAGCTTGACTACTTACCCAAATTGCGACTCAATAAAAGTTACGATTGTGCGACTCGCCAGGTCGCATTCCAACACAAGTAGCCCAAATTGCGACTCAATACAAGTTGCGACTGTGCGACCGCTCACAACCTGCGACTTGCAACTACGTTATGGCAAGTTGTAAGTTGCAACTATGCTGTGGCAAGCTGCGACTTGCGACTTTCACCTCTCAAACTGTGACTTGTGAGATTTAAAGTTCAAGTGGTGTAAAAATGCGGGATGCCACCATGGACCAGAGTTTTGCTAAAAATCTTTATCTGACCTGCCCTACCAGTACCACTGTTAACACCACCAAATTGGATATTCGCACTCCAAATGTGTTCGACAACAAATACTACGTCGATCTCCTCAATGTCTTTGCGAGCTCGCTTTTGAAGACTGTAATCGTTATTTTTTTTTCCCTTTTGCAATTTCCATTTGGGAGGAAGTCACTAAATTGCTCAAGATCAATGTCGAGGTGGATATATATTCTATCATTTATTTCATTCTTTGGACCTCCAGGCTGAAATCATTTAGAGCCATTCAATTGTATGTATTTTGGGGCATTTGGTGTTCTATGAATGCCAACAATTTTTTAGAATAAGCTTTTGGATGTGATGATCAATAGTCTCAAAATTCTCACCTACTTTGTCGAGATTGACCCATGGAGTCCAAAGCCCCACCAATGCTCAGTTTCCTATAAGGACTTGGGGGAATTATTTCCCATCGCGTATTTTGAAGGGGCTTTGTCTAGAGGGTAATGTGGATGTGGTCTATATATTAAACTTAATCTTTATCAAGCCTTTAGTTTCCTCTGCATTACCTAGTTCAAAATTCATGTTAGAGGTGGTGGCTCTATGAGGGGTGTTTCAGTGCGTTGCTTGGCTTGTCATCGAGAAGATTCTGGTTGTTTGTGATTCAAAATTGGTCATTAAGTGGGTTCAAGTGGAAGATTTCTCTTGAGGTGCCTGCCTTATATCATTGGATGGATATCATCAAGTCCTTGTTGCCCTCCTTCCCTATCATTTCCTTCCAACATATTTATCGGGAACAGAATTCAGAGACAAATTCCTTATCCAAGCACAGGGTTTCTCGGTAGCCTGGGTTGATGTTTTATGAATTCCTGTAAATGACACTATATGTGATTCATGATCATTTGGTTCTTAGTCCTGATCAACGTACATTTTGCTCTATTTTTTTCCTTTTTTTACTACTTTAGTATTGAGTCTTTTTTTTCTTCTGATGGTGTTTTCTTTTTGGGATATATCCAGTGCTGGCTAGAAGTTCTCTTGTAAGGCTATTGTTTAGGAGTTGCGTGAAATTTCTTCTCTGGTCATTGCTGGATTCATATGGTCTATTTTGGCTTTCTCTCGTATATGCTATAGGGACAAATAAATACCATGGTATAGGGAGGGTATTGGAAATAATACTTCCATGTGTTGTTGTGAGTTGTCATTGAGAGTTCCCAAATTTTAATCTAGAAGTTGTTATTTCCTATGTATGAGTTGTATTCACGATTTAGAAGTGTGGAAGTGAGAAATGTATGTCCTATATGTGTAAATTTTGTGATCAATAAAAATATCTAAGTGTATGTTTTGTGTTTTGTGTAATCGCTCTTTGATCTCTCTCTATTTTTCTAACATGGTACCAGAGCTCGTTCAGCCTTGAATCTCTCACGAGAGGGGATGGGATCTTTCAATTTTAGCCATGATACTCCTTTGTACAGAAATTAGTTTAATAGAGTGTTTGATTTATTGTTTGTGTGAATCTTTTGTGTGAATATTTGATTATGTGTGGATTGTGGATAGTTGCATGCAAAGGAGAATTGTGAAGATCTAGTGTTGTTGTTGTTGTGTGAAGTTCCATTGTGGAAAAATATTTGTAAAAGAAGAAGATACCTGCTTTTGAAGAAGTTGGATCAACATAGATTTTATTTGATCTAGTGTGGATCTACAATTGAAAGCAATTTCTACATGTTTTAAATGGTGGTTCTCGAGATTATCATATGGTGCAAGATGTATAATTGCGACATGCAGGTGGAATGTTGAAATTTCTCATTCTAGATCTAAACTAATAAAATATTGTGGTATTTTTTTTATCCAGAGGTCAAGATCCAAACTCTATAGATCTGATGGAAAATACCAATATGAAAATTTATTATTATTATATTTGATCTTATCTGCACATATCTTGTCTATGTACGTTTTGGTGGTTGGTGTTTGTATTTCTATTGGTTATAAAAAGGGGTTGTGGTTCTTAAATTGGAAGCCCCGATGTCTGAAACATCAATTCTTGTGTGTTTTTATTGGTTATAAAAAGAGTTGGTGGTTCTTAAACTAGAATCCCCGGTGTTCGCAACATCAATTCTTGTGTCTTAGTGAGGTCAAGTTGTTTGATAAACTTTTGAACACATTAAGTATCCAGACCTCCAGCCTAGAAAATAACATACAGCCGAAAGAGAAATATCCGATAGATGGTGGTTGGTCCATAGGATGGTTCATTATTGGACGAATATTATCACGAAATGCCTGATGAGCCGAGGTGTCAATATTGTTGATCTTGCAAGGTTCATCAACGATGGTCAAAGGTGGTTATGTTTTAAATGGAGGTCAAATGATAACTCGAAGATGTGGTAGTGAAAGAACAACGTTTTCAAGTTTCCAGAGTGGATGTGAGTTTTGATGAGGACCAGTTAGACATAGGTTATCCTTGTTGTAATATGTGTTTCAATGTTTTCCATGTAAGCATTAAAGGAGGGTATTGGAAGTAATTATTTCATGTTGTCATTAAAAGTTCCCAAGCATCAATCTAGAAAATTTTGTTTCCTATATATGAGTTGTAGTCATGATCTAGATGTGTGGAATTCAGAGATTTATGTCCTATATATGTGCAACCGTTGTGATCAATAAAAATATATAGTGTGGTTTTGTGTTATGTGTAATTCCTCTTTGATCTCTCTCTATTTTCTAACATAAAAGAGAGAAAAGAGAGATTGTGCACATAACACAAAACCACACTTAATTATTTTTATTGATCACAACAATTACACATATATAGGACATAAATGTCTGACTTCCACACTTTTAGATCATGACTACAACTCATACATAAGAAGCAACAACTTCAGGATTGATGTTTGGGAACTCACAATGACAACTCACAACAATACATGGAAGCATTACTTCCAATACCCTCCCTTAATTCCTACATGAAAAACATTGAACACACATATTACAACAACAAGGATAATCTCTATCTAACTGGTCTTCATCAACACTCACATCCACTCTAGAATCTCGCAAACACCACTCTTTCACCACCACATCTTTGAGCTATCACTTGACCTTCATTTAAAACGTAACCTCCTTTGACCATCATTGATGAACCTTTGCAAGATCAACAATATTGACACCTCAGCTCATAAGGGCTTCCACGATAAGAGTTGTCAAGTAATGAACCATCCTATGGACCAACCACCATATGTCAGATATTTCGCTTTCAACTATCCATCAATTGCTAGGATGGAGGTCTAGATACTGAATGTATTCAAAAGTTGATCAAACAACTTGACCTTACTAACACACAAGAATTGATGTTTCAGACATCGGGGTTTCCAGTTTAAAAACCAACCCTTTTTATGACCAATAAAAACACACAAGAATTGATGTTTCAGACACCGAGGCTTCTAGTTTAAGAACCACCAACCCTTTTTATAACAAAAAAAAAACACAATCACCAACAAAACACCAAAACTTACAGTGACAAATCAATGACTTCTCTTTATTGATTAATGCAAATCAAATCAAAGCTAATAATAACAACATTGCATACCGGTATTTGTCATTAGTTGTACAACGTTTGGATCTCTATCTCTGGCTAAACAATACCACAATATTTTATTAATTCAGATTTAGAATGAGAAATGCCAACATTACACCTGCATGCCACAACCATACATCTTGCACCATCTGATAATCTTGAGAACCACTTTTTAAAACATGTAGACATTGCTCTCAATTGTAGATCCACACTAGATCAAACCAAATCTATGTTGATCGAGTTTTTTCACAAGCATATCTCTTATTTTACAAAGATTTGTCCACAATGGAACTTCATACAACAACAACAACACTGTATCTTCAAAATTCTCCTTTGCATGTAACAATCTACACACATCAAATATTCACACAAACAATTGATCAAACACTCTATTAAACTAATCTATGTACAAAGGAGTATCATGGCTAAAATTGCATGATCTTAGCCCCTCCCCTGAGAAAGTGATTGCTGAACCAACTCCGATACCATATTAGAAAAAATTTTAAAAGCAAAAAAAGATTGTGTTCACAACACAAAGCAACACTTAATTATATTTACTGATCACAATAGTTACACATATATAGGACATACATTTCTGACTTCAACACTTATAGATCATGACTACAACTAATACATAAGAAACAACAACTTGTAAATTGACACTTGGAAATTCACAATAACAACTCACAACAACATATAGAAATGTCACTTCTAATATTTGACAGTATTTTCTTTTTAACATCTTGCGAGTACTAGCCAAAAGTTCTCTGGTAAAACTATTATTTAAGCGTGAAAGTTCTTCTCTCGTCGTTGCTAGATTCATATGATCTATTTTGGTTTTATGTGGGATGTGGTTTTATGTGGGATGTGTGGCCGAATGGAAGGACGTGTTTACGTTGCTTTCCTTTAGTTTCGAGCCTTTTCATGTTTCATGGGCGTAAGGAGACGGGTGTATTGATCCCTGTAACACATGTAAACCCCTTTTTTATAATGAAAAATGTTTGTTTGTTTTTTTCTATTGAAAATTTGTTTTAGCAAATAATAATAATTAATTGTGGCAAACGTTGTACTCATATCATAGGATTTTGCACATAATCCAACGGGGAAACTTGTCCAAATGAGTGTGTTGAATTACATTGGAGTTGCAACTTCTAAACTAATGAAAATAGTGAAGTTTTTTTTTGGAAAATATTAAAATATTAATATTAATAACTTTTTAATATAAGTTTTAATATTGATTTTAATTTGAAAATTCATTATTAATATTAATATAAAGTAATATGAGTTGATTTTATTATTATTAATATTTATATTAATTTTATTTTTAATGCTAATTATTAATATTATTGTTATTAATAATATTAACATTATTACTATACAAAAATTAATATTAATAATGACAATATTAATAGTACTAATATTAATATTAATAGTGATAAATAATATTAATAAATTTTAATTTATAACATTTATTATTATTATTATTATTATTTTAATTTATTAATATTTCTAATACTAATATTAATTAATAAATTTAAATATTAATGTCATTAATATTTATAGTATTTTATTAATATTAATATTAAATAATATGAATACAAATATTAATATTAATATTGTTTTTAATCTTATTAATATTTATAACTATTAATTTTAATATTAATTATTAATATTAATAACATTAAATACTATTATTATGGTCAACCATGGTCCAATGTCGTATTGTGATAAAGATTGTCTCAATATGAAAATAAATCATGGTCCAATGTTGCATTATGTCAAATATTGTTTCAATATGAAAATCAACCATGGTCCAACGTCTCATTATGTCAAATATTGTCTCAATATGAAAATCAACCATGGTCCAACGTCGCATTGTGACAAAGATTGTGTCGATATGAAAATCAATCATGGTCAATGATGGTCAAATATGTTTATTTTAGGGTTTATAATATTTATTCAAACATCACATTGTGACAAATATTGTCGCAATATGAAAATCAATCATGGTCAACCATGGTTCAACGTCACATTGTGACAAAGATTGTCTTAATATGAAAATAAACCATGGTCAACCATCATCAACCATGGTTAACTATGTTCCAACATTGCATTGTGACAAATATTGTGTCAATATGAAAATCAACCATGTTAATCATGGTCAACCATGGTTAACCAAGGTCTATAATCATGGTCACATTGTAACAAAGATTGTCTCCTTGTCCAACGTTACATTATGACAACCATGGTCAACCATGGTCCAACGTCGCATTCTGATAAAGATTTTATCAATATGATAATTAACCATGGTTCAACATTGCATTGTGACAAAGATTGTCTCAATATGAAAATCGAACATGGTCAACCATGGTCCAACGTCACATTATGACAAAGATTGGGTCAATATAAAAATCAACCATGGTCAACAATCGTCAACCATGTTAATTTTAGGGTTTATATACCTTGGGTTTATAATATTAAACTCTTGGGTTCAATATTATTCCTTTGGGTTTTGGTATTAATCCCTTGTGTTTATTAGTCACTTGGGTTTATAATATCAATCCCTTAGGTTTATTGAAATAAGGGTCCATATGCTTAGGGTATAATAGTATTCATAGGGTTTAGTATAAATCACTTGGGTTTAAAATCATGATCAACCATGGTCTAATGTCACATTCTGACAATCTTGGGTTTATAATATCAATCCCTTGCGTTTATTAAACTAAGGGTCCATATTCCTAGGGTATAATATTATTCATAGGGTTTAATATAAATCCTTTGGGTTAATAATCATAGTCAATCATGGTTCAATGTCACATTGTGACAAATATTGTCTCAATATGAAAATAAACGATGGTCAACCATTGTTGAAAATGGTCAACCATCCTCGACCATGGTCAACCTTCCTCGACCATGGTCAATCATGGTCAACCATGGTCCAACGTCGCATTGTGACAAAGATTGTGTCAATATGAAAATCAACCATGGTTAATCATGGTCAACCATGATTAACCATGGTCAATAATCATGGTCACATTTTAACGAAGATTGTTTCCTTGATAACCATGCTCATCCATGGACAAACATGGCCCAACATCGCATTATGACAAAGATTGTCTCAATATGAAAATTAACCATGGTAAACCATGGTTCAACATCGCATTGTGACAAAAATTGTCTCAACATGAAAATCAATCATGGTCCAATGTCACATTATGACAAAGATTCTGTCAATATGAAAATCAACCATGGTCAACGATTGTCAACCATGCTTATTTTAGGGTTTATAATATTTATCTCGGGGTTTATATATCTCGGGTCTATAATATTAAACCCGTAGGTTTAATATTATTCCTTTGAGTTTTTAGTATTAATCTCTTGTGTTTATTAGTCCCTTCAGTTTATAATATCAATCCCTTGGTTCTATTAAGCGAAGGGTCCATATTCTTAGGTATAATATTATTCATAGGGTTTAATATAAATCCTTTGGGTTATAATCATGATTAACCATGGTCAACAATGGTCCAATGTCACATTGTGACAAAGATTGTCTTGATATGAATATAAAGCATGTTCAACCATCGCCAACCATCGTCAACCATGGTCATTCATTGTCAACCATGGCCCAACATCACATTATAACAAAGATTGTCTCAATATGAAAATTAACCATGGTCAACCATCTTTAATCATAGTAAACCATGGTCAAATGTCACATTGTGACAAAGATTGTCTCAAAATGAAAATTAATCATGGTCAATATGAAAATCAACCATGCTCAACCATGGTAAAAAAAAGTCAACCATAGTCCAATGTCACATTGTGACAAAGATTCTCTCAATATGAAAATCAATAATGGTCAACCATGGTCCACCGTCACATTGTGACAAATATTGTCTCAATTTGAAAATCAACAATGGTTAACCATGGTCAACCATGTTTGCTTTAGGGTTTATAATATTTATCTTATGGTTTATATACATTAGGTTTACAATATTAATTCTTTGGATTTTTTAGGTTTTTAGTATTAATTCCTTGTTTTTATTATTGCATTGGGTTTATAATATCAATCCGTTGGCTTTATTAATCTAACGGTTCATATTCCTAGGGTATAATATTATTGATATGGTTTATAATATTCATCCGAGGGTTTAATATAGATCTGTTGGGGTTTATAATCCATTAGGTTTATAATATTAATCATAGGGTTTATATTCCGAGGGTTTAATATTAATCTTGGTGTTTAAATTACCATCGGTTGATTGATTTTGTGGTTTATATTCCAAGGGTTTAATGTTATTCTCTTGGGTTTATAATCCACTAGGTTTAATATTATTCCCTTTGGTTTATAATCGCTTGTGTTTTTAGTATTAATCCCTTGGTTTTATTAGTTTCTTTGGATTATAGTATCAATGATTTAATACTGTAACATTGGATTTGTACAAAAATGTATCCAACATCACATTGTGACAAACATTGTCTCAATATGAAAATATGTCTAACAATCATAATCACAATGTTACATTACATTGTAATTTATTCAATATTGCTTTGTTACATTACAAAACTTGGGTTTAATACAAAGGTTATAATATTAGGGTCTTTTAATATTCAGTTTATAATATTAAAGTTTAATATTGGCTTTATAATTTGTAGTATTGGGGTTTAGAATATTAATATTAAGGTTTAATATGAATTTCTTGGGTTTACCAATCCCTTTGATTTTTAATATTAATCCATTGAGTTTATCAATCCCTTAGGTTTAAAATATTAATCCCTTGGGTTTAAAGTTATTCCCCTTGGTTTATAATCCATTGAATTTATAATATTAATCCCTTAGGTTTATTAATTTCTTGGATTTATAGTATTAATCTCTTGAGTTGATAATATTAATCCCAAGGGTCATAATATTAATATTAGGGTTTATATTACTAGGGTTTAATATTAATCCTAGGTCTAATGTTATTATGTTAGGTTTATATTCCCTCGGGTTTTTAATATTAATCCAATGGTTTAGTAATCCCTTGGGTTTTATAATATTGTTCTTATGTTTTATAACAAATTAATCATAAGGTTTATATTCCTAGGATTTAATATTAATGCTATGGTTTATAATCCTAGGATTTAATATTAAGGCTATGGTTTATAATATTAATCTCATTAGTTTATAATCCCTTGGGCTTATTAATCTTAGAATTTATATTCCTCAGATTTAATATTAATCTTAAGATTTAACGTTATTCCCTTAGTCTCCAGAGAATAACCAAGTGAACAGCTTAAATGCTTACATGCAGTCAAAAGTTGCGAAGAAGGAACATAAGATAAAACAAGGGATTCTCCGTGAATAGCACGTGATAAAAAAAATGATACTAACATTGAATTATGCTTCATTTTCATAGTAATGGATATGATTAATGCTTCATTTTCATAGTAATGGATATGAATAGTATATAGTTGGGAATTTTCATTGTACACATTCAATATTATGCTTCATTTTCATAATAATGGATATGATTAGTATATAGTTGGCAATTTTCATTATACACATTTTATATGGTGAAAAATCATTAGCAATGCCGATAAACTTGGTATTTACAATTAAGAAGGACAAAATGCGAGAATGCATTTGCCATGAAATTCTAACACTTTCTAAACGTATCGGCTCAAAAATGAATTCGTTCTCCATATAACATATTTTTATCCAATGGTGTGCAGGAGGAAGAGCAATGGCGGCTAGGGTTTGTGGCTCTGAACGGCAAGAAGATAGGGCAGTGACCTCTCTTGCATGCGATCAGACGGGATGGTGGCTCATGGGGCGTCCTTACCATCATTCGACCTCTCTGGTCTGGCTTTTCCGCTTGTTGGTACCAACTATGGCAGAGCACCAGCGTTATTTTCAGTCCCTCGGCCTCATAACAGAGGCGACTCCTCTAGAAAGTCACAGATCGCAGGTGCATCGGATCAGCGCACGCTGGAGAGCGAATTTCATCGGGATTGGTGGGGAATATCCACGTATTCGGCACCACAGTCCGATTCTTTTTGAAGCGTTGGAGTCTGCTGCAGATGCGATGTGGCGGACACTGCTCTGCCTCGAACGAACTCTTTACTTACTGCTTCATACGGCAGCAGCCATCAATGAGGCGCGCAAGAACCAGACTTGCATGGCGATGAATCAATCCGATCTGTCTCTCCATGGCGGCAAAGAAGCTGAGAGGGATTGGATCCAGGGTCTTTACAATGAAGGCAAGGAGATCCAAGCAGTTTGGAGAAGCAAGCTCATCAGAAATTACAAGAAAAAACAAGGGCCTATGAACATGGGAGTCGCTGGCGACGGATCTGTTTGCAGCATCAGATCTGGGCTTTTGGGACGTCGCCCTGTCCATTCCCAGCAACCAGTAATCAAATCACATAGGCAACAGGTAACATCAACCAGCTTTCAGATTTTTATTAAACCCCCTGTGGGGAAATCTAGTCTAGTGTGGGTACATGCAGATAGCACCATTTTGCAGTTGAAACAGCAAATCTGGGCATGTATGGGATACCCTGTTCAGATCCAACACTTGGTCAGTGGGAGATACTCTCTTCAGGACAACAGAACCCTGAAGAACTATGATATCAGCCCAGAAACAACCATTGCTCTAAATCTTAGGCTGAGAGGAGGTGTTGTGCCCCAGGGACATCCAAGCTCCACAGGAGGAGATAAAGGGAAAAAGACAACATCTCAGCAACAACCAAAAGGAGGCCTCTCTTATAAAAACATCTTACAGAGTAATAGAGATGCAGGGTCCTCTCCAGACCAAGGCGGGCATACACCAAGGCCATATATAGTAGATCAGCTTGGGCAAACCCCAGCCCTCAATATTGACTCTACAGGATTAGATGATTACGTTAATTCATATGAAACACAGGCTCTAATCTGTCGTTTTAACTGTTTTTGGCCAAAGCCTATGGATCTATTCACTGGATCTACACCCATTGGACCATGGAATGTGATATACATCTGTGCTCCAAGGGGTTTTTCATTGTAAAGTTTGCATCTACGGAAGCCAGAGATACCGTCATCAGTGCAGGGCCTTGGTTTTGGGGAACAACGGGTCTTTTTATGACCCCATGGTTTCCAGATTTTGACCCAAACACAATGACAGTCTCCAGAATGCCGGTCTGGGTCCGCCTATATAACCTTCCTCTTCACTTTTGGAGTGAACAAGTATTGGAAGGAATTGGGAACAACATAGGGAAATACATCAAAACAGATCTGGAGAGGATTGAAGAGAGGATCTACACCTTTGCACGCATCTGCGTGGAAGTAGACCTAAGTAAAGGACTACCGGAAAATATAAAGTTGGTATACAAGCAACAGAATTGGCTGCAAGGATTAGACTACGAAAACACTGCCTTCAGATGCAGAATCTGTAGGCTGACAGGACACTTGCAAAGTACATGTCCAGAAGCCAAGAAAGCAAACAATAAAAAGAAACAGAAAGGGAAGC
The DNA here is from genome assembly GCA_034641835.2 of Pinus albicaulis. Taxonomy (NCBI): domain Eukaryota; kingdom Viridiplantae; phylum Streptophyta; class Pinopsida; order Pinales; family Pinaceae; genus Pinus; species Pinus albicaulis. Next base: position 1,158,312,677 of record CM076577.1, read on the forward strand.
AGAGAAAAGGGTGGCAATACCCCCCTCCTGACTCAGAGGAAGATGAATCAGAAGCAGAGGAGGAAGTTACTCCCATAGAGAAGACTGAGCCTTCCCAAGGAAAAGAGACCCAAAAGGAAAACATATCAGACAACAAGGCTTCACATTTCCATTCAAATCAAGCAGAGAAGTATAGCGAGGACTTGAGTACTGGAGGGATCAAACGGCATCACCCCTCAGATACTTCAGACTCAGATAAGGATATAGGCTCCCAGAAAGCAGAACAACAGTTAGTCCTAGCAACAATTGAGCCCTCCCAGGGAGAGTGGCGCAAGGTCGAGAAGAAGAAGGGGAGGAAAACATGAGATGTGAGTCTTTTACTCACTCTCTGGAACCAGTTTCTACTGTCCATTTCTCCCTTCCCTTCTCTTTTTTCTTTTTTCTTTCATTCTTTTTGAATGCACAGTAGCCCTGCTACGCTGCATTGTGTGCAAAAGCACATGAGCCCAATGGGCAATTTCAGAAAATGCTTCAATGCATATGCTATGTGTAACTTTTCATTTTTATAAATAAAAGGTTACCGATTTTTTCTGTGGAAAAAAAAAACATATTTTTATCCATTAGAAATAAGTCATAAAAATGCATCTCTGGTTGTAGTCCTCATGTTTTGTTGCAATATAAACACTAGTTTCACAAGGTCTTTTCAAAGGCAAAGCTAATTCAGGAAGCTCTGTTTATGAGTATATTGGGAGCATTTTGGCAGTGTAAGTGTCATTGTTTGTAGCAAAGGGGCACTTTTTTTTAAAGCAACCCAACATAGAAATTTCCTCCTTATCAAAATTTGAAACCTTGAAGTACACCTTTTTCAAACTCTTGAGTGAGAGATTCAAATTTGATGCTCCAGTCTTGTTGGGTGGTTTGGCAATCCAAACTTGGTGTGATAAATCTCCCTATTAAATAAAATAATGGTGTTTAAACACTTTAACATAGATGCTAAAAGCAAAACACTCAATAACTTTAAACCATATACTTTTTATGAGAGTTCTTTGAGAGACCAAATTTTCTAGAACTGCAAGAGAAGGTAATTGTCTACCGAGTGGACAAGTGCAGAGGCCCACAAGACTTGACCTCCAACATTTAGACGCTCACGAGACTTAAGTTATTGAATTTGAATAATTTAAGTTATTGAATTTGTATAATTTAAATGTTTAAAAAAATTCCAGGGTTCTAAATCCACTTCTATATTCACAAGTGCAATTTAAATTATATAATGTTATGATTTCACTCACAATCATATCACGAGATTTAAACAATAATGCCAAAACATCGCTTAATTAGACATGCCTGTACTATTAAACTAAATTAATATAATACTAAACATTGAAAAAACTGCATTATTATATATATAACCGTTATTTGACCATTCAAAATATGAATTGAATTTTCCTTAAAATATTGTCCTAAAAACCAAATATTATAACACCAAAAAGCATTGAATTAGGTTGCCACTGGAATTAGATATATCATAAATTGAAATAGATTCAATATACATGTATATTCTTGACAATAAAAGAATTGGCTATTGTTATCCAACTTAAATGATACAAAGATTGATACACAATAAAAGAATGGGCTATTGTTATCCTGATGATGAACTACAATGAGTGGTTCGAAACGCGTAGGTTCCAAAATTTCTCATGTGATTTTCCGGAAGATTTATTTAAATAGAATGGGCTGTTGTTATCCATCTTAAATGATACAAAGATTGATACTGCAGATTTACTATCTCTCTTACTTGAAATGGAAATATACATGTGTATATTCATTCTTGACAATAAAAGAATTAGCTATTGTTATCCATCTTAAATGATACAAAGACTGATACTGCAAGATATACTATCTCTTACTTGAAATATACTCTCTCTTACTTGAAATGAGGAAAATATAATTTTATATGTAATTATTATATAAATAATTTTAATAATATAAAATAGGAATTAATATAAAATAAAATTTATATTTATATTTATATTGAAACTATAAATTAATTTTAATATACAATTTTTATCATTTTTATATTAAAATATCTGAAAATTGATGTTTTCATTGAAACCAATATGTTAAAAAAAAATAGAAATAGAAATAGACATATAACCTAAAACCAATTCATTAATTTCAATGGTCGTGTATAGATCAACATATCTAAAATTGATATATAAAATCATTGCATTCAAAATTGAATTTAAATTGAAATTGAAATTCACATATACACTAAAATCAATGATTAAAAATTGACATGAAAATTGAAATCAATAATTACGTATATTATATTAATAGAAATATAAATTTATATTTACAATGAAATACATGCATTAGAAATTAAATAGAAATAATATAAAAAATTAGCATTTTAGTTTTACAAGGTGTTAGTTACCTATTCTATCAACATGTTTCACCTATAGTCTTCCCCTAGATTAGACCACAAAGACTTGTGGGGACTAAACCTCCCCACCTAACCATGGGACCACATCCATGAGACTCCCTTCAATATACACTTTATGTTTGAAATCAACGAAAGACCTTTAAAATTTTTACTAAATATTCTTTATTGAATTTTACACCCACTTAATTTCACTCTTTGGCGTATAAGTATGCAGAAATGGCCCTGTCTCATAAACCTATCACATTGAGTGTAATGATACAAGCATCAAATTTGCTGGGATGACAAAATATTGTAAAAAATTGGTCATTTGTTTTTTTTCAAAAAAATTGAAAGTAGAAATGTTTGAATCCTACTTTTGATGATGAAAATAGATTAACACCATAAAAGACATATAAAGCACCAAAAATTTTAAAACTTAACAGCTGTAATCATAATTTCCAAAAAAATAATACCAATTTTTACCTATTGAAATTTCTATTATTTTCCTCACAATGAAATTTTAAGTGGTTGTAATACATGTAATAATAATGTTAATTATGATCTATAATATGTAAACGTGAAACTAAAAAGAGTTGCACCACATGTTGTACTTATATGATAAAATTCGTGGACATAATGCAAAGCGGGCAACTTGTCGAAATGGGCATGTTGCATTACACTGAAGGTTCAACTTCTAAACTAATAAAAATAGTGAAGTTTCCTATAAGATGAAATGTGAAAAGTTGGTGATAGTGCATTATTATCTATTTAGAAACAAAATAAGGACAAAATCACGACACCGACACCAGATGTTAATAGGAGACCGGGAGCAAACCTCCACCATGTGACCCCAAGCACTGCCTCCATTGGCAAATGGTTTGGTGGGTGAAGGGCTTAATGAACCACCTAATTCTCAAGGCTGCAACCAATGTGGGATTATTATTACAAATAGATGCGATGGAGAGAAAAGTATTAATATGGAACGAAATTCACACAGACGAGAATATGCCACTGTTTTATTCAGGACTGCAGTAATGGACTGAAGCATCACAAAGGAAACCAAGACACGGAGGACAAACACCACAATCACGACACCGACACCAGATGTTGGTAGAAGACCAAGAGCAAACCTCCACCATGTGACCCAAGAGTTACCTCCATTGGCAAATAATATATGTCAAAAATAAATCAAACTCAAGCCCAGAGTTTTCAGCACTTCAAAACTGGTTTCATCATCAGGACAGATGATCCCTTGAGATTATTACATTACTTATATAAATCATCCACAATATTGCTTACATAAGCTATCCAAATTCATACTAAAATAGGACCAACAATAACACATGAAATATTCATCCCCAAAATAAAACCAGGTGAACAGCTTAAATGTTTGCGCAAAGTCAAAAAGTAGCAGAGGAGGATAGCACATAATAACAAAAATATAAATGATACTAATGTTGAATTATGCTTCATGAACTAGTATGCTTCGGTTTCATAGTAATGGATATGATTTGTATATAGTTGGGAATTTTCACTGTACACCATTAGCAATACCGATTACATAAGCTTGGCATTTACAGTTGAGAGGGACAAAATTCCCGTTGAGGGACAAAATGCGAGAAAGTATTATCCAAGAAATTATAAGGGTATCTAAACGAATGAGCCCAAAAATCAGTTTACTCTCTATGTAACATATTTTTGTCCATTAGAAATAAGGCATAAGAAGGCATCTCTGGCAGTACCCCTGTTGTTTATCTGCAATATATACGCTTGTTTCAGAAGGTCTTTTCAAAGCCAAAAGCTGTTTTAGGAAGCTCTGCTCATGAGTATATTGGGAGCATTTTGGCAATGTAAGAGTCATTGTTTGTAGCAAAGGGGCACTTTTGAAAAAGCAACCCAACAGAGCAATTTCCTGCTCATCAAAATTTGAAACCTTTAAGTACACCTTTTTCAGACTCTTGAGTGAAACTGTCAAATTTGATGCCTCCAGTCTTGCAGCGTGGATCTGGCTCTGCAATCCAAACTTGGGGTGATAAATCTTACTGTTAAATAAAATAATGGTGTTTAAACACTTTACCATAGATACTAAAAGCAAAGACAATTACTAACCTTAAACCATTTACTTTCTATGGAAAGTTCTTCAAGAGAGACCAAATTTTCCAGAACTGCCAGAGAAAGAGCTTGTCTACCGAGTCCATGAAGGGTAACTTTGTTCAGATATTTTGCAGTAGAAAGGCCTTCAAGTAAATTAAGCTCCGTCGTGGACAAATGTAGAGACCCAGAAGACCTGAGCTCCAACATTGACATCGTGGGACAATCATGCACTATGAAATTTACCAGATTTGGGCAATTCACTGTCACCGAAGTTTTATCCTTAACTCCAGTAATATCAAGACACTTGAGATTTCCCGCCAAAATTTTCACATTGTTCAGCCCTGTACAGTGTTGAACAGTCAAATTTTCAAGAAGAGGGCATTTTGCTACAAGATGCTCAAGTATATCGTCATTTGTATGCATGAATGATAGAGAACAGGTTACAAGACATCTGAAACCGCTGAAGTAAGGGGGTAGTCGCGTAAAGAAAAACAACTGTAGCTTCAATAAAGTCAGGCATTCGCAAGCAAATAGAGAAGTTGGAACATCCAAGAAACTGCCAACTTCGAGAGTAATTTGTTTCACTCTTTTCAAAGATGCGGATTGCACCCATTTCTGAAAACATTTACTGACGTTCCCTCTCTCAATATCACCCATGGAAACTGAAAGTTCAAAACTTTCAAGCTGGGCGGAATGAAAGAACAGGACAGTATTAATTGCCCGTTTTGTTGTTTCTCCATCACCAGCAAAACATTCGTTGGAGAATTTGAGATGGGGTATTAAAGTGCAGAGATATCGCCATCTGGTAGATAGCACAGAACAGCGCGTTGCATCTCTTAAAGAAAGTTTTGAGAGAATGTAAGAACAGAGTATGTTGTCTGGCAAGGCGCCGAGTCTGTCACTTGCCATCGATGCGTTTTCAAGAAACGAAGCAGGCTGAAAATGTGGAGGGATGTAATACATGGGACAACAGCCCTTGGTCCGATTGCAGATTCTCTGAACCTGGTTACATTACTGCTCATCCACCGTGTCTGTCACCGTTTGCAGAGACGGGAGTTGGCATTATTAACGCGTAGTCTAAAAACGCCGCATTCGCCAATGTTTTTCAGAAAATTCGGTAAAGATTTGTCCAGAATCTTCTTTACAGTTGTTAAACTTTAATATTTTGAGTGCTGTACGGATTTTTGATAGTACCGAATTCATTTCCAATATCAAAAATAGATTCTAAACACTCCAAACACATAATTTTTTGAATTTTAATTCACCAAATTCCGATAATTTTTTTGCCGTCCGAACTATTTCAAGGGCTCGGTAGACAATTTCTGAAAACCGCGTAGTAACCTATTCTGTACCCTGCTTTTGACATTTAATATCTGTCCTTTCTCCTCGCCCATTTAGTGTGGAGTTCGAGGAATAGAATTTCGACGGCAAACATTATTTAGCTCCATAGTCTCCCGCGGTTTTCCGGTAATTCAGCTCCACATATTTTCCGGCATTTTCGCAATTCAATGTTTTTTTCATAAGTGTGAAAAAAATCTACGAGTGCATATTCATAATAAATTTGGGTTAAATCTGGTTTATATTGTGTACTAGTGTATATTCATAACAAATTCTGCCATATACATATCAAAATTTTCCCCATATTGTCTGAAAATAATACAAAAATCATCATTTGCTTCATCCATCATCCTAATCAAAAACCTCGTGTATTATGTTTTGAGAAAAATACCCATAATAAACAACGTCAACCTCTCTCATCCATTATCCCAATCAAAACCCCCATGTATCATGTTTTGAGAAAAATACCCATAATAAACAACGTCAACCAATATAACAAAGAAGATAGATAATATGTTCCATTTCACCATGTCAAAAATTATAACAGAGAAGATAGATAATATGTTCCATTACACGATGTCAAAAATTAGGTTGTGCACTGCCTAAAGTATGTTAGTTAAACCTATATGGGAAAAGTAAAAACATAGAGACAATAAAGAAAGCCAAAGCGAAAAGAGTCAAAAGATGCATTGGAAAGGAGTCTAAAGTAGTCACAACAATATAATAGTGCCATGTGCAGTAATGGTGTCTGCGTACATAAGTGTATAGTGCATGAGTCCACTTGCTATCCAGAGGTCCAGTTTTGATAATCCATCTGCTAGCTGATTCTGCTTCCGACAGATGTTTGTGAATGTTATGCATTGGAATGTTTCACATAGTTTGTCAATGTGATCCATCCATTGTGTCAACTCGGGAGGAGTGAATTTGTTCCTGTGATTCATTTGGTCGATGATCACCTTTGAGTCCCCAAATATGGCCATGTTTTCAATGGTAAGCTGCCTGGTAAACCATAGTAGACCCCATAAATCTACCGCTTTAGCCTTGTTTTTTGTGCCACTGCCACAGTTCCAATATATCTTATAATGGTATCGTTGATCCACACTAAACCAAACGCCGCATCCACACCTGTTTTGTTGTGTAGCGCCGTCAAAATAACCCACCAAAAAGGAAATGGTGTGTGGTCTGAGTTGGGGGGAGAGGTCCTTTGGAATGTTCTGTGCAACCTGTGTCCCCATCGAAGCCCTCATGATGCGATGCGTTACTTTTGTAGTGCTATTCAGTGAACCATCAAATATGCGTTGGTTCCTTTCAAGCCAAATATGCCAAGTCAGCCACAGTGGGATGTGGATATCCGTTCTACAACATTGTTTCCACCAAGTAATACATGCCTCGAGGTTGTCATGTACCATGTACTGTACCTGCAAATAAAAACTATCCTATGCCAAATCCAAATTGCGAACTTGCACTGGGAAAATATGTGAGTATTGTTCTCTCCCGCCTGGAGACATAATGGGTAGCATCCGGTCCACACCATCCCTGTTTTTCCAAATTTCCCAAGTCATATTTTTGTTTCTCCATGTAAGCCAATTATGTATGATAACTTTATATGGAACTCCAGTGTTCCAAATCACAGTGAACCAACATCTATTTTGTACAACCCTGTGTGTGGATATAAGATGTTTGTATGTGTCCCTAAGTTGTACAACGCTCTGTTGTAGTATACCAGCCCATGTAATTTGATCTCCCATATGATTTCTGTGAAAACCAACATTTCAGAGCATATTTATAAACTCTTCCCATTTTATAGCCGCATTTCCCGCCAGACCCAAATCAACCGCATATTTCCAGAGAGGCAGGTCCTCCCTCCAGTTTTTAATTGCGATAGATATATGACACCCCTTGTATGTAGCCTTTGAAGAAGTTCTTCACTAGAAAATATCTCTTCCGACAGACCCCCAATCAGGTTAACACCCAAAATGATCCTTTGACCATTGCCAAACGACCAACATAGTTGACTGTGAAATAGATCCCATATTTTCTAAAAACCTAGCCAAATACAAGATCCAGCTGTCATGCCCAATGTGCCTTCCCTATACCAGTGTTGAATATCCCTCTGCAGTAAGTATTTCTCTCTGATAATTGTGTTCCAGTCCCCGGCAAAAAAGAGGCATTGCCATAATGACTTTATCAACAGATCAATCCTGAATGTTTTCAAGTCTAATATGCCCCAACCCCCCATATCCTTAGGAAGAGTGAGATGGTTCTAACTAGACAGATGGTATTTGTGGCCATCCCTTCCCCCGACCAAATGAACTGTGTCATAATAGAACGCATCCTACGTATGATGGCCTTAGGAAGTATATATAGGTGTGCCCAATAAACTGTGAGTTGTTGAAGGGCTGCAATAGCCAGTACATAGCGGCCCCCTACAAATAACCATCGAAGTGACCATATTTTATTTTCCTCCTACACTTGTTCGTGAGCCAATACAAATCTGCCACCCAGTAACCAACAGGTTTGAGTCTAAAACCCAAATATGCCGAAGCCCTCTGAGATCAGTCCATACTTGAAGTTGTAAAGCTCATTAATCTATTGAGTGTCCACCATGTCGTCCTTTGAGTATAATATCACTGACTTTTGAGTGTTCGCCACCAGTCCCAATGCATTCCCAAATTTAAGGAAGATGTCATGTAGGTATGCCCAATGTGCCACCACAAGGATATCGAAGATCAAAATATCATCCATGAAAAGGTTATGTGTTGTAGTCACCAACCCTCGGGTCTTGATACCTGAAAATTTTCCCTCCCTGACTGCAACTCTGATCTTTATATTGAGGCAATCCATCGCTAGAATGAAAAGTAATGGGGATAAAGAACACCCCTGTTAGGGCCCCTGACCCACACTGAAAAATTTTGTGGGAAGTCTATTTATAATAATGGCGAGGTACGTAGAGTTAACACAAAACATGATCCACTTTGTATTTTGTGGCGATAAACCAATTTTGATAAGAATGAGCCAGAGAAATTCCCAATCCACACATTCATATGTCTTGCATATATCAACCTTCATGGCAATTTCCTTCTGTCTTCTAGAGTGTATAGTGTGAATAACCTCCTAAGATATAGCCACAACATCGTGAATGAGTTTGTTGTGTAGAAAGCCAAATTGTTCCTTTGTGATGTGGTAGGACAACATGGATTTAACCCTTTCCGCTATGATCTTTGAGATCAACTTATATGTGATGTTGCATAGTGAAATAGGGCGAAAATCACTGAAAGTGGAAGGAGCCGAGTCCTTTGGAATGAGCGCGATAAAGGTGAAATTTATCACCCCAGTGATGCGTCCCTGTGTTCTATATTCCTCCACCATATTAGTGAGGTCCAGTTCCATATTATCATAAAAGTGTATGAAAAATTCGACTGTACAACTGTCCAGACTCAGGCTCTTATCATGCACAAAGGTCTTAAGTACATTTAGCACCTCCTCCGAAGTCACTTCCCAAAATATAGACTCATTTTGGGCATCATCAAACATGAGTGGGTAGTCCTCTGATCCCCACAGTTGATCGTTAATATGAATGCTCGAGCGAGCCCGGAATAAAGACTAAAAATGTTGCACAACCTCTGCCTGGATATCCAAAGTGGAGTGAACCTAGCTTCCTGAATCTGTTTTGATCTCCCATATACTACTTCTCTTGCGCATTTGATTGGAAAAATGGTGAAAGTATTTCAGGTTTTTATCCCCGCCTGCAATCAGATTGCTCGAATTTTTAATCGCTAAGTCTGTTCTTGAATTATTAATATCTCTCGTTTGCGGCACTAAAGAATTTTTATCTGTGCCCACATGCTACTTGGATCCGCCAGAGAGTCAAGTAGCTTAATGACAACCCCAAGTTGCTCATTAATGCTAATTAATTTTGAAATTTGCCTCTTTTTAATCCGCTCCCATAACTTCACCTTTTTCTTTAATCCATTTAACTTATCCACCATGCAGGACATAGATGATGCGGAGATCGGATGCACCAGGGAATTCCAGTGACCCACCACCATAATTTGGAAGTCATGGTCATCCAACCAAACCCGATTAAATTTGAAGGGTACCCGCTGGTCATCCAGCTCCCAGCAAAGAATGATAGGGAAATGATCTGATATAAGCACATCCGCCACCCGTGAATGAATAATACCCATGTGCTCCAGTAAATTTTCATGTATCATGAAACGATCAAGTATTTTGCCAATGAATTCATCCCCAGATCGACCATTTTACCAGGTCAGGGATATTTTTGGAGGAGGAATATCTCGTAGGTGGTTCTTCATAAATAATTTATTTAGGCGGAAGAAACGGAATCTCCTTGACACCTCTAACCCCAATGTTCCTAAATAGATAGAGTGGCATTGTAATCCATTGCTAATACAAGAGAACCAACCTTGAGTAAATCACAATTGTCCATCCGACGCCAAAAGGTTAAGCAATCAGAGTATGGTGCATATATGTTGAGAAAATGTATGCGCTCCAGGAAGCCACGTACAAAACCTGTAAGGAGGATGCCAACAAATAATTTGAAAGCACAAAAATTTGCTAGATGTGGATCCCAGAGAGACACCAAACCATCAGATAGTCCATTCGAGTCCACTATAACCATATGCCAACGTGGAAACATATCTCCAAAATATGAGTATACCAGTGTTTTTCAGGTCATGGTTTCCAGACATAATATTAAGAAAGGGCTGCAAGATTGAAGAAAATTTCAGAGGGCTATAAATTTGGAGTGGTCCCCCAAGCCACAAATATTAATAGAAACACAATTCATCATGTGCATCCATTCTCGGGTGACAATGCTCTAAGAACCCGGTTGAACATGGTAGAAATAGGTACCTCTTAGAGGTTCATCAACTCAGTAGACGGTGATACCCTTCGATTTTTCCCCCGACCCTTTCGACCACCTTTCGGCACGTCGTGAAATTTCTCGTGGAGTTGGGGCTAATATTAAATGGGGGAGGTGAGGTATTACATTGATGAATAAGAATGTCCGAGAAGTCCATAGCATAGTTTTGAAGTAGAAACCCCAAGTCACTCCCAAAAAAGTTGTGGGGAGAGTTTTGTGGCATGATTTGCGAAGGGGAGGTCTGATTCAATGGAGAGGGAAGTGGAGAGGCAGGGGGGTCCAGTGAGGGAGCGGTGGGATGTGAGTGAACAGGGGGGGATCTAATAGGTCGAGTATCATCCCTACGTGATAGCGATAAATGTGAATCACCCTCGGAAGAGGTTGAAAGAATGTGGATAAGAGACGTCGAGCGTCGGATATTGGAAGTCGGATGAGTAAAATCATTTTTGGGAAATGGGGGTTTCAAGTCAAGCACAGTAGTTATAGTATGCAAGGGGAAAGAATTTTGTGAGACAGGGACATAGTCTGTACCTGGAATACCAGAGAAGGTGGGAGAAGACCATGGAGCCATGGTTGGGGAAGCCGACTTGTCATCGCGAAATGAAGGTCGTCCCCCGTGTGTGACAAGTTGATACAAGTAGGACTTGAGGAGGTGACTTGTGTTGTGACAGAGCAAGTATCGAAAGGGGATGCATAAGTAGTCCATATGTTGTCGATGAACAACGTACTCACATGCACGGTCAATTTGAGCCAGTAAGCCACTCGCAAAGCCAATATCCACCAGGATCCATGTGATATGCTTGTCCAGATACCCCAAACACTTAGGATCTGTGTATACAAATTGCCCAATTGCATTACCAATATATGTTAGGACGTGCTTCATCTAGAACTCCAACGGGAGGCCAGGAAACTTAATCCAGACAATGTGATTCTAGGGCATCTCGGTGTTGGGATTGAACCCGATATACCAAGTATGTACACAAAGGAAGCAGCACCCACGAACCCATGGAATGGATAGAATGCGAGATTTACCAATAAATTTACCATTATTATAAAGTTTTTGGTTATATATATAAGACATAAAGGAACCTAATAGATCACTTGACACATAACTATTAGTAAACTTCTGGGGTTTATGGTCTGTACTCCTTTCAGTAAACCGAGTTGCAAATATGATATTTGAATCTAGGTCTCTCTAGTTTCAACGATTTCACATATCTCAAATTAACATTTATTTAATTTAAAAAAATATTAACAAATTTAATTTATATATATTTAGTATTTTCTATGTAAATATTATTTACATTAAATAAGAAATTTCATTATTCTTAAAATTTATTATTATACAATTTCATATAATCATCTATAACTTTATGTATTTAGCCATTATGTTATTTGTTTATAATCACATTTTTTATAGTATATTTTTCTCTAATTTAACTTTAATAAAAATAATATTAACTAATTTGTTTTAAATTCTAAATTCTAAATATACATTAACTCAACACAACCATATTAACGTTATGTTATGTTGGTATTTACAATTAGTCAATACAAAGAGTTAATTAATAAAAAATAGATTGTAGTTATGATTTTATTTTGATTATAAGATGCTAACCATGATCCCCATTAGTCAATACAAAGAGTTAATTAATAAAAAATAGTTTGTAGTTATGATTTTATTTTGATTAAAAGATGCCAACCATGATCCCCATAAAAATTGGTGAATTGTGAGTCCTACCAACACTTAAATAACACACAAACTTTTAAGTCAATCACATGGTAACAAATTATTATTTTTAATTAAAAAAAATACTTTAATGATCTATAAAGTTAAACATTAAAAAATTTCATGGTCAATGCTAAATTATTAGTGGTCAATAGACAAATTACAAATTGATTACTATAATCTCTCTTGGCAAAGTCTAATAAGAAGGAAAAATAATGTAATCAAATTTAAAAATTTGTTTCATCCTATGGAGCACCGCCTTCTCAAATCTATATTTAATTTCAATTTCAACCTCAACTCCCTCTTTGTCCACTGAAGATATCATAACCATGAAATATATTAAACTAAATAAGTTTTACATCTAAAGTAACTTGCATCTAAACTTGGAATACATATATCTCAATGCAATATGGAAAAAAGAGAATAAGAACAAACCCAACCAACACTAACTTACTATGGGTACCATTAAATCAAGTAAAGGTTCATTGAGCCAAAATGATGAAACACAAACTTACTATGGGTACCATTAAATCAAGCAAGGGTTCATTGAGCCAAAATGAGGGCAAGGAGGGATGCCAAACCCAACAATGAAGGGTGAGCAATAAATTCCTAACCTTTCTAATAATCGTTTTAGTGTGGTGGGCTCTATGGGCTCTATGCTAGAAATCATGCTTGGGATCAATGACTAAACATTTCAATCAGTGGGTGTCAATTCCACCTGAATAACCCAGTCATTGTTGGAGATTGTAGAGAATTACACCCATAAAATACGGGAGTTCTATGGGAGTGACTAATGTGATTGACCCTAGCCAAGTGTGTGTAGCTTCTTCTTGTACCATCTGCTTTGAGTGATCAAGTAAGAAGACCATGAATCTTTATTTACCATGCTATCTAAGATATGAAATGATAAACCTTGATAAGTGATTTGCAATTTTAAAACACGGTAAACATAAACCTTTCCTTATCCATTGATTTAATTGGCTTGACAATTATTTCATGTACGTATTTATGTGGGTTTCTGTATAAAACCAAATGTAATTTTTTTTCAATATTAAAATACAATACAATTTTACTATATTCCAATTTGTGTAGTCATATTAATCATATTATTTTAATTAAAATTAGCCACATACACATACATATATATATATATATATATATAATCCCAATACAAAATATATAGAATTTTATTTAAAATCATATTGTATATATAGTTAAAATCAAGATAAGATAAGATAAGATTATATATATATATATATATATATATATATATATATGAAAAAACTCATTTTATGTTTTTATGTTGATTTTGATTAATCTAGTTACACAACACAAATTTGGATTTGGGTAATAATTGGTAATTTTTTATATAAATATATAAGTAATTTGTACACATTAAACCATTCTACAACTTGAGTGGGCCTAATGGTTAAGAGCATGTGTTTCCTCTTAAAAGGTCACATGTTCAAAATCAGAGGGGGTAGAGTATGTATGCCTTCATAGACTTTAGCAATCAAAGTACACAATAAACCATGCTACAACTTGAGTGGGCCTAATGGTTAAGAGCATGTGTTTCATCTTAAGATATAACATGTTCAAGCAATCAAATGGGGATAGAGTATGTAGGCCTTGCTAGACTTAGCAATCAAATATTTAACAAGCAATCAAATCAAAACACCAATACGACAAATTTTTCTCATATATTAAGTAGATTTTTTGATTGAGTTTTTCTAAAATCTAGTAAAAAATTTTAAAAATTTATAATAAATTTAAGTTGTTTAATTTGCACAAAAGTTTTAAAAAACCCTAAATCTAAATCTATTTCTCATTCACAAATACAATTTAAATTACACAATATTATAATTTCACCACCATCATATCACTAAATTCCACTAGAAAATGCCAAAAAAAAACAGCATTATTAGACATGCCTATACTATTAAACTAAAATAACATAACATTAAACATTGAAAAACAATACTATTAAACTAGAATAACATAACATTAAACATTGAAAAAACTAAACGATGCATTATTTAAAATATATCACTATTTGACGATTCAAGATATGAATTGAATTTGTCACGAAAACTAAATAATATAACACCAAATATTAAAGCATTGAACTGCCTTGCCGCTAGAATTAGATATATCAATAATATAGAAAATTAAAATAGATATAGACATGTACTTATACATTGTTGACAATACCAGAATTAGCCATTGTTGTCCATCTTAAATAATACAAAGATTCATACTTCAACATATACAATCTCTCTTACTTGAAATGAAATGAGGGAAATGAGACGCTCATATAGAAATTGATATAAAAAAATAAAAATTGAAATTGACATTTATACTGAAGCAGTATTTTAATATATCATTTTTATATTAAAATATCTAGAAATTGATGTGTATATTGAAATAAATATGTTAAAAAGTGCTAAAAATCAAAATAGAAATTATCTTTTAATTTAAAATCAATTTATTAATTTCAATGATCATGTATAAATCAATACAAAGTATAAATTGAAATCAATGCATTAGAAATTGATATATAAATTAAATAGAAATAAATATATACACTAAAATCAATGAATAAAAATTTGACATGTAAATTAAGATCTATAATTATGTATATTTATAAATTTATATCAAATAGAAATATACATTTATATCTACATTGAAATACATGCATTAGAAATTAAATAGAAATAAAATAAAAAAATTAATATGTACAATGAAGTCAACAATTATGTATATGTATATTAAATTGAGATCAAAATTAACATGTATATTAAAATCAATGTATCATAAATTGAATATAAATAGAAATAAAGAATGACTTGTACACATGGAAATCAAAGCATTACTTTCAATGTATATATTTTCAGCATTCAACATTGTTATTTTATTAGTCCCTCCAAAACATGAAGTATAGAAATCAATTCCCAATTAACATTTTTAGGGAGTATAGTTGACTTTTAAAAATATGATAGATATTCTCTAGTTTGTTGTTATGTTTTGAAAAATTAAATAATTGTAAGAATATTGTAAATAAAATAAACAGTTGTTTTAATTTTTAGAAAATGCAATTATGGTTTTTGATTGCTTAAAACATATGAAAACACTAATTTTATGTGATTGACCATTATATATATATATATATATCAAAACTATCAATTATCTAGTGAAATTTACATCTGGTCCAAAAATGAATACAAAAGTATCACATCTTATCAATCTAGTTGTAGTTTTAGGAGGTGTCATTTTTGTTCGAAAAAACAATGAGAATTGGAACACAATTTTTAATCAAATCTGGTATAATTTTTTGCAAATTTGGGTTATAGCAATCAAGCCTCAAGTTTTTGGGTGCACTAGGGATTTTTGATGGCGTTGAATCTATTTCCACTATCAAAAACACGATTCAAGCACTCCTACTGTCAGATTTTTTGAAAAAATGATCAAACTCCGACAATTTTTAGCCGTCCAAAAAAGGTTGATGCCTTAATAGTAATGCCATAAATCTATCCAATTCCTGTTGCTCCACCTATAGGTTCCTATTACTTCACCTATTCCTATAGTACTAATGGGAATGTACTATCCACCCTATCAATGATCAAAAGGGCTTACCTCATCAACCGATCACATAAAAAAATCTGAGAGCAAAAGTGTTTAAATATTGTTTTTGATGTTGGAAATGGATTAGCACCATCAAAAACCCATGGGACACACAAAATCTTGAAGCTTGACGTCTATAACCCAGATTTCCAAAAACAATTGCTTGATTTTTCCAAAATCTCCTTGAAATTTCCATTATTTTCCTATCAAATTTGACATAATAACCCATTTAAGAGGTTGTAGTACTACTAAATATATGTAATAAATAATGTTAATTATGATCTCTAGTACGTATACGTGGAAAGAAAAAAAATTGGGCCACATGTTGTACTTATATGTAAAATTTGTGCGCATAATGCAAAGGGGAAACTTGTCGAAATGAGCATGTTGCATTACACTGAAGTTTCAACTTCTAAACTAATAAAAATAGTGAAGTTTCCTACGAGAAGATAGTCTATTATAATCTTTTTAGAAACAAAATAATGCAGTGCCTACATGTCAAAAAAGTTTCACAAAATTATAGAATTCCTAAGTGTAAAAAGTTTAAACGTAATCAATTTGCTTAACCAATAATGAGGGAATAGTACAAATCCCTTCCCCTAACCATTCTTGTGCCCAAGGGAAAATGCACCAACTACCAATGTAGTAATAAAGACGTCAAACTTGTAAAAAGACGTATTTGGATCATACACAAAAGTCTAGGAGCTGTGCAATCTGCTGGTGTGATGCAGTCGTGACCTAGGCGCAGGCGCGCCCCTCCATTGCTGCTGCTGCCCGATCTCGGGTGCATGGCCCCTCCGGTGGATATCTCGGAGGCAGCCTCTCCGCCTGATCACGCCTAAGCCTTCTTGGCGCTGATCAACTCCTTAAATCCTCCTCGACCAAGACCATCAATTTCCAAGTTTGTCAAGAAACTGGAGGGTATTCAGGAAGTCTCTCTTCCCCCCCGCAATCCCTCGAATGGAAACTCTCTTGCTCGTCGAGAAAGGTCTCATTGGACAATTTACAGGTCTCTGGCCTTTGCCGAAGATAGTTCAAAAATGGGTCGAACAAAACTGGACGGACAAGATCAATGGGAAAATTTCAATTAGATTTTGTCGCAGGGGCTACTTCACATTTCACTTTGAGACAAAAGAAGACAAGGATCTGATATTCAGTAATGCGCCATACTTCATGGATACCAGAGGGCTCTTCTTAAACAAATGGACTCCAGACTTTGATCCGGAACTTGATGTGCCCAATGTTGTCCCTGTCTGGGTCTACCTCCCTCATCTCCCCTTGCATTACTAGGGTGACGATTCAGCCCAAGTAATCAAGAACGTTGTAGGAAAATTCATTGACAGAAGCAAGCCGAAAGACAACATGCAAGCATGGGCCCGGATCTATGTTGAAGTGGATCTGGGGAAAGGTTTTCCAAAGGAAATCAAACTAAAATTCGACAACTGGACTCACATACAATAGCTAGACTACGAAAAAATTCCTTTTAAGTGCAAGGTATGCCATGAATGCGGTAATTTTTCTAATAGATGCACTAAAGTTATTGAGGTTGAAAACTCTGACCCAAAAGCACAATGGGAAACCTCAAAAAAGAAGAAGACAACTTTGATCCCTAGAAACACTGGTATTCCATCTGCCCAACCCTCCCAATCTGCCTTCCCCCTTAACCCTCCCTTGCCTAACTCTACCCCTCAGCATGCCCCTGATCCCTCTCTTACCCCATCCCCCAAACCTTCCCTTGCCTCCCCAACCCCTTCTCCTCCCTTGCCCTTCCAGAAGAGGACCCTCCCCAGCCCTCCATCCCCTCTCCTCTCCTTGGATCCACTCCTTAAATCTCCCCATCCAAGTCTTGCCCTCCCTCCTCTTCTATTGAACCTTCATCAACCCAGATTGTTACCTGAAACACAGCCAAAGAGCATGGGGTCACTCTATAAATCCTTAAAAAATACGACCCCGGAAGGAAATAATCCAAGCATCATCTAGATGAATCAACCCAGAAGGACATTTCCCTTGGAACCCAACACCCAATAGAAACTTTCATTGGAGGGTATTGGAGGGTATAACATCAAAGAAGCAAGTCAGCACGAATTAGGAGGGAAGACGGGGCCTCAACCTGCATCCATGAAATGATGAAAGCCCTCTCTTGGAATTGTAGGGGACTAGGGCACCCCTCTAAAAACACAGCTCTAAGAGACCTTCTTAATCATGAAAAACCAGATATCATTCTCCTTCAAGAAACTGAGCAAGGAGAAAGAGACATGGAGAACATCATAAATAAAGTTAAGAACTACACGGGCACCGTGATGGAATCCAGGGGTGCCTCTGGAGGAATAGCCACCGTTTGGAATCATAATGCTTGGAAACAAATTACAGTTGTCAAGACCCAGCACTGGATTAAAGTAAATCTCCATAATACCCAAGAGAACATTGTGGTTATTGTGTACAATATATATGGACCTAATCAGTATAGGGACAAAGAATTATGTTGGACCGCCATGAAATCAGATATAGACAGTGAAGATAATGCAAACATCATCATCGGAGGGGACCTTAACTTGATCCTGCATACCAACGAAAAAAGAGGAGGCAGCTTTAACTCTGATCCCTCAAGAGATCAACTTGAAACTATAATCCAAACCCATGATCTGGTCGACATCATCCCCAAAAATTGAAAATTCACCTGGAGTAATCGAAGAATTGGAGCTGGGAACATAATGGAAAGGCTTGACTATTTTATAGTGGTTGTCCCTCTTATCTCTTATTACTCTGTTGCCTCTTCTAGTATCCTCCCATACTCCGCCTCTGATCATTACCCCGTTACCCTCTCCTTAGGAGATCAGCCCTCCCTTGGACCCCTCCCTTTTAGATACAATCTGATATGGAGTGACTTCCTTGAAGCCCGACAGATAGTGCTCTACTCTTGGCAGCAACACGTGGAGGGCTTCCCAATGCATATTTGGGAATCAAAGATGAAGAAAGTACATTCGACTCTCAAAGCTTAGTCCAAAATTCACTATAGGGAACCGAACAAATTCATAAATGAAATCAAAAGGAAGCTGGAAGTAGTCCATATTGACATAGACACTCATGGAGTGAATCAAGAAAAGCAAGAGCAGGAAAAATATCTATATTGGAATTTGCATAAAGCTAATAGGAAAGAAGAGGAGAAATGGAGGCTCAAATATAGAAACCTTTGGCTGTAGGCTGGGGACAAAAATACATCCTTCTTCCATCAACAAGCCATAGTGAGAAAGTCAAGAAATAATATCTCAACCATAATTGATGATGAAGGAATTGTCCACACAGTGTAGAAATTATATGCACGCAACATGCATATGTCCAAGATCCACCTGATCTCACACTATTTAACTTTATGCAAGATACTGAATCTATTCCACTTGTTAATCTTTTGCAGAAAAATTAATTGCACACACATGTGAAGCATAAACAAAAATAATCAATCGCACATAACATAGTTTTTAACCTAGAAAGCCCAAGCTTCTAAAACCCCAACTATATATTATGTAATATGGAGATCATATGACAATCTCATACAAAGATACAAAGCCATCACAAGCTCTCAAAAGACAAGACAATTTTCATATACTAATTCAGCCTGATCTTAAATCCATGCACCGATCTTTTGCCACCTGCTAGCTTGCCTCCAATGCGCAATCTCTGCTGAAGAATAGCTCTGAATGAATTTTAATTACTCCATCCTTGACTGCACAATCCTCATTGGCATCTCCACTGAGTGTGTGATGCAATCAATGCATCACTATAGTCACAACAGATAGTCTATCTTGCCCTTTCACCTATCTCTCCACTGGTCTCCACTGAAACTGCCATGCATTGTAGTTAACTGATGTGTTGTTCAGTTGATTAATGAGTTATTATTTGTGAATTAATTAACTAACTAATTCACTCCACTCTCACTAGTGTATCAATCAGTTAGACTAGATACAACTAGCTCAACTGAGTCTAATTGAGTTAAACTGAATACAACTCCATAACTACTTCTTCCAACTGTGTCATAACTCTGCCACTTGAGTTATAACTGAGTCCTTCATGCATTAGCTCCAGTAAACCTTTAGGAATAGCATAATTCCTTCTGTCATTTTTGTCAGCTGATGTGCCACATCTGTGCACTGAACTGAAGTGCTCCAAGAGAATAAGTTGTTGTTTAGAGTTTGATTATTGTTAAGAGCTAATAATAATCGACATGCATCTATTTTTAGATTGACGATCTATAAATAGACTTCGCCCAATATTCTAAAAATAGAATTTCATCTATTTTTCCAACTTGATCAACCATCCACAAATAGCATCCTGCAACTTCTGAAACATGATCATCATGTCTAGAAATAGACATAGTCTAAAAATAGACTTGCGCCAAAAATAGCCTGCGGGCCCACTTAGTGAAGGCGACTCTTTTCACTAAGCTCATCATCTTGTTGAATCTCAACACTCCCTCTCAACAAGATAGGGATTATCCTTCACCCCGATCCGGCCTCTATGGTATTCTAATTTACTCCTGTGAGTGCCTTCATCAACATTCACATCCCGATCCTCCGTAGGAATGTACTCAAGCAACATGATCTTCTGTTGCACACAATCTCCGATATGATGATACCGGATATCAATATGTTTAGATCTATCATGAAACACAGGATTAATCGTGAGTTTAATACAACTCTGGTTATCACAATGTATCACTGTAGGATCTAAATGTGAACTGAACAAACCAACCAGGATCTCCCTCATCCAAATAGCCTCACATGCAGCTTGACTTGCTGCCATGTATTATGCTTCCGCTGAACTAAGTGCCATGAATCTTTGTTTCCTACTGTACCAAGAAACTGTTGTAGATCCAATACTGAAAATCCCTCCTGATGTTGCTCTTTCTATCCATTAGGCTGGCTGCCTAATCTGCATCTGTGAAGCCATGCAAATTCACTTCATCCATCCTTCTGTACCATAAGCCATACTCAGATGTGCCCCTGAGATATCTCAGGACATGCTTGTCTTCCTTCCAAAAGAGCTTGGTAGGCTTAACTATCGCTTGTGAAAGTTGGTTCACTACGTAGCATATGTCCGACCTTGTATTAACTAAATACATGAGTGAACCCACCAACTATCGATAAAAAGTGGCATCCACTACCTCTGCCGATGTAGCATCCTCTTTCCTCCAATTTCCTGGAAGAGGAGTATCAATAGGCTTGCAGCCTTGCATGTGAAACTTCTCAAGTATCTCCTGAGCATACTTGCCTTGAGACACAAACAGTTCACCTTCTCACAAGCAGAAGCCTAATTCAAGGAAATAATGAAGGAGGCCCAAATCCTTCATCTCAAACTCCTTTGCAAGATCTGCCTTGCATGAGTGTATCAACTGCTCATCACCTATTAGTATTAAATCATCAACATAAAGTACAATGATTAAAAGCTTACCCTCAACCACAATCTGGTACAGGTTTGCATCTGCCTCACTCTTGGTGAAGCCAAGTCCAGTGAAATAGTTGTCGATCCGAGTGTACCAAGCACGAGGTGCTTGTTTCAGCCCATACAATGCTCTTTTGAGCCTGCACACATGCGACTTGTTGCTGAAGATCTCAAATCCTTTAGGCTTCTCAATGTACACCTCTTCCTTAATGATCCCATTAAGGAACGCAGTCTTCACATCCATCTGATGAATGTGCCAACCCATCTACGCTGAGAGAGCAAGGACGGTCTGTATGGAAGAATACCGTGCAACAGGTGCAAAGGTTTCTTCATAGTCAATCCCCTCAATCTATGAGAAGCCCTGGGAAACAAATCTTGCCTTATACTTCTCAACACTCCCATCAGCAGCTTGCTTTACCTTGTAGATCCATCTTGATCCTACAACTGATTTTCCCACCAGCCTTGGAACAATCTCCCAAGCACTGTTTCGAACAATGGAGTCATACTCCTCCACCATGGCATCTACCCATGTGGGCTCATGCACTGCTTCTTCGAAAGAAGATGGCTCTGTCACGATACACTTGCTCATAAGAGCCATGTATCCAGTATATCGGTCAGGTGACTGTCTCTGTCTGCGATGTGATGTAGGGACTCCTACATTCTGTGCCGCATCAAGCTTCAGTCTCTCAGCTTTTGTGGTACGCTTTCTGCCTTGTCTGATGTTTGGTTCTGCATGAGTGGAATCCTCCACTCCATGAATCTCCTCCTGTGGCTGATCCACATCCAGAGGCTCATCTTTGGGAACAAGAAGTTCCTCCTCTGCATGCAAGTGTAGCTCCCTCTCAAGTGACAACTTCATGGCTTTCACCTCATTTAATTTTATATCCCATCGCACAACAGTCATCCGACTGTTTGGAAAATACACACGATAGTTATGTAAGTTTCTGTGTACTCACAAATATCCCAACTTCTACAAATGTTCTTAAATTTTCTTCCTGGCATCCTTCATCACATGAATGTAAACAGGTGAGCCAAAAATCTTCAAATGAGAAATATCAGGCTTCTTACCAGTAAAAGATTCTTCGGGTGTACTCATGCCAAGTACTCTACGAGGACAACGGTTTTGCACATAAACCGCAGTGTTGCATGCTTCCGCCCACAAGTGCATTGGTAGGCCCTGTTCATGCAACATCGCTCGTGCAACACCCACGATCGTTCTGTTCTTTCTCTCCACGACCCCATTCTACTATTGGTTATGAGGCGCTATGAGTTCTCTTCGAATTCCTTCTTTGCTACATAAGTCTTTGAATTTTCTCGAGATGTATTCACCACCATTATCGCTCCATAGAGCTTTCACTTGCTTCCCCGACTCCTTCTCCACCAATTCCTTGAACTCACAGAACTTTGAGAAAGTTTCACTCTTCTTCTGCATAAAGAAGATCCAGCATCTACGAGAATAATCATCAACAAATATCACATTATACCTGTGTTTTGCTGTTGAAGCAACCGAAAATGGTCCACACACGTCTGTGTGAATTCTCTCCAGGATCACCGAAGCACGGTTCTCCTTCTCATGAAAGGTGGTATTCAAAAACTTACCCATTGTACATCCTTTGCACTGATCTGACTGCTCAAGAGTACCCTTGAGAAGTCCAGTAGAAATTTGCTGCAAAATCTTCAAAGCGCCATGGTGAAGATGGCCCAATCTCCTGTGCCATAATTCGCCCTCATCCCATCTCCCCACTTCTTCTGCTTTTTCCACCATTGCAACGCGGCCATCTACCTCCAGCTTGTAGAAATTCTTAATTCGAACCCCTATCTTCTTGGTTTGACCTGTTGTTTTATGTCGAAGGAAGGCTTTTCCCTCACTGAAAACAACATCATAACCTCTATCTTCCAGCATTGTGACCGAGACCAAGTTCTTCTTCAGACCTGGAACATGCATGAAATTATTCAACAAGAATGGATTACCTGACTCCCTCTCAAAGGTAATGGTCCCAATTCCAGTCGCATTGTACCGACCATCATCACCCATCTCTATATGCATCTAGAGGTCCTTCTCCTCCAAGTCACTAAGCAACTCTTTGTCTCCGTCATATGGAAAGACGCACCACTATCAATATACCACACCGATCCCATGCAGCTTGAAACCAAGCATGTGATCAAGGAAAAATCCAGCTCAAATTGCGAGGCTAAGGCCTCTCCAGCTGCAGATCCAATAGCCTACTTATTATTCTTCTATTGTGGACAGTTAGTGGTGAAATGTCCATGCTCGTGACAATGAAAACACTTCACTTTGGACAAATCCTGCTTCTTGCCTTTAGCACCGGATTTTGAAGAAGATTTCTTCCCCTTCCCTTTCCTTGCTTTGGCAGCCAAAGCGCAATTCTCTTCATCTTCATTATTCGATGAAGATCCATCCCTGGTACCCCGCCTTATCTCCTCCTGCACAAGATCTGACCAAAGTTGCTCCCATCTTGGCAGTTTCTCCCGTCCATTGATAGAGTCTTCGTAGCTATGCCAACTCTTCGGAAGCCCAAGGAGAGCCAAGCTCACCAAGTCTTATTCATCAACAGTAACCCCCACACTTCCCAGTTCATCCTTGCAGTGGATAAACTTCGTGAGGTATTTTGGAATACTATCGCCTTTCTCCATTTTTATTTTTCTGAGCTTGTCTTTAAGTGCCAACTTCCTCTGGTCACTTCTAATTTGGAACAAGTCTGTCAAAGCCTTCCACATTAAGAATGGAGTGGCTTTCCCGTGAAGGTTGGACACAATATGGTCCTTCACACCTTCCAATAGAATCCTTCTCGTCTTTGCTGTCTTCTTTTTCCATGCATCAAGTAATGCAGCATCGCTAGATCCCGGCTTGGGAACATCACTATCGATGAACTCCTTCAGCCCATTATCCTCTAGCATCGCCTCCATCCTGTCCTTCCAGGCTATGTAATTTGAGCTCCCATCAAGGGCATACTCCAATCTCAACTCGTTGAAAGACATTTCAATGTATACTCGATTTCTGCACCAAGAATCTTCTGTAGCAAATTCGAATTGTCCACCAGCACAAAATCACTTCACAATTACAATCTTCAATAAAAAATGCTCCGATACCATGTAGAAATTATATGCACACAGCATGAATATGTCCAAGATACACCTGATCTCACACTATTTAACTTTATGCAAGATACTGAATCTATTCCAATTGTTAATCTTTTGCGGAAAAATTATTTGCACACACATGTGAAGCATAAACAAAAATAATCAATCGCACATAACACAGTTTTTAACTGGGAAAGCCTGAAGTTGAAAACCCCAAATATATATTATGTAACATGGAGATCATATGACAATCTCATCCAAACATACAAAGCTTATCACAAGCTCTTAGTACAGTACAATCGTCATACACTAATCAGGCCCAATCTTGCAAATCCATGCACCGATCTTTGCCACCTGCTAGCCTGCCTCCACTGCACAATCTCTGCTGAAGAATAGCTCTCAATGAATTTGAATTACTCCATCCTTGACTGCACAATCCTCATTGGCATGTCCACTGTGTGTGTAATGCAATCAATGCATCACTATAGTCACAACAGATAGTCTATCTTGCCCTTTCACCTATCTCTCCACTGGTCTCCACTAAAACTGCCATGCACTGTAGTTAACTGTTGTATTGTTCAGTTGATTAATGAGTTATTATTTGTGAATTAATTAACTAATTAATTCACCTCCACTCTCGCTAGGTGTATCAAGGGGGCTAATAGATACAACTAGCTCAACCGAGCTCCAACCGAGTTAAATCGAATACAACTCATAACTACTTCTTCCAACCGTGTCATAACTCTACCACTTGCAGTTATAACCCAGTCCTCCATGCATTGGTCTAAAGAAACTTTAGAATAAAGGAAAAAGCCTCGTCACCTGGATGTGTGGCACATCCGTGCACCGAATCAAGTGCGTTCCAAGAGAATAAGTTGTTGTTTAGAGTCTCATTATTATTAAGAGCTAATAATAATCGACATGCATCTATTTTGATCACTACCCATAAAATAGACTTTGCCAAATATTCTAAAAATATAATTTCATCTATTTTTCCAACTTGATCAACCATCCACAAATAGCATCCTGCAACTTCTGAAATATGATCATCATGTCTAAAAATAGACTTGCGCCAAAAATAGCCTGCACGCCCACTTAGTGAAGGCGACTCTTTTCACTAAGCTCATCATCTTGTTGAATCTCAACACACAGATCAGGAAGGTATCAAGGATGTTGCTTACAACCATTTCAAAAATATGCTCTCTAAAACAACTGCGCCGGAGGATTACTCTGAATTTTTGAACCACACGCCCAAAATAATCACGGACGAGATCAATAATTCCATCATAAAAGATATATAAGAGGCTGAAATTCTCAATGCTATTTGGACATTACATCTAGACAAGTCTCTGGGCCCGGATGGATTTTCCATTTGTTTTTTCTGGACCTTTTGGGAAGTCATCAAAAAGGAACTCCTCAAAATGATTCTGTGGGTTCAAAGAAAGAAGAAGATTGGTGGCTTTACAAATTCTACATTCCTCGCTCTTATACCCAAAGAGAACCATCCCTATTTTTTCTCTAGATTTAGACCTATTTCCCTCTGCAATTCCTCATACAAAATCATTACTAAAATCCTTGCTACTCGCCCCAAACCTCATCTCCCTAACCTCATATCTGAAAATCAAGGGGGCTTCATTTCTCAAAGACAAATATTTGATTCCATCCTTTTGGTCCAAGAAGCCATCGATTCGAGTATGATGAGATCACAGAAAGGATTCATCTTAAAACTCGAACTTGCTAATGCTTCTTATTGAGTGAGACATTCATTTCTCCTCTCCGTCCTTCAAAAAATGGGATTTGAAAATGATTTCATATCTTTTTTCAATGCCTGCATCTCCAACCCTTGGATATATCCCTTAATCAATGGAAGGCTAGGGAAATTATTTCAGTCTACCCTAGGACTCAGACAAGGCTGCCCTCTTTCTCCTTTTCTTTTCATCCTTACTGCAAAGTCCTTCAGCAGGGCCTTGGATCATAAGCGTAGAGTTGGCCTCATCGTTGGCATTAAGTTCAACAACAGAGCCAAGAATATGAATCACTCTCAATTTGCTGATGACACCCTCTTGATGGGTGGTGCCACCTACATTATTGCTCAGAGATTCAAATCACTTCTTGACAGATTTATGCTTTTCTTTGAACGGCTGATTAACTATCACAAAAGTTGCATCTATGGGTGGAACACTACAAATATCACCATCCATAGCATTACACAAATCTTTGGAGTCTCATACAAGTTGAATTGGATCCATTTTAATTACCTTGGGATGCCTGTCAGTGCTGGACCCTGGAAGAGTGAGGTCTGGACATCATCATTGATAAAATGAAAAAGAGAGTGTAGCAGTGGGGATCCTCCTGAATTAATCTGGCAGGGCGCACAATCCTCTTAAAATTTGTCCTCTCTTCCTTTTCCCTGTATCATTTTTCTTTACTTCATGCTCCTTCCAGCATTCAACAAAAAATAGAAGTTGTTTTAAGAAAATTCCTTTGGCAAGGAGGGAAAACTGAGAAGAAGAAATTCAATTTAGTCAAGTGGAGGCAGGATACACAAAATTATGAGAATGGTGGACTTGGTATTCGTATTCCAATGCACTTGAACAATGCCTTTGGGGGGGAAATAGTGTGGCGCCTCTTCACCGGACAACATTCTTGGTGGAAGAAAGTTTTGGAGACCAAATATCTCACCACAGTTAGACAAAATCTTCTTGACCAGGCTATTCCAATCAAGCCATGCTCTAGAATCTGGGCTTTATGCAAAAAATCCATTCCTTTTATCCGCATAAATGTATCCAAAGTTCCTCAAGGAGGAAGAAGTATGAACATCTAGGAGGATAAAATTATGGGGCAGTCTCCCCTCACTGATAACTCGAGCATGCATCGTATTAAAAATTATTTCCGGAATCAAGATATAAATACCATGGACCAGATTTCCAGATGGGACGATCATTCCAATGCCTAGAAAGGATGGGAATTTCCTATTACTCCCGCTCACCTTGAGGTCGATCTAAAAAACCTGAAAATAGTGCTTCACGGTGCAGCGCCTCTAGCAAAAGGAAACCAAGACAGTTTTCACTGGGATCCCTCTGGTTCAGCATATTCAATTAAAGTTTCTTATGGGACCCTTCTTAAAGATCAGTTCCCCTATCCTGTGTGGTCCATATGGAAGCTCACATGGAAATCTGAAGCCCTTCTTAAGATAAAAATGTTCATCTGGATTCTGCTCAAAGGTAAGATACTAACTTCTGATAACTTTTAAAAAAAAAGTATTTATGGTCCCTCCAGATTCCCCCTCTGCCAAAAATACGAAGAGACTACTTTCCACCTCTTTTTGAGGTGTCCCTTCGCCAATCAGTGCTGGAGTGACCTCATGATCTTCTCCCAGATTGACCTAGCAGCCATCAGTTCAATATAAGATTTGATTCTCAACTAGAAAAAGGGTTATCCCTAGGGCAAGAAGTGTAAGAACATTTCCAAAATGGTCTGTGACACCCTCCCATATGTGATCCTCTGGAACATATGGTTGGCTAGGAATAAGGTGGTTTTTTAGGATAAAAAACCCTGCCTAAGAAAAGCCAAAAACAATACCTGGAGTCTCTTTGTTGAAATGATCTTATCCAAAAGCAACAATCATATCAATTTCAACAATCTTCAAGCAGAAAAAAAGAATATTTCTGGGGAGAGCTCTTGACAATCCTGGTTATAGAAAAACTCATGTCAAACAAATTTCCCAAAAGGAGCAGTGGAAGATAAGGCTCAAGGAAAAATAGTTCATCGAGTGGATGGATAGTTGTAAAAGACCAGCGCTCTTTTTGATGGAGCATCAAAGGCCAACCTAGGCATTGCTACTGCAGGAGGTCTCATTAAGAATGAACATGGTTGTGTTTTTTCTTCCTTCGAATGGGGGCTTGGCTCATTGTCTTAAAATAGAGCTGAGGCCTACGCTCTATTCAAAGGTCTCCAAATAATAAATAGCCTCAATCTGCAAAACGTTATGATAATCGGTGACTCTGCCATTATAATTAGCATGATGATAAACGGTAAGAAATCCTCCAACATTGCTCTCTGCAGGCTCATCAATAGATGTTACGTCCTGAGAAAAGATATGAAATATCTTTCCTTCTTCCACATCCTGAGATCTAATAATAAATATGCATACATCTTGGCTAACAAAGCCTGCAGTAGACCAGTCAGTCAACTTCTCTGCCATGATGGCACATATTTTTCTTCTCTGCCATGATCTCCATCTCTGCCAAGCTTACTGATTTCATGACACCCTGCAAGATTTTGTCTGAGCCTGTAAGATCTCCCCATGCCAAAAGAAGCGACTCTCCTGTGATCTTATCTCCTTGTGATGCTCACCTTGCTCCTATCTTCCTTCCAGCCTCCCTTATTTATTCGTCCTATTCCCTCGCTATGTCTCACATATCCCGCTTCTGCGTTTTCTCCACTCTGTCTTTGCGAAGGCATCGGTTAAGCTCTTTCGGGATTCTTCCTCCTGAGTGGTTGCTTGCCCTCCTCATTTTGGTCGCCCCTTCCCTCCATTTCAATGTTCTCCCTGACATTTTTAGTGGCTATCTCGACCTTTATCCACCGCAACACATAGTCTTAATTGTTCTCCTGTCTCCGTTGTTCTATTAGCCTTCAACCACATCATCCTTGTGTATCCTCTCAACTCCTCGATTCCTCACCTGACTGTTATGTGTGCTCCAGCACAATATTTTTGAGACACCATGTGTAGTGAAAACTTATTTCATTGTGCTAACCTTCAAGATGAAATGGCACTGATTCGAGGTCAGCAGAAGATCATGGAAGAAAAACACCAAGTGGATACAACCTTTCCTCAACAACAGGCTCAATCCTATCAGAAGCAGCTTCAAGATGCCACAAATCAGTGCGCTCATATGGAAGAATCCTTCTAGATCCAGAAATACATGATATAAAATGCTCTGCTCCAAGTTCTAGCTCAAATAATGTTAGAAATGCCAATCTAGAAGACAATCAAGACAACATTGATGCTTGAACTGGACGGCCAATCAGCTTGACTAATCCTTATTCCTCCCCTCTCTCCTTTGTTCATGTCCTTTAAATTTTCTCTTATGCTTTCACAGTTTTTTAGAATTTACCTTGAATCTGTAATGCAATATAGTATCAATAGTCGACACAATGGAGGCGCGGTCTTTTGTCTTTGTACCCCTCCTTGGCTATCCTCAACTCTATCATAATGTAATAGGGAAATATCTCTTTCTTTTTTTCGAATATAATATAGTACCCGACTTTGTTAAAAAAGTAATAATGAGAGAACAATAATATATATATATATATATATATATATATATATATATATATATATATATATATATATATATATATATATATGCAATTATGCTTGTTTGATATGAGATGTTTTGAGGCATCTCAGATTATATATATATATATATATATATCATTTGAAAATATACGACACCAAGAAATATTTAATCTGGTTGACCATATGATGTGGCAAAAATTTATCAACTCAAGCCAAGAGTTTTCAGCTACTTCAAAACTGGTTTCATCATCAGAATAGATGATCATTACATTAATTATATGAATCATCCAAATTACTTACATATCTCCACATTACTTACATATCTAAATTCATAACAAAATAGGACCGACAATAACACATGAACAATTCATATCCAAAATAGAACTAGGTGAACAGCCTAAATGCTTGAGCGCAGTCAAAAAGTAGCAGAGGAGGATAGCACACGATAACAAAAATATAAATGATACTAATTTTGAATTATGCTTCATTAATGTATGCTTCGTTTTCATAATAATGGATATTATTAGTATATAGTTGGGAATTTTCACTGTACACATTTTATATGGTGAAAAACCATGAGCAATAACGATTACAGGTGAAAAAACCATTAGAAATAATGATTACATTTTACAATTGAGAGGGACAAAATAATGATTACATTTACAGTTGAGAGGGATAAAATGCGATAAAGTATTTTCCATGAAATTCTAACGGTATCTAAACATATGAGCCCAAAAATCAGTTTACTTTCTATATAACATATTTTTATCCATTAGAAATAAGGCATCTCTGGCAGTACTCCTCCTATTTCTCTGCAATATATATGCTTGTTTCACAAGGTATTTTCAAAGCCAAAAGCTGCTTGAGGAAGCTCTGCTCATGAGTATATTGGGAGAATTTTGGCAATGTAAGTTTCATTGTTTGTAGCAAAGGGGCACTTTTGAAAAGGCAACGAATAGAGCAGTTTCCTCCCCTCAAAATTTGAAACATTTAAGTACACATTTTTCAGACTCTTGAGTGAAACTGTCAAATTTGATGCCTCAACATGGTTCTCCAATCCAACATAAATAAAATAATGGTGTTTAAACACACATAGATGGTAAGATAAAATACAATGACTAACCTTAAACCATTTACTTTCTATTGAGAGTAGAGAGACCAAATTTTCCAGAACTTCTAGAGAAAGAGCTTGTCTACCCAGCCCATGAAGGGAAACTTTCTTCAGATATTTTTCAGTAGAAAGGCCTTTAAGTAAATTAAGCTCCGTTGTGGACAAATGCAGAGACCCAGAAGACCTGAGATCCAACATTGACATCGTGGGACAATCATGCACTATGAAATTTACTAGATTTGGGCAATTCACTGTCACCGAAATTTTATCCATAACTCCAGTAATATCGAGACACTTGATATTTCTTGCCAAAATTTCACATTTGTTCAACTTTGTACAGTCTTGAACAATCAAATTTTCAAAAAAGGGAATTTTGTTATAATATGCTCAAGTATATCGTCATTTGTATGCATGAATGGAGTTGTCTTTAGTGTGACTTTTTGGAGTTTCAGGTGCACGACAAAATTTGAAGTGAAATCTTGTTATTTAAAATGGTTTTTTTGACTGTATATATGGATTTAGCACCCTGAAAAAACCCCTAGGGCACTTTACTTGTGCAAATGTACCCATCAAACTTATGTTTTCAACAAATTCCTGTATGATTTTAGATAAATTAGACCGAAAAAACCCACCGGAAAAAACTCCCAAAAATCGCACTAAAGTAAAGACAACTCCTGCATGAATGATAGAGAACAGGTTACAAGAAATTTGAAACCACTGAAGTAAGGGGGTAATCCCGTAAATAAAAACAACTGTAGGTTCAATAATGTCAGGCATTCGCAAGAAAATAGAGAAGTTGGAACATCCAAGAAAATGCCAATTTCGAGAGTAATTTGTTTCGCTCTTTTTAAGATGCGGATTACACCCATTTCTTAAAACATTTACTAATGTTCCCTCTGTCAATATCACCCATGGAAACTGAAAGTTCAAAACTTTCAAGCTAGGCGGAATGAGAGAACAAGACAATATTAATTTCCCGTTTTGTTTTTCTCCATCACCAACAAAAAAATTGTTGGAGAATTTGGGATGGGGTATTAAAGTCCAAAGATATCGCCATCCGGTAGTTAACATAGAACAACACGTTGCATCTCTTAAAGGAAGTTTTGAGAGAATGTAAGGACATAGTATGTTGTCTGGAAAGGATCTGAGTCTGTCACTTTCCATCGATGTTGTTTCAAGAGATGAGGCAGCGTGAAAATATGAAGGGATGTATACATGGGACAACAACCCTTATTCCAATTTACGATTTCAGATTCTTTGAACCTGCTTACATGTCTGCTCGGGTACACCATGTCTGTCACTGTTTACAAAGACAAACACTGGCATTATTACTGGAATTGTTTTACAATAGATAACCTATTTTGTACCTTACTTTTGACGTTCAAAATCTATCCTTTCTCCCCGCCCATTTAATGTGGAGTTTGAGGCATAGGATTTGGACGACAAACATTATTTAGCTCCAGAGTCTCATTAGGGGAATTTTGAGTTCTAAAATGGGCCTCCTAAGGAAATAATAAAATAATAGCTAAATCAACAAAATAATATTTATAAATTTGCAATTCACTTTTTGCACCACAATCCATGTAACCATAGTTAAATTCAATTCAAAAGTTGTACCAAAATAAAATTAATAAAAAAATTGTATTGATGTGACTATAAATAAGAATGATCTTTTTAAGAAAAGTCATTATTATTGAACAACTAATGCATTTATCTTTCGAGTAGTCTTTAGTGCAACTTTTTGAAAGCTTTTACGGTGTAATTTCTCTAAATTCCGGCAGAAATTTATTGAAAAGAGAAGTTTGATTGCTAACTTTGCACAATCGAAGTTCCGTAGAGGTTTTTGAGGGTGCTGAATCCATATATAGAGTCAAAAAACCAGTTTGAATAACAAAAACCAAGATTTTACCTCAAAAATTTTCATCGGATTCCGGCACCTGAAACTTCAAAAAGTCGCACTAAAGACAACTCCTTTATCCTTTGAACTTAAATCACTTAAAATAAAATATAAATATAAATTTATAAATTCTTAATTATATTATATTATATGTTATTAATTAAAATTTATATTATTTAAATTGTATAATAACATGTAATTAATATACTATATAAAAATAATATAAGATAATATAATATAATAAATGTATAGAGATATGCATTGTTTCTTTCAAGAAATATGAAATGACAATAATATATTTTTATTCAAAAAGTGTGAAATGACATTTATTATGAGTACTTTACTTTGATTTTAAAAGTACTTAGAGCACTACCATGGTTAACCATGAGTTTTTATCCACCATTGAGAATGTGACAAGTAAGTACTTTTAACTCAAGCAATGCCACCTCAACCATTAGGGATGATTTCATCCCCTAAAATGTGATTGGTTCTCATAAAGTGAATTTTGATTGTACATTTTCCTTAGGAGGCCCATTTTAGACCTCAAAATTCCCCTAAAGCTCGCGGTTTTCCAGGAGCTCCACATTTTTTCATGCATTTTTGTAATTCAATG
The DNA here is from genome assembly GCA_034641835.2 of Pinus albicaulis. Taxonomy (NCBI): domain Eukaryota; kingdom Viridiplantae; phylum Streptophyta; class Pinopsida; order Pinales; family Pinaceae; genus Pinus; species Pinus albicaulis. The sequence goes on from CM076577.1 coordinate 1,158,346,209, forward strand.
TTACTTGCATGAATGGTAGCCAATATTTTCAAAGCTATAGTTTCATTAATACATTGAGGTAATATAGGTTAATCTTTGGATTTTGTACTTCTAAATTCAAAGGTTGACCTACACTGCCCCAATGCATTAATGAAGTTGTAGCTAGAAAAATATGGAGTAGTCTATAATGAAATTTTTTTGGAAATGGATGTGACGTTGTCGTGTATGATGACCATACATAACATGGTAAAGATTACAAACTCTCTTGATTTCTCGACAACTCTTTTGTCCCTGCCATGGTCGTTTGCATCTTGTGGAGGTCTGGCAATGGACAAAGAACAGGAGTCGCCACCACTGCCCTACTAGGACAACTTAATTAAAACACTGAATGAAACTTACCGTGTGCGACACACTCTTTTATTTCAAATTTGAAATTTGAGTGTGCCCAACAAAGAATTATTTCAAATTTAAATTTGAGCGTGCTCAAGAAAGAATTACATGAATTCCCATGCCCGAGAGGTTAGGTTTTTGGTGTGTTTCTGGACGATTACGCCTTCAATTTTTTCTAAATGTATACTGAATTTCTGCAATAGTATAGCTATTATGTTACTGCTCTTGCATTGATCGATTGTTGTTTTTGATGTAGGGTCGAAATTTTTTTGTTGCATTGATCGATTGCTGGTTTTGACGCAGGGCCACAATTCCTTGGAAGACCACTTTCGCAATTCGAGGTTCGCCTGTGACACCAACGAGTTTTTTCCATTAGTGTTTGATCCACCAAGTAATGACAATAATCTAACTAAAAAAATATTAATGGGACGTCGCCTTGAACACTTCAGAAACGTTACAGGAGGAATGGTTTGCATTAACAACGTCCAATAGGAAGATGGTATTGGTGCAGCAGACTCGAAGCTTTTCAACACAATGAATGGCACCGTGGAACCAACTTGCTGTGTGCTTGATTATTTTTTGCATATTTGGTTTTTTCGAAAGGAATTATCTACGTTGTTGGCGACAACGATGAACACGGTAACACTGTGGCCACTGCAAAAGTTTACAATGTGGAAGGAGACACATGGAAAATATTGCCTTCCATCACTCAAAAATGTGAAGGATCTAGAGTTTTCATGGAGAGAAAATTTATGGTACTAAGTGGAACCAACAAGGATTTTCATCCTCCAACATACACAAGTGCATAAGTTTTTGATGCGGAGACAGGTACTTGAAACACGTTGGAAGACATGTAGATTTTGTCAAAATTCCTAGATGTGACAATCTAAGGAATCCTACTACATCAATTGAGTGTACTCCTATTAAGTAAATTATATTTACATCATTAATTCAGATATGAATTATTGAAGTAACTACTGAAGCAACCTACACTAAATAAATATGATTCTTCAACAAGGAAACTGAGCAAGGAATCAATCACACATAGGACACAATTATTTTTGGACAAAATTCCCTGGAAAAACCCAATGCCGGAAAACCGGTGCATCAGATCTAAAGGTTTGTATTATTAAGCAGTAGAAATTTTTGAGTACATCTCTAAATACCTCAAGGGTTATTCAGTTACAGAGAGAAATACTGGTAGAAAGAAAATTGTGAGAATACCTCACTCAATCACTGGAAAATCCGGCTGATCCAGACACTGGAGAAGCTGCCCCTAGAGGTCTCTGCGCAGTGACTGCATAGGCACTATGTCACCTCCTCTTGGAGCTGTGTCACCCCAACTGTTGATCAATTTGACTCTCAGAACCACAAATCTCAGCCTCCCGGTCTCACATCCTGGCTTTCGGCTTCTGGATTAGTTCCAACAGTGAAATCTCGAAAAACCTCTGAGCCCCTACGCAACCTCTACGCAGACCTGCGTGGCTCTGCGCAACCTTTGTGTCACCCTGACTCGCTCTGCGTTGGCTTTGTTGGACGTCTCTCTACATCTCTCTGCTGATGATTCTCCGGCTGGGAAAATCTCTCTCTTCGATGTTATGTCCACCCCTCACTGCACTAAATCACATAGATCTTATCTTCGTTCGAGCACTGCTCTGTCATTAGAATTCGATCTCAAGATTCACTACGTGTGTGTCTTTCCAAATGACCCTCACATATTTCATTATAGTATTCTCGTTGAGAAATCAATGGTTGAGATTAGATCTCCAATCGATGGCTAAGTTTATAACATAACTTGATCTTTGTTTTCTATATCATTCTCACTCTGTTTTATTAATGCCCTTTAATTATTTAATTTCTCTAAGTTAGACTTAGGGTCTCAAGTAAATTAATTAATTATTTTATTAAAACATGATCTGAGTGGAATTTTCAAAAATAGTTTATGGGTTCTTTGGAATACTCATGTCTAAGCCTCTCCACCAAATTTGGGGCTTAGAGCACCTTTTGATGCTACAAAAATCAACACCCCCTCTTAGCGAGGAAGGCACTTTAACAATATGCTTGCTGCATACTAATTTGTCCCTGAAGCATCCTCTGCGCTATTGATGTCCATCAACCACTGCGCTATTCCTGCCACTGTACTGCTTCCCATGACACTGTTGCATCTGTACTACAACTCCCTCTCAAGTGTTGCATCTGCTATGCTGCTAGCACTACCACTACTAACACTGCATCTGCACTGCAACTCAGTTGTTGAGAGACTCGCAGCTAAACTCACCCAAAAATGAACAAGTGTTAAGTGGATGCACCTCGGTGTTGAAGACTTTGACTGTTGGTAACTACTACGTTGTCCCTCTGATGCACTGCGCCACTGCTACTCTCCACTGCACACCACTAATCTGCACTACACTGCGCTGCTACTGCTACGTTGTTGTTGCTCTGTTATGCATTTCTCAGAATCTGGCACTGCTACCTACTGCATTGTTGTCTCCATCACCCCTCGGCTCCTACTGAAAACTCCTCCATCCCGCTATTGCAAATATGGGCTCTCGTAGCAAGGTAGTGATCCATGAGGTGGGCTCCTTAAGGATGATGCCCAACTGAAATTTAGGTTGAATTGCAGTTCAATGTCACCCCACTTCTCTCCTTGAGAAGCGTGCACACTCTTAGCGAACTCATCCTATTCGATCTTTGCGGCTACAACCTTCGGATCATGCTTCTCATCCTTGTCCTTTTTATTCAAAGGACATTATGATGCAAAGTGGCCCATCTTAGCACATCCAAAGCATTTCACTTCGATACATATCTCTTTTGTCTCTGTTGCCCTTGTTGCCCCTTTGATGCGAGGGCTGCATTCTCCTCCTCCTCCGGACCCTTGGATCTGCTCCCGCTGCTGTCGTCAAGCTTGCACTTGACTAGATCTCTCCTCATCTCTTCCTCCTGAAGTGCTGACCACATCTGCTCCCAACTAAGAAGCGTATCCCTGCCCAAAATTCTTTGGAAAAAAACTTACCACTCCTCCATGACTGCGTTAAGGACTAAACTCACCATAGTTGTTGAAGATGGGGTGGATCCCATGAATTCCAACTGATCTCGAATCTCCTAAAGCCTTGTAAGGAATGGATCAATGCGCTCCCCCTTCTGCATTTGGACCAACTGGAGCTTCTTCTCCAAGTACATATTCTATTGCTCGGAAGTTCCTTCGTACAAAAAGGACAATGCCTACCACATCTCCCTGGCAGTGTTCTTTCTAGCTACATGAGAAACTATGCGATCCTTGACACCATCAAGGATCATCCTCTTGGCCTTTGCCATATCAGATCGGTACTTCTTAAGTTGATCCGGATATGAAGGTACAACAACCGCATTCACCACAAACATCTTGAGATTGTATTCATCTAGAAGGAATTGAATCCTTTCCTTCCAGATTACATAGTTGGAGGAACCCTTCAACGGGTCCTGATCTCTAAGACCATGAGCTGCCATCTCAGCCGAACAACTGTAGAATTGCTTCCTCTTTCTCCCCCTCTGCGCAACACTAGGCAGGATTGTGCACTCCTCCTGAAGCTTGTAGACCTGTTGCCTTGATCTATTGCTCAGATCCTAGAAAAAGGCTAAATTCCTTGGCTAGGAACTCACTAAGGAATAATTCCTCGCTATGTGTTCTTTTCTTTCTTTTGACGCTTTTCTGCCCAAAAATACCCGTAGAAAAATTACGTCCCTCTAGCTCTGCGTGAAGGCTTTGCGCAGCTCCCTATGCCTCGGAAAAATCTCGAACCAGAAGTCCCACCTCTCCGTTGACTCATTCAGAGAGAGACATCGACTAGATTTGATCTGTTGCTACTGCAACAATTTGGCCTTCTCTTGAGAGTCAAATCTGCTCTTCCTGTTTCACATCAAATGCTGTAATACCATGTGAAAATTCCTAGATTTGATAATCTAAGGAATCCTACTGCATCAACTGAGTGTACTTCTCCTATTAAGTAAATTACATTTACATAATTAATTCAGATCTGAATTATTGAAGTAACTACTGAAGAAGCCTACACTAAATAAATATGATTTTTAAACAAGGAAGTGGAGCAAGAAATCAATCACACATAGGACACAATTATTTTTGGACACAATTCCCAGAAAAAACCCAATGCATGAAAACCGGTGCAACATATCTGAGGGTTTGTATTATTAAGCAGTAGTAATTTATAAATACATCTCTGAATACCTTAAGGGTTATTCAGTTACAGAGAGAAATACTGACATAAAGAAAATTGTGAGAATACCTCACTCAATCACTGGAAAATCTGGCTGATCCAGACACTGGAGAAGCTTCCCTTAGAGGTATTTGTGTAGCCTTTGCGCAATGAATACGTAGGCATTGCGTCACCTCTTCTTGGAATTGTGTCACCCTAGCTGTGGGTTGATATGACTCATCGAATCACAGATATCAGCCTCCTGGTCTCACACCCCGACTTTCGGCTTTTGCATCAGTTTTGACAGTGAAATCTCGGTAACCCTCTTAGCCCCTGCGCAACCTCTGCATAGCCATGCATGGATCTGTGCAGCCTCTACATCACCCTAACTAGCTCTGCGCTGGCTCTGTTGGACGTCTCTCTGCCTCTCTCTGGTGATGATTCTACGACTGATAAAATCTCTCTCTCTGGATGTTATATCTTCCCCTCACTGCACTAAATCACTTAGATCTGATCTTTGTCCAAGCACTGCTCCATCAGAATAATTCGATCTCAAAAATCACTCCTTGTGTGTCTTTCCAAATTACCCTCAAGTCTTCCTTTATAGTATTCTCGTTGAGAAATCAACGACCGAGATTAGATCTCCAATCAATGGCTAAGATTATAACATGACTTGATCTTTGTTTTCTAGACCATTCTCACTTTGCTTTTATTAATGCCCTTTAATTATTTAATTCCCCTAAGTTAGACTTAGGGTCTCCATTAAAATAATTAATTATATTAATAAAGCATGATCTGAGTGGAATTTTCACAAACAATTTATGGGTTCTTTCGAATACCCGTGTCTAAGCGTCTCCGCCAAATTTGGGGCTTAGATCACTTTCCAATGCTACAAAAATCAACAAACTTCAAATATACCTATAGGATGTTGTGAGAAATTTTTCTCTATGGGTGGGAATTTGTACGTGATCGATGTGGAACAAGTGAAAAAGTATGATGCTTAGAAAATCCTTTGGACATTTATTTCCTTCATCAAGGGATGTTTTTCCATTGTCACGTCTGTTTCGGCGTGGCGAGATCAAATTTTTGTCAGTGGTATTAATGGTCATCTGATCTCTTATTTATTTCAACCGTCAACTAGGCAATGGATTCCAGTGGAAAGTGTAGAAGGAATTTCTATTTGTGTTAATCAAATGGACAACGTGGAAGGCTTTGTTGGTTGTGTTAACCAAATGGACATTGTGGAAGACTTTTCTGGTTGTGTTAATAAAGGTGTTGCAAGGAGATTTGATGATTCTCTCTTTAAAATATTTTATTTTTAGTATCTTCAATATTTTTAATGCAACTCATTGTTCAATTATTCTACTTCAGTGATGAATCATGCGTGGATGTATAAAATTTACTATTTCTGATTTGTAGTCCCTGCTTAAAATTTGTGAATTCGAACACATTATTTTTTGTTAAGTAGTTTGTTTTAGATGAAATTATATTTTTGAAATAGTTTTAATTACCATATACATTTTTGCTTAACATGGTTATTTTATTTTTCAGGTTCTGCTTAAGTTCATATGTAGTGGTTTTTTTTTTTTTTTTTACAGGAAAGAGTATATTTATGTATTAATCTGAGCCTGTTTTCGGCATAAAAATTGGTGATTTACAATGGAATATCAATGTCAATAAAGGCTCCAAATTTATTTTCTTTCACTACAAGGCCTTTCCATTTTTAAAAATTTACAAAATATTTCCAAACTTCTAGCCTGCAACTATAAAGACGACAAAATTGCCTCAAAAAAAGCATGCATTTGCAACATATCGTATAATATCTACAAAAAAAATAAAATAGGAAGAGCTTTTGTTCATCTAGTTATTCCTCCATGACATTTGGGATATTGAGATCTAATCCTGGGTTTTTCTCGTTGACAACCCTGCTCTTCTTCTGTTGTAGGAATTTGAGCTCTTCTAATTGGCATCTGAGTACGACTATCTTGTCCTCCATCTGCCTAATTTTTTTTTTCTTGGATATTTGTTGTTCCTGCATGTCTAGCGTATCTTGGTGCTGTTGATGTATACTATGCTGAATTATCTGTAGTCCCATTCTTATTTCTTCGTGCTCTGAAGAGAATCCCTCATAGGAAACATGCCCTGTCCCATGCCCCTTTATAATTATGTCAAACACGCGGCCTATCCTTGGCCGACGGCGACCCCAAGGCCCAGTGGTCGAGCTTCCCACCTTTGAATTTATTTATGCTTCCATCCACGGAACAATGCCCACTCTCCCAAATATTTGTGTTAGGATCCTACAACACTCACGCCCACCGACCGCAGTCCATATCCTCGCTATGACAGACACAAACAACACTATGTCACCTTTGCAGCCTCCCACCTCAGTTGTTATCCACTTATCTTCCCTTGAGCCTCACTCTTTCCCAGGACCACCTTGCTTCACCCCCTTTCCACCCTCCTGAGAATTAGCACTACCTTCACATGCTAGTTCCTTACTCTAGCTTCCAGACTACCCGTTTGAATGGGGAGAGATCCATACCAACTTATCCAAAACTCCCAATTCCATATCACAAACAAAAATCCTCGGTGAAACCAATAAATGAGATGAAATAAACTCCCACAGAACCCCACCAACACCCAATATCCAATCTTAACACATGCTGAAAACCTATATATTCTCACATAATCCTTCTCCCAAGGGGACTCGAAATCAAAATGTCAGAGACTCCCGTAGATCCCAACCTTGGTCCAATTACCAATATTCACACAGGCCCAATCCCATGAACGACCTACAAGCTCACCCTTCATATTCACCACCCACAACTTTGTAACATTCCCTGAGTTACCTACTCTAATTCACGAATTTTGCTACCCATCGGCCTTTAAGATGTCTGAACAAAGTACTAACAGAACCTTCCCTATGCCTTATGATCTGGACAGAGCCTGCCTCAGAGGAAAACTCCGCCTGACATTACTAACTGAAACACGATTTTTGTCATAATCTGACCTGAATCTATTGCATAAATAGAGCTTGATCCTACCTTGGATGAATCACTCTATAGCCACTCTATGCCACCATCTTCACCATGAACATCAATGCTTCCCATTTACCTTGATTCAACCTCCAACATGTTTATCCGAGGATTTTCCCATGTCAACTGATGATCCCTTCTCAATGGGATTAAATGCCTCCCTGGTGTTTCCAGACTTCGCATGCTCGAAATGTGAATGCATCGACAACCTCCCTTGCTCCTGTTCCTGTATACCTTGGTTCTTATACTCATACATGAGATGATGCCAAGTGAATCACATGTGTAAAGTCGATCAACATGCGTCCGAGCCCTACGTCCCACACCTGTAGAGTGGCTACCACAAATAATAATGAGATGATTCAGGAAAGGAGGCCAGATGGGACAAGGCTTGTGACGGCCCATGGGGATGGGGGGGGGGGGGCATCGTGACAAGGGGGAGGGGGTCGAAAGAATCTAGGGAGGGGAAAGCATAGACACAGGGACAAGGGGGGAGGAGGGGGAAATATAGGGGGACAAGGGGAGAGGGACATCAAAGGTGGGGGGAGGGGGGGGGGAAGGGGAGGAAAAGAAACGAATCGAGCCCCCAACCAACATCTTCAACTTGAACCCTAATAAACATAAGCACCAACTTGAATGTGTAATTTCTCTATATTCTGTCGATAGACCAGTACTCCATAGCTCTTCAACTATATTTTTACTTAAATATATGTCTCTAGTAGTATTTTTTTTACCTTTGGTTTTTATTATTTGAATAATTTTTAGGGGATTAGATGACTTCCCTCCTGCCAACATTAGAGGAAATTTCAGCCTAAAAGTGGCCTCCTAAGGAAAAATAATAAAATAATAGTTATAATAAGAAAATAAGAGTTATGAATTTTGGAGGGAAAAGAAGCAAAACTGCCTTTTTAATTGTATTTTTGGATTATCTCCTTATACGTTTACTCAAATTTCAAGTGTAGGCACTCATTGGATGCAGAATTAAAATTTTCATCCAATGAGTATTTGTCATGCATACTTTTGAGAAGACCCACCTTGATAAAAATTGCAGATACATTCAAAAAATGTGTTGAATACGCTTTTTCAATGTATCTTCAATTTTTATCAGTGTGTCTTTTCAAAAGTATGCATGATGGGTACTCGTTGGATGCGAAATTTAATTGTGCATCCAACAAGTGTCTAAACTTGAAATTTGAGTAAACCTATAAGGAGATAAGCCAAAAATACAATTAAAAAAATAGTTTTTCTTCTTTTCCCTCTAAAATATTTACATGTACCTCTTTTTAAATTTAAAGGATCTTTATTGGTTTACATATTATGACATGGAAATTACGTGAAAATTTCATGGGCACTTTTAGGCTAAAATATCCTCTAATTTCACCATACTTTTCTCTTCTCACAGTAGGCAAGTCTGGTTTTCCTGCCTATCAACTTCCTTATTCTGCCCTTTGAGGATATGATAGAACCCGACTTTATCAAAGGAGGACTTTATTCCTTGTATTCTTTTGATGGTTTGATTTATTTTGGAGTTTTGTGTCGAAGTATCATTTACCATATGTTTGATTAGCAATAGGGAGTCTCCTAGGATGACAACCTCCCTTATTCATTTTTTCTAAACTAAAGAAAGACCAAACAAGAGTCCAAAGGCCTCCACTTGATTGTTAGTCTTTATTCCTAGTCCCCAAGAATTTTTTTTTTCTATTTCTCTGTCGAGATCAATGAGAATCCCTCCCCCTCCTACCACTCCAATATGTAGAGGTTGTTAATATAATATCAAATGAGAGATTTGCTAAAGTTGGCTACATGTTTATGTTATTGATTATTTACCATTTTTCCCGAGTTTGATAACTTTAACATAAAAGTATGTGTGATGGGATATACACAGTTAATGAATGAATATAAAAGTTGTTGAGATAAGTGAGACACTGTTTTAGTATTTTTACTTTAGTAATATCTATTTGGAGTGTGAGTGAAAATGTGCATTCAACTCTACCAACTAATCGTTGTGACAACGAAAAGTTTGTTATAAATTTTTTCCTTTAAATTTTTATCTTTCTTTTATTATGAATTTTTAATAGATTCTACCATATTAGGGTATTTGTGTTCTTCATCACTACATATTTATATTTTAAATTTGATAGAAATTTGAAATTATATATATATATATATATATATATATATATATATATATATATATATATATATATATATATATACAACTTGAGTGGGCCTAAGAGCATGTGTTTCCTCCTAAGAGGTTACAGGTTCAAAACCAGAGGGGGTAGGGTATGTATGCCTTTGTATACTTAACAATCAAATCACTGTGTGGAGATGGGTCCCTTGTCCCAAAAACAAGGGTGTCTCATACACCAATTTGGTGTCTGGCTTGGTCGTTATCTTAAAATTGGATAATATATATGAGAAATAACAACGTGACACTTAAAGTCCACATTACTTGTAAATGCTATGTCACATTCCTTAATCGTTTTTCAACATTTACAACAAGAAAATTTCTATCCTTTACATATCTTGAACTACAATATGAATTGGATTTCTTCTTTCTAAAGAAAAATCCCTCATAGCATCCCACACTAAAAAGGATTAAAACATGTTGGCATTAAAATTTCTTTTGTTGGGGCTCTAAGGTTTTTTAGTTGTAAATTAAAGTATCATTACTTTTTTTTGCAAATATCTAAAATTGATCATATTTTTCTCATAATTTCATAGCAATAGCATGGCATGTTTCCATGGTAATAAATCATTGAAACTTAGTTTCCTACCAACAGAAATTTATGAAAATTGAATGGAAATACCTCCTTGAATACTCAAAATTATAAAAATTAGCTTAAACGTTCATAAACACCACAAAGTGTACCCTATGAGACACTCACATTGTCAAAGATTTTAAAAATCATAAAAATTAACCAAATTATAACTTTATTTTAAATTATTTTAATGTTATTAGTAATTGCTCCATGAGACATTCTACAACCCAAAATGGGGGAGATGTGTAAGGTTATATGTTAGATGTGTAGGTGTTAGATGTTAGATGTGTGGGAGTTAAATATGTGAACATTTTTTAAATGTAAAGCTCATAAGTATACTTGGTCAAATTACATAAAAAAATAAAGTTTAAATAAGTAAATAAATATAAATTAAAAAATAAATAAGAAATTAATAATTAATAATTAAAACAAATTGAGATAAAACAATAAATTTAACAACCCATGGTATTATTCTTTAATTATTTAATTACATAAAAAATAAAAATAAAAATAAATAAAAAAATTTAAGAAACAAAATAAAATAATAATAATAATTAAAATAAAATTGAGATAAAATAGTAAATTTATGGATGGAGGTTTCTGGGCTCAAGGTTTTCACAACCCATGGTTTTTCCTGTGGTAGGTGCTCTTAGCTAATGTGAGACATTAATTGCAATAAAATCTTTTATCTAGAACAAAGTTAAATCTTGGGAAAAATAACCTTTCTCACTTTGTTACATTGCCTTCAAAGATTATGTTTTTCCAGGATGTTTGGTATGATATTAAACCAGGGAAAGCTAAGACGGAGGTATATATTTTTATTGGGTTTTATACTATAATCGAGGGGCTTATTAGTTTTTATGGTTTACAAAATGTTAGAACTAATGATTTTACATGTTTCAAACCATCCTAGATCCTGTGAGCTGAACATTACCTATTAAAGAATATCATTTTTGTATCAGCAATTCTCATCCACATGATACACATTTTGTACAACATTTCTTTGATAATATTTATGATTCATTGAAAGGTCTTGGAATAAAATTCAATGAACATTATATATGGTCAAATGGATGTGCGAGTCAATTCAAATCTTCATGATCATCATTTTGGTTGTTTTGTATTCATATGAAAACCAACAGTAAGCATTGTTGGAATTTATTGGAGACTGGTCATAGAAAAGGAGAACATGATGGTGCAGGGGCATGTATAAAATGAGCACTTCGAAAATATCAAATGGACCACTTTGCAAACCTTGTCTCAGCTGCACAAGTTGTTCAATGGTTCATTGTTGCATTAAGCCATGAGAATGACCCATCAAGGGAGGTACATAGGTATGTACATATACATTAACTCAAGTATATATATATTTTTTAACTGAAACAGTTATATTTTATTGATAGAAAGACGGGTTGGGAAAAGCCTAATCAACCATTACATTCTTCAGATTTGACTTAAGCACTTTTTCCACTTAGGGAATAGTTGCCTTGATCGGTGTATCTGCATTTATGCTAATCATTCCATTTTGTAAAGTGCATCCTATATTTGCCAATCTGTCCGCTTCCTTGTTTAATCCTCTGAGAATGTGGAAAATTTGAACCGAGGGGAAATCCTTCAGAATTCTGTTCACTCTTAATAGCTGTTTGTTTAGCCCCGCATCCTTGAGCCCTTTCTTGCTTACTAATGATTTTAACAGCAATTCTGAATCTCCAAAGATTAGGATTTCGCTTGGATTTTCTTTTCTGACCATTTGGAAAGCTTTCAAAAGACTAAGGATTTCTGCTTGGTTGTTGGTTTTCAGTCCAAGACCCCAACTGAAATCATCTTTTTTCCCATTCGGAAAGAAGATCACCCCTCCTGCTCCTGACCTCCCTGGGTTTCCTTTTGAGGCTCCATCAAAGAAAATAATGCACTTGCCCTGGGATTTCCACCACTGATGGAATCTTTCCTCTGGTTCTCGAATCTGCCGTCTTTCCTTATGGATTGGCCGTGTGTTTGCTGAGAGTTTGGCCTTACAGGTGTAAGCATCCAACCACACCCTTTCTTCAATTCGGAGAGAGTTGTCATCTTTAACTGAAGAGTGATTCAAAGTCTCTAAGAGAAGGTTCTTTGCCTGTTCTGCCACTTTTGCTGCTGGAAATTCAGTGTTATTGAAAATGATTTCATTCCGGGCTAGCCAAAGCTTCTAGCAGACATACTTAGGGGCAGCTATCCACACCTTTTGCCATATGTATTTGCTAACAATGTTGTGAGGATAGCTGGCTTTCCATGAGGAGAACATGGTATCAATCGAACTTTGAGATGGAGGACGCACAGTCAGTCCGGTCAGGAAAATGGACCAGACCTCCTTCGCAAACTCGCAAGCTATAAACAGGTGATCTGAAGTTTCCAAATCGCTTTTGCAGAGGACGCATCGGTGTGGACCTGCTATGTTCCTTTTGCACAAATTTTCCCTTGTCAGAATTTTATTGTGGAACAAATTCTAGAAGAAGAAATTGATTTTGGGAATGCTGAAGCTATCCCAGATTTGTTTCTACACGGATTCCAGGTGTGGCGAATCCTTTTTACTTTGCATCTGAAGATACCCTTGACTTGCTGTATACACCCCCGTCTTAGCCAGCCCCAGGAGTCTTCTTCTTCTGTATGCACCGGAGAAAAGTCAGAAATTGCGACTTTAAGAGCATCTAACTGAGATTTTAGATGCACTAAGATTCTAGGAAAAATCTAGCGCTGCCAGTTTCCGTTGTTGTCCCAACCCGAAATGTCCTCTATTTTCCTGATTCCCTTTGCATATAACCAGTCTCTTATCTCAGAGATTTCGTTAACTTCTGCTAGAGGGGGATGTCCCATGACACTGTCTCTCCAAAGCATTGTGTTTTTTCCATTCCCTGGAATTCTATACAGGTAGGATCTGAAGAATTCGATGCCTCTGCTACACAGTTTCCAGGCCTACGTTCCTTTAGGGGAATTCTCCGTTGTAAAGGATTTTATTGACTGGTTTTTGAGATATTTGAGCTTGAAAATCTGGCTGACTGGGTGATTAGGCTCAGCGTAAAGATGCCATAATAATTTGCAACCCAATGCTAATTTTGGAAGCAAGGGATCGCGAATTTGTAGGCCTCCTTCTACGAGTGGTTGTTTCACTGTATCCCAACTTATTAAGTGAAATCTATTGTTATTTCCACGACCTCCATTCCACAAAAATTTGTGCATGAGTCTGGAGATTTGGTCTGAGATTAGTTTTGGGGCCAACATTAGAGAAGCCTGGTAGGTGGGTAGAGCCGAAAGAACTGATTTGATGAGCGTGAGTTTGCCTCCTGTGGTGAGCCAAAAGCCTCCCCACGCAGCGATCTTTTTCTTGAATTTTGAAATCACATCCTCCCACAGATGGTTTCTGTTGGAGCCCAGCGTTATTGGGAGGCCCAAATATTTTATTTTGTCCCAATTTGTGACCTGTAAAGCCCAGATCGTTTGCAATTTTCTCGATTGTGAAATGCTCTGTATTCCATCCATACACAGCGCTTTTCCTCTCGCTTATAATTGCTCCCGAGATGTTGCAAAATTTCTGAAGGATGATTCTGAAGGAGTTTTCTATTCTTGATGAGGCGCCCCCAAGCAAGAGTGAATCATCAGCAAAAAGCGCATGATTCATTGGATCAATTCCTTTTTCGATTCTGATCCCAGGTATCCTGCCATTTTGTTTTTCCAAAGTCAACTTTCTGCTCAAGGAATCTGCCATCAGAATGTAGAGAAATGGTGATAGAGGACAACCCTGTCTCAATCCCCTAGTGGCTAAAAAGAAGTTAGCAGGTCTTCCATTTACCATGGGGGAAATCCATATCTTCTCTAGACAAGCTTTGATGAGATTGATGAAGTCCTGGCTAAATCCAAAGGATGAGAGAACCCTGTACAAGAAAGAGCGGTTAACTCTGTCAAAAGCGTTGCACATATCCAATTTAATAAGCATACCTTGTTCTTTGCGAGAATGGTTGGAATGCAGAGCTTCCTAAACTTGGATGACATTGTCCAGGATATGTATTCCTTTCACAAATCCCCCTTGAGCTGGAGAAATTAATTTTTGCAGAAGAGGTTTGATTCTATTCACCAGAAGTTTAGCCACAATCTTATAGGACGAATTGCAAAGTGAGATTGGCTTGTATCTTTCGAAAGAGCCTGGGTTTGCTTCCTTGGGGATTAAGGCGAGAAAGGTGGAATTTATTCCGCCTCCAACCTTTTCCTTCCTCATGAATCCATGTATCATTCTAAGGAGATCAGGTTTGATTAGCTCCCAACAAATTCTGTAGAAGTGGATTGAAAATCCATCAGGTCCAGGGGCTTTGTCTGGCTCCATGGACCAAACAATATTTGAAATTTCTTCTTCCGTGACTGGGCTCAAGAGTGTGTCGTTATCATCTGTGCTGACTAAATTCGGAATGTTTGTGAGGAATTCTGAGATATCCTCCTCGCTCCCGTCCCTTTCAGCACTAAGAAGGTTTTGAAAGTGCTTCACAGCAACTTCCTTTATTTGGTCAAATCCTTTGCACACCTGTCCACTAGATGTAGTGATTTCTGCAATATGGTTTCGCGAAAGACGAGCCCTGTACTGTCTATGGAAGTATGTGGTATTTCTATCCCCAGCTTTGAGCCACAAGCTGCGAGACTTTAAGTGCCAATATTCTTCTTCGCTTCTAAAGGAGTTATATGTTTTCCTTTGAGCAGATTTTTCTTTGTCTAAATCCATGGGTGAGATTTCTTTCTCTTCCAGTTCAAATTGGAGTTCTTCCAACTGATGGAATGCTTCTTTCCTTTGACTGGTGGGGAAATTTATAGCCTTCTTTATCCATTCTTTTAGAGCCTTCTTTGCACTTTTCAGTTTTTGTTCCCACACAAAGCTTGGGGAGCCTGAAACATCTATTCTCTAGGCTGTTTGAACTATTTCGAAAAACCCTTCTCTACCAGCCTAGAGAGGGCTGAAGCGAAAAGGAAGAGGACCTAAGTCTTCTTCTTCCTTCATGCAAAGAAGGATTGGTTTGTGATCCGAGGTTAGTTTTGGAAGAATCTTGCTGAAAGCAATTCTTTTGTCCATCATGATGGAGCTACTGGTGAGGAATATGTCCAGCCTTGCTGAAATGTGATTTTCCCCTGTTCTATTGTTGGTCCAAGTGTATTCTCCTTTCCCTGGCTTGAAATCAATTAAATCCCATTGGAGAATGAGATTTTCCATTGTGGAGAGGAGAGGATCCCTTGAGAAGTTCCCACCTCTCTTCTCTTTGGGGTCTAAAATTATGTTCAAGTCTCCTCCTATGCTTATATTCATAGGATTGATAAGCTCTAAATATTCCGTGAGTGTCTTCCAGCACTCTTTATTTTCATTATAATGCACAAGAACGTACATATTAAACAGAGCTAAGATAAGGTTGCTTGCTGTATGGCGCAGTTCAGTATATATCCAATGTTGAGTCTCAAAGGATATTTCTAGAGAAAAGGTGTTTTTAGACCAGAATGTGCCTATTCCTCCAGCCGAGCCTCTAGCACTGACTACCTTTCCTGAATCAAATTTCCATTTTGTGTTGCTAGTGTTTAGAAGGATCTCCCCTTCTATTTTTTTCTCTTGGAGCATGAGTATGTCTGTGGATTCCATTTTCAATAAATCTTTAATCGCCTCTGCCTTAGTGGGATTCCCCAAACCCCTGTAGTTCCAAGAGACCAGCTGCATCATTTACAAATTGTTGGGGTGGGTCCACCTCCCTTGGGAACCCTTGGTCTAGTGTTCCTCCCGAGGGTCATCTCAATAGTGGCTTGAATTCCAAGGGTTTTTTGTCTTTCTGATTCTTCTTCCCTGGTTTCCTTATTTGATCTCCTTCCGACTCTCTTTGATGGCCTTTCGAAGGTCTCATCATCCGAAGAGCCCACATTTTCTGTGTTCTTCTTTTTTTTTTTAATTATATCAGCATATGAAGGGGAATAATTATTACATGGAGTCAGGTTTGAAGTGTTACTTGGATCTAAGGAGTCGATGTTGTTTAACTGGGGAAGGTTGTCCCGTTCTGCCTCAGGAGGATCTGAGGGTGATTTGAGAGATTCAAAGGGATTTTTGTCCTCCACAATGTTGATAGTTTCCTTGCTTCCAGTGTTTTGAATTCTTACGCTTTCTTGCCCTAATTTATTCCCTGTCTCTTTGCCTTTGTTTTTATTATTCTGCCTATTGTTTGTTATTTTCTTAGCTTGTTTCCATTGTTCTCCTTTTTCTTTCTCTGTTGTCTCCTCATTTTTTTCTTGCAGTATCTTGCGAAGTGCCCGTATTCGTGGCAGTGTCGGCATTTAAAGGGAAGCTTCTCGTAGTCAAGCTCTTGGATATGGGTCCAGTCCACCACCGAGAGTTTGATGGCTTCAGGTAATCTGATTTCAAGATCAACCTCTACACATATTCGGGCACATGAGAATTGATCCTTCCTCGGCGCTTGATCTATGTATCTGCCTAGAGCATTACCAATGGATTGCATCGAACTCTGGTTCCAGTAGTGGAGGGGAAGATGAGGGAGACGCACCCATACAGGCACAGCCGTGGGCACGTCTTGAGCTAGATCAAAGTCTGGGGTCCATTTATTCAAATAAAGCCCTTGAGGGCCCATGAAATATGGCCCGTTTCTGAAGATCAGGCTTCTATCTTCCACGTTATGAAACACAAAAACAAAGAACCCTTTGCCAACGAAATGGCTTTTTATTCCTTCCTTGACCAAAGGTATCCAATTCCGTTTAACCCATTCTTCAACTGTTTCGGGGATGGCCATAACCCTGTGAACTGACCGATGAGACATATTTCGGCTAGGTTCAGCGCAGTTCTGCAAGTTTCTTCCACAGGCAGAGTCACCGTGGGGATGTTTTCCAGTTTTTTAACAAATTTTTGCTGAGAACCAGATGTCGGGCGTTTCCCAGCAGCTGCAATAAGAGATCTGAACGCTTCAAGCTTAGTAGGCGGGGGAGGAGAAGCTTCAGGGTCGCCTCCGTGATCCATAGCAAAGAAGATCTCGGGGAGGAGGAAGGCACCAGCCGGACGCGGCTAGGGCAACAACAGAGCGTCCATGTGTGCGCACAAAACTCAAGTATATATTTTTAATATATGATAATATTTATTAATTTTCTAGTTTTAAACATTTATAAATTATATAGTTTAAATAATTGATCGATGATTATCTTTGATATATAAATTTGATTTTAAATAACATATTAAAATTCTTGTTTGAATTTACTATACTTTTTCTTGGCATATTGGATTCCAAGATGTAGATATATTGATTACATATGAAGTTGAAATAATAAAAGGGACTCGAAAATTGCATTCAATTAAACAAAAGAGTATTGAAATTATTTTGCATTTGATAGAAGAAAATAATCTTGTTTTGTCCTCTTTGCACAGAGGACACTCAATTCAATGATGTTTGTGAAAACAATATGTATGTACGAGTTTGAAAACATACAAAACCTAATACAAAGGGGAAAATGTTGCTTGCAAGCTTCGAAGAGATGGACTCAGAGGAGACTATAGTGTCATCTGAAGGTGATCTAGTTTCTGATCTTGTTAGAGAAGGAAACATTTCAATTTCTTTCAAATGATATATATATATATATATATATATATATATATATATATATATATATATATATATATATAATGTTTTTAAAATCATTGTGTATACGTATCTAGATAATAGTTAAAATATAGATCTAAATAGATTTAATAAAATCAAGTACATGTTGATAACTAATTTCTTGTTAATTATGATCTTAATTTACACTTTTTTATTATCTTGTAGGATATGTTTTTGTTGTAGTTGCACCCATTAACAACATAGAAAATGACAAGTATTATTTGATGTGGTGCACTGAACGAAAGATGAATTTATTGGAGGACTATGATGATAACAATTTTATATATGAAAGAGGGTCTATAATACTGAAAGGATATTTTTTCCAAGAAATTCATCAAACCGAGAGTCATGTTTAATTTCAATACTATCAACTTGATGCCCTAATTTTTCAATATAGTCACTTGGTGTGTGCAACACGCATAAAGTTGATAGAATTTCAATCAACAAAAAACTAGAAAGTTAAAAAATGGAGAATGTCAAAAGCTTACCATGAATGAATAATTGAGGATGAAATTCCATTAGAATTTTTTTAATTGAACTACCCAACAATATCTTCTCCTTATTCATCTTTGAGAAGGAGTTCAAGTAGATTGTTAGCCTTTCTTTTTGTGCACTCTTAAGTTTTCTATTCTAGATAGTACTGGGTATTTAAAAAAAAAATTCATTAATATGGCGACTTTGTTGTTAAGTTAAAAGGAAATTCAAAGATCCCAAATACTACTATAATGTAAGGATGTAGCATATCACAATTTTCTAGTTTGTTGTTGATTGTACATACCATGTTTGCACTACATTTTTTTTTACATGCCATCATTTTATCTTTTCAAATATTTTTATTGCTATCTTAGTAACATTATTTACTTTATTTCCCGGATGCAGGTGCCATCTAAGGACAAATGTTTGGAGGGCACATTGGGTGGCACGTGGCCTAGACACATGGCCACCCATGGTCTCCAAGCGCGGGCATTTAATTTCCCTTATTGCGCTCACCAGCGCTCATTTATTCTACTTGCTAGTCGATGCATCTTCCAGCTCTTACAAATGCCTTCACATGGACATCTCCCTCCTTCACCTCTACCGTCGAGCTGCAATTGTCCCCCTGGAGTCTCGAAGCTAAGCTTCCGAACGCCAACAGGGAGGCACTGCAGTCTCCTCTGCTGTATTGAATTCGTTCCTGGTGTGAATTTTTCCCACAACTTCCATTGTAATCTGAATTTAGTTGTTGCGCCTTGCAGGCCTTCTGTTCCTTCGACACCTTCGGCTCCCTGCAGGTATTCTGCTTCTCTGCCCTCTCATTTTTCCACTCCTTTGTGGTCTCCTTTCCCCCACTGCAGTCCCCCTAGCTCCACCATGCCTCGCCGCCGCCACCGCATGCGTTGCTGCAGAGGTAGCAGCCACTGTAGTGCTTCTAGACTACCCATCGCTGCTCGCTCTGATTCCTCCTCTCCTTCACTTGATATCTCCTTCGGGCGTTACCCTGCCAGTCGCAGTGGTCGGGGCCGTGACTGGGCTTCACGCAGGTCTCATTCCTCACCTCCAACTACTCCCACCACCAATTCTCCCCTGACTCTGCCTCGACTGGAGACGGTGGCCTCTCCGTTTCCAGCTCAGTCTACTCAGTTCCATTACACCTGCACCATGGCCAAGCCACCATTACCGCCACTGTCACTATTAGCTTCAAAGAGGAGGCTCTCAGCACTGAAAGCCCTCGGCCCAGAAAATTTCCCGAGAAGACCATCTCCGACTCTGCGACACAATAGCTCATTGGCAAGGGGGAGGTTCTGGGTGCTCCATCCGTTGTCTTGCAGGGTGTTTCAGCCTCCAGAAGCAGAAGCAAAAACTCTGATTGTAGCAGTGAGGATGGTTCGGGTGACAATGGAGGTTCTGGCAGCGCACTCCCTACCAACGCCACCGGGCACGCGAAGGATGACACCTTTGTTAAGCATGCAAATGACACCGACGAGTATCAGTGTCTCATCGTGGAAGAGACACCCTCTCCTGGCAATGCCACATAAGCATTCAGGTTTTTTCTGGTTTTCGGTTTTGGGCTCCAAGCCCTTGGAACCTTTATTTTTTGCTCTTTTTGATATTTTTAAATACTCAGATATTCTCCATGTTCAAAGCTGGTTTCCCACTCAAGGCAGCTATAAAACAGCTAAGTTGGTTGGTTTCCCCTTCCTGGGCAGTCAGAGTTTTGATTTTTTGTATAACTATGCCTTTGGAATAGGCTAGAACTGTTGAGGCCCATGCCTCCATGTATTATATGTTTCATATAGTATTTAGTATTATTTTAAAAAATAAATAAATAAATAAATAAATTTACTTTAGTAAAATTACATCACCATAAAAAATGCATTATTAAAAAAAAATATTCTTATTGTGTTTGTCCTATACATCTAGTGCATACAAAACCTATTAAAACTAACAATGCATGCTCCACACATAGTATTTAATACTTGAAAATTTCATAAATGCTTTAATGCAACTTTAGTTGATTCAACATTGCAATTTTTAATTCTCAATTTCTAAGCTTTCTCAAATTTCATGAAAAAAACAATTTAGTATCTGAAAGTAGACTTTAAGACAAAGAAGGTAATTTAGAATGTATGTTTTATAATGAAATTTTATATTATGTTTGCATTGAACAACTTCACAAAACCAAAGAATCAACTCAAATCCTTATTATCTTCTACTAACATTATAAGAATCATCATGCAAAATGTACCAACTAAATGCAAATTTACAAACATTACTTCATATTCATGAAGTTATATGTAAAACCTTTAAGCATCAAACCATGCATCATGCAAAATGTTACATGTTTTAAATAATGATTATTGTTGATTAAACTCACAAACTACAACTTGAAACCTTACATCAAACACATAGTTGGAACTTAACTAGAACAACCAAAATGAAATTCGAAATGGCATGCACTCTACTTATTATTTAATGTGAAACATACATCACTTGAAAATATGGTATGGGGAAATTGTAACTATTACAAAGGGTATCAAAAGTTGGGTAGCAACTTTATATTAAAAGTTAAAGGTATCAACTCACATCCTTAGTAGCCCTTCTATGCAATATGATGATCTATTCATGAATGAAAAATGATTTATAGCTATATGATTGTTCTAGACATCTACACCTTGCAAAATGTACCATGTTTTGTAATTTGTAATTTTACTATTCATTAAACAAAGTTTGACAAAACAACTTTGAAAAAAACCTAAGAATCATCTACTAACATTATAAGAATGATCATGAAAAATGTACTAGCTAAATGAAAATTTACTTTCATTGCTTAATATTCATGAACTTAAATGTAAAACCTTTAAGCATCAAACCATGCATCACGTAAATGTACCATGTTTTATAATGCAATTTTATAGTATGTTTGCCTTGAACAACTTTATATTAAAAGTTAAGTATCAACCCACATCCATAGTAGCTCTTCTATACAAGATAATGATATATTCATGAATGAAAAATGTATACCATATTTTATAATGCAATTTTAAGTTATGATTAAACATTTTAGACATCTACACCATGATAAGATTCATGAATGCAAAATGTATCATGTTATGTAATTTTCAATTTTACTATTCATTAAACAACTTGACAAAACAACTTTGAACAAAACCTAAGAATCATCTACTAACATTATAAGAATAATCATGCAAAATGTACCAACTAAATGCAAATTTACTTTCATTGCTTCATATTCATGAACTTAAATGTAAAACATTTAAGCATCAAACCATGCATCATGCAAAATGAAGAGTTCTATTTAAAACACATCGAACCATGCATTATGGATCATGCATCATGCATGATCCAGGTGGCTCTAGACACACAAAGGTCAAAGAGGGATTATAATAGCTCAAAATTAAAAGTGGTCAGATTTCTCTCGAATCAGGTCCAGATCGAAGTGCTCGTCGCTCTGATTCCAACGGTGCAAATGACACTCCAATTCGAGTCTGTATGGAGGAGACATGGCTGGTAAAATTTGGCATGTGGGTCAGGATTAATGATCCTACAAACTAGCTGAGTCCAGGGCATGGAATTTGGCTCCCAAAAGCGGACAAAATTGTTGCCTACTTAATTTTCCCAATGACCCTTATTTTCGGTAAGGTTAAAATTGTCCATATTTTTTTTTAAATGAAAAATAATTAAAAATTAGGGGCCCCACCACCCCCACTAGTCGAATTAATATTAAATAGTGAAATGGGGTGGTAGGCGTCCAAACCCTGCAACCCCCAACATTCAATATTAAACATATTGTATATGGTGGCGGGTGGTCAAACCTCGCCATCACACGACACAACTGCTAAAATATAATGAGCACATATATTAATGGTAAGGGTTGGGTTGGGGTCATGTGTACGAACCTTGGCCACCACAAATATATTACTATATTTAAACAACTGGAACTGACAGGGTTTGAACTCGCCGGACCCGCCTTTCTGGCGATTCCACCCAACAAAACAAATGTTAAGCCTTCCAAATCATAACCGTTGCTGCTATATATTGATACGCCAATAGTTATGTACCATCCAACACCTAAACCGCAACAACGAACGTTTAAAAATAGAGTGGGTAGATTTTGAACCCTGCTCGACTCCCCACCATTAGACTCTGCCACTGTTGGGCCAACGATCCACCTTGTAATATTCACCCATTACACTATTACTTAAACCCATCCTCCATTCGACCTGGGAGGCAGAGCGGGAAGCGAAGGGCATAATGGTGTGGAAGAACCACGATTTAGTGGAACCATTATCAACCATGAGAGTCGGAACCATGAACTTGAGAATATTTTTATGTTGAAAGATTCGCTTGAGGGCCATAGATGTCAGTGGAAAAATTTGACGTGCTTACATTCATTTTTGCACGTTTTATCACCAAGAGTCCACCCATGTAGCCATAATCATCATCTGATTAGTAGAATTGCAGGTGCCCAGCAGCGAGGAATATTTGAAGAATGTCGAGGAATCTAAAAGATTCTCGAAGGCCCAAGATTTTGACGGTTTTAGAATTGGACGAGTTGACAGATGATTTTACACTACTCGTTGCCAAGAATTCAGTGGTGCAGTCAGTTTCATCAGCTGAGATTTTCATTTTTCGACCATCTTTGGAAGTGGAGGTATATGATGCAATTATTTTATGCTTATTTTTCTTATTGTTGAGATGTTGTATTATTGTTGATATCCATGTATAACACTATGTTGAAGGATACTTGTTGCCCCATTATTGTGAGAATTCATTAGCTTGTCATGCTAAAGGAAAACCCATTTTGAGTGAGATTTCTTGTAGGGAGAACGTATCGTGGAGAGACAAGACACTCTTGTTAAGGGTATATGTCTTTTTCATGAAAAATAATATTTCATGTATATCATTGTCATTTACAAAATTATATGAAGCAACCTCCACTATCTTGACAATGGACCCGGAGACGTAACCCGCATTGGGTGAACTCCATTATCAAATGTGTTGTGTTCTTGATTCGTTGATCGTCATTATGTTTCCTCTTGTTAAAGCATGCATATGTGGTTCTTTTATGCTCTTTTAATTTCAATTCTATTAACATCACAGAAGTAAAAGATCTTGGATAATTATGGTAGCTGAAGGAACCCAGATCAATGCATCATGCATAATAAAGAGTTTTATTTAAAATATGTCCAAAATTTATATCATTATAAAAGTAAATATAATAAAATTTTTCAAACAATTGTCTTCTACTAACATTATAAGAATCATCATGCAAAATGTACATAAACTCCAAAATTAGCATATTAAAGATCATTTCATAATAAAAAATTCTATTTAAAATATGTCCAAGATTTATATCATTATAAAAGTAAATATAATAAAAAGTTGTCAAATAAAAATATGCATCAAAGATATCAATTCATAATAAAGAGTTTTACTTTAAATATGTCCAAAATTTATATCATGATAAAATTAAATATAATAAAAAGACTGTCAAATAAAAATTTACATCAAAGAGAATCTTGCTGAAATACACAATCTATGAACATCCTCGTGCTCTCATCAGAATCATGGGTTCCATGCACAACATGTGTAATATGGATATACACATAATATTGTGTACTTTAAAATTAAATTTAAATTTTTTAAAATTAAATGAGAATTTAATCGTAAAAAAAATAAAAAAATTATAAAAGGTTTCGAATTCCATGCAATACCTCATGGTGTTCCCCCTGCATTGCGCCCTTATGGATGCCCTATATAATACATGTACATGTATATATTAAAATTTTAAATTTGCACATAAAAATGCATAAACTCACAATATTAAAAATGTTACAACTTTTTCAAATTTTGTAGACGATCCTATCCCCATAGCTGAATCCATCACAAATGTCCCTAGAGAAGGGAAACTGTCTCCACAAACCTAAAATTCAAAAAAAATAAAACTGTAAGATAGAGATCTCCTTTTCAATGAAACTTGCTTCAATTTATAACAAAACGAAAGTGAAATATTCAATACTTCTCATAAGCGAATATTTGACACATCTCCTAATAGGGAGGAAGAGAGTGGCATCGTGTCATGAACGCCGAATGGAATCAAAATATGTTAACATTTAATTATTTATGTCATTATTAGTTTTACAAATATGTCTTCACAATATTGATATAATAAAAGTAGAATAATAGTATCAACATGAATTCTTCAAAAATAACTAACATCTCTCAACATATCTTGATTGGAACCTGAACCTAGGAACGTGATATTATCTAAATTTTCATTCATAAAACGACTTAAATGCAAATGGTGAACATATGATACATTCATGTTAGATTATATCTGAATTTTTTTTTAAAATGTATGTGAATCAAAATTAACACATACATTGCATTACATCAAAATATCCACCCTAAATATTAACACATACCGATCCTATGCCCTCTTCCTCATGACCAATTAGGTCTTTCCAACCATCACGACAACCATTTGCATATGATTTAACCTCTTCAATATTCATATTATTTATCTTCTCATGTGATTTATATACAAAAGTAGCACATGCACCAAATCATGCTCTTTGTCGATTTAGACTGACATCAATTCCAGTTAATGCAGTTTGTATGTTGTCTATAATGGCATCCCTTGCTTCTCGACCAATATGAGAAGCGATATCCATCTCTGACCGCAAAGTTACCAGAAGTGGAGGTTGAGGTACTAAAGGTGGTGGAGGACGAGGCAATTCAGTATTCCTTAATGCACCCTTACATTCATATGACTGACCTCTCCCAGTACTATATTAAAATTCAGATGGAAGGTCAGTGTAATCAGGTCTCATACCCAAAAATAATTTTGCATAAATAATTTTGCAAAATAATGTGGAACCTTGTCATTCCATGGCAGCTTTCCATATGTTTCAAGGAACCTATCATAAAAATGGTGGGCTATTTCAGGGTGCTTGAAATATTTCACCTAGATCATCTTTCTTTTTTACCCTTCTTTGAAATTAAACATAGATTTGGCATGTGATTTTGTAACCCTTCTACTTACCTCGGACCATTTATCGGAACCCATCAATGTTTAATTTGTACGCCTCATAATATCTATAAAGAAATCAGTTGTTGGCCTAAGGTTATTATAAATATCAAGAAATGAACTTAGAGAGTGCACAATTATTTCTAAGCTTTGTCGAATCTCTGCAGGGTGCTCCAAACTCACAAGATGTTTCTTCAATTTTGAATAATGAGCTATGCACTTGTGTAACGTACATTGTTGGACGTTTGTTTCCCAAGGAAGATCACTAGGAATATCATATGTATGGGTTGTGGTTGGCACATGGTCTTCTTTTTTAATTGCCCCACTTTGCCTACATTTACTTCGATCAATATTTTCACCCCTTGCTTCAATTTAATTAAATAAATATAAAAATATGTGAATGTATTTATACACATGAAAGATAGACATGTATGTATATATGTACATAAAATTCATTTACATTTACACACTTTTTTTAACATTAAAAAATAAAAAAACAATATATATATATATTACCAAAATGATAAGGATCATGATGATCCGATTGAGATTCATGACCACCCGGAGATGGTTGAGCGCAATCATGCTTGAGTGCATGAGTTTATTGAGCTTGTTGACCATCGGGAGAATTTTTACCACTAAGATAATGTTGACCACCATCACGCGACGACATAGTGAGAGATGCTTCTAAAAGAAATAGAAATTATAATAAATTAATTAAGTTAAATTGACAAAAATATATTTAATATATGTATGTACATATGATTATAGCTATTTATCATTTAAGAAAATCCACATAAACATATATATATATATATATCTATATATATATATATATATATATATATATATATATATATATATATATATATATATCAAACCACGATAATGTGAATGATGACCCTCCATTTATTGATCTGATACTCTTTTCGACCTAGTGAGAGATTCTCCTAAAAAATATGGAATTTATTATAAATTAGTAAGCTAAATTGAAAACAAATCAATTCAATATGTATGTACATATTATTCTACAAATATCATTTAAGAACTTGCACATAAACATATATATACCACGACTATGATGTAATGAATGATGGCCCTCCCCCGATACATTTGATACTCTCCTCGGTCCATGACCAATCTCTTTGGCATGCATAGAAAGTCACCCTCATGTCAATGCATGAGACTCAGTTGATGCTCTATCCCATTTATGCCTCGAAGAATCATGTGGTAATTGCTTATGTGATGATCTAGGCCCTTGATCCATATATCTATATATATATATATATATGATATTTAAAAAAAAATTGAAGTTACCTCATGCATTTAAAAATATTTAAAATTCTATTTAAAAAGATCAAGAATTCAGAAAATTAATAAGACAAATAAATGTAACTATCCAAGGGTTTCTTCAATATTATTTGGTGTAAATTATTCATTTCAAATATACTCAAGACTAAAAACACAAATGTTGAAGTGCACATTTTGAAAATTAAATCTCAATTTTTTTCTAAAACATGTCAGGTTCACCAAGTTGTGCTTATATAGTGGGGGAACACTTAGTATAGTATTGAAAGAAACACATGGTCATTAAAAACACCACATCTGTAACTAAAAAATACACACATTACAAAGATATCTTACAATTTCCATCAATAAATTTTGATGGAGAGCTTCTTTACACCAATTCATATTTCACACACAAATCGTGAATTGACATTGCCCCATACAATAGATCACTAGACATCCTATTAACATTTTCACAATGTCTTATGCTAAATGATTGAAATTTACTAATAATATTTTTCTCTTCTCCATGCAATTGTTTTAATCTCTCCGTTTTTACTTGGTACACACCTTTCATCTGGTTGCGCACAAGTTCAAAATTGGTGAAGTCTACAATTCCATTGGATCCATACTCCCTAGTTGTTCCTAAGCCTTCTATCAATGCAACATAATATGATTCATTGTTTGTTGTCCTTTCATGTACATTCCTTTTTCTTTGGAGGGATTTGTTCATCACAATATTGTATAGCACATAAGTAATCATTGGTTGCCCTTAATTGGGATAACAAGAAACTTCTATGCATAATGTCCATTTTTCAACCATGCTTAAAGGGTTTTATGATCCTTGTAAAAAACAAATTCAATAAAATTAGTAATATATTTATTTATTTAAAATGCCTTATATTATGGGAGAAAGATGAAAATAAATAACTATTGTGATTGAATGACGAAATATTTTTTTTTTTGGCAAAGTAGACTATTTCTATTATAAAAGCATATGGTACAAGATGTATTACAATCAGGAGAGGCTAGATAGCAGGGTACCAGAAATGAAGAACAATCAACCTCGGTCCTCTAAGTAGCCAAAAGAGAAGCAAGATATTCAAGAAGATAAGCAAGAGAGTTAAAATATGGACACTAAAATCTACCTAGAGTGTCCAGAGTGGGTAGAACCCTCAATACGACTTTTCTTTCCTTTATTTTTTGAGACTCTGACCCAACTATCCTGGGGCAGTTGGGCTAGTATTACTTGGAGCATGTTGATGTCTGAAGGAGTGGACTCCTTTTCTGAATCTGAGGAGGAGGTTTCATGAGACCATTTCTGAGCACTCGAGGGAACAGTGGGCACTGCCGGGTCAGTCGGGGTCATGTTCGTCTCCTGCTTTGCAACCTCCACATCTGCTTCGATCTCTTCCTCATCCGAGCTGAGAGGTTCTTTGTCATCCATGGGGGGCGGTACACATGGTTTCCAACTTTTGGAGTTTGATTTGCGGTTGCTCCATGATCTGAAAATTAAAGTATTTGTACTGCTGTTCAAAATATTCATTTCCATTAAATTAAGTGTGCAAAGTGTTTGTCATGTCTTGCAAATTAAACAAAGTGTTTTTGGTAACTATTTATGAGTTTATGTGTGAGGGAATGTTAATTAAAATTACTATTTAATATCTTGAATCTTAAATACACAGCAGAATAACTTCACCATAAACACACAACAACATGATGAGGTAGCTCACCCCTCCTGGGCTACATCTGCCGGGTCCAAGGCTCACAATGGGCATGTCCTTGCTATATTATGATGCTCAAATTGGTAATACCGTGAGAAAAAGGCCTAAACAGGAAAAAATAGCTGTGAAAATGCATTCAGAAGGCAGAAATAGCTAAGAATGACTTTTATTTCACTTAAAACAGTGAAGTGTAGCCCAATGCAGCTCCATTTCCCTCATGGCCCTAATGGCTCTCCAAGCTTCCCTGAAGAAAAAATGGATGTAAAACACCTCTATTGGCTCTGCAACCTATCCCAATGGCTCTAGAATGCTCAGAATAGTCGAAATTGACTAATATTTCGTCCAAAAAGGTTCAATATTCCAGTAGTTATGGAAAAAACAATATTTTTCCCAATGTCACCAAAAAAACTCCACAAAAAATGGAATAACTGGAGTTAAGGGCGCTAATTTGGTGGACCAGACCGAAATTGGCGGAAGGCACCCAGACTTGGAAGACAGTTAACTATTACATTTATTGTTGTATGGTGGTGGTCACATGGGCGGTCGAACCCGCCGGCGGAGTTTGCGTTGAATGAATGTGGCATTTATTTTAACATAAATGGTGGCCATATGTTACGGTTAAATAACCGTTGACATAAATTCGCCCGTTAAGCCTTAAGGCCATGGTCCATACCCTATGGTCATGTTGCATGGGGGCTGGCCCCCATTTGCCTCCGCCCGAACCAAATTTAAACCTTAAAACTGACTCGTTCCGCTTTGATGTTAAGAAACATTGAATAGGCTGGTTGGTCGAGCCACTTGGCTTGGGCGCACGAGGTCGCAGGTTAAAATATCATGAACACCAAAATTTTGATATGCAAAAATATTTCCACAGCCTGGGGCCATGTGGCGACCTTTGGGCCTGCCACGTGGCGGCCTATTATTGGTTCAAAAATTACACAGTCAACCCAATGACGAATGAGCACTTGCCACTTATCGATCGCTCATTCACTCCTGGGGAATATTCCAAAAATATTCCAAGGAATATTCTTTTTTTAATAATTCCAAAGTCAAAGCCAACTCTGGTCGAACTGGATTTTTGAAGGTTACTGAAAACTTCAAACCTGCCTAACTTTCTCATACGATGTCGGATTTGATTGTCGTTCATAGCGCCAGAATCGCAACAACGAGGCCTATCCGGTCATTCAGGTTTCAACCAATTCTGAGCAATTCGATTTTGAGCATTTTTTTAACTTAGGACATGATCACCTGATCACACCTCCCAAATGGGAAGCTTTTGGACCCCAAAAGCTCTCTGATTTACAGAAATTGAAGATGAGGAGATTGATTCTCCACTCTTCTGACCTTGAACCACTGAAAGCTTCCTAACTTAATCAAATTGAGTTTCTCATAAAAAGACAACTTCTTCCTTGAATCCACTTACAGACCGTTGCT
Source organism: Pinus albicaulis (assembly GCA_034641835.2). Taxonomy (NCBI): domain Eukaryota; kingdom Viridiplantae; phylum Streptophyta; class Pinopsida; order Pinales; family Pinaceae; genus Pinus; species Pinus albicaulis. The sequence goes on from CM076577.1 coordinate 1,158,376,190, forward strand.
AACATTGACTGAGTCATGATGAAAAATTTTGAAATTTGCAGAAAGAATACTGCTCCTACAATGGTCAAACTTCAAAGAAAACTGAAATTAAGATTCACCTTGCCAACTGTCCTTATGGCGAATTTTTGACAAATGAGCCATGTACTTGCGTTGAATCCCGACCAAGTTTTCTCGCCATATCAACCTGCCATTCTGAAACCAACATTAACCCATGCTGAACTTTGTGCCTTCTTTGCTTGCATGCTTTTCCATATTTTGGATTCTTGCACCACTCTGCACTGACACTTTGTTCTTTGCATTGATTGACACCAAATGCACTTTCTGCAACATCTTGTCATCTTCAAAAGACGACTTGCTTTCAGGCTGAAACATATCGTCATTTACATCAGAAATAACATGAAAAGGATTATGTACAAAATATTTTGGCTTAACCATCAATAAAGTCATATTTTGACTTGCATTGACAAGCCTTTTCAATTGTCCTGCATTCACTAAAGACGATTCTAGCTTCTTCCGATGTGCTCTCACAATAAACTCTTTACCATCCTTGAACAAATAGTACTTGTTCTCATGGCGATGGAAGATCTATTTTCTGTCATATAAGTATGGACTACCCAACACAACACCTGTAATGTCAAGAGGTACCACATCTAATTCAACCCAATCAACATAATGAGCTGTTATGGCAAAGCGCAGCATGCACTTTCTTGAGACTTGTAAATTAGCATCCTTGCAAATCCATCCAAATGGATATGGCTTTGGATGAGGTATGGTCTCAAGTTTCAGCTTCTTGACTAAGTCTTCTGAGATGAGATTTTCTTGAGACCCACTATCAAATAGTGTGTCTATCTTTGTGTGTTTGGCTATTATCCTCACATGAAACATCTCTATCCTCCTCTTTTCATTTTAAGCTTCTATGTGACAATTTAACATGCTAGAACTGGGATTTGTTTCCTTATCAATTTCTTTCCCCTTTATGTTCTTTAGTACCATGGCTATGCTTTTAGTTTTGTCACCTGATTCAGACCCTAAGTCTTGTTCAACAGTTGCAACAGTTTTGCCCTTTTCTTTGGCCTTATATTTGTTTTTAAATTTCTCTGGTTTCAGCTTCAGATGAATCTTCCAGCAATGGTATTCATCGTGGCTTGTTTTGCAATAGTTTTTACAAAAGAACTTTCCTTTTTATTTCCTATAGTTTGCATTTATTTTCCTCCCTTTTCCTTTGAATTCACTATCCATATTCCCATCAAAATATTGTTTCCCTCTAGCCTCTAAATGCATAGCTTGCACACAAACTTCATCTAGACTAGTAGGATTGAACATAAGGATAGTATGTATAAGATAATTGTGTAAACCACCTATATATTTCAGCAAGGTATCTTGACTATGAAAATCAATTCCAAGTAGTAAAGCCCTTTGTCTAAACTCTTGAGTGTATTCTTGAACTCTCTGTCCTTTAAGTTGTCTAAAAATTTTCCAATTCATGATAGCCATTTGTAAATGAGCTAATGGATAAAATTGTTGCTTAATTGCCGAAATAAATTCAACCCATGATAAAGTGATCTTACCATGTTTTTTAATTTCATCCTTGGTCTTGGCCTCCCACCATACCAATGCTGCTCCTTCCATCCTTAAAGAGGCTAACCGAATATTGGTGTCGTCTTCATGAAGGTTTTGTATCCTCAAGTAAACTTCCAACTGTCTTATCAAATTTTCAAGTTTCTCTACATTGACTTCACCGTTAAACATAGGCAACTCAAATTTAACATCAAGCTTTAAAAATGGACTTTTACTAGTATTTTTAGACTTGTGAGATTGATTCACCGAAATTGAGGATGACGATGTAGAGGAAGAGGATGAAGATGGGGATGGTGGATGACCATTTCCTCTGTGTCCTTTCTTTGACTTGTCATCACTTTTCTTTCCTCCTGAAGAACCCTATTCTTCCTTGTGATGTCTAGACCCTTCTCCTTCAAGTCTTTCATTCCTCTCTTGGTAGAGTATCCTTACCATCTCTGTCATGTCTAGGAAAGCTTTTCGGAATACCCATTCTTCTTCCTTGGGATCCATATCTTCAGGAGTTTCTCCCTCTCTTGAAGACATGCTTGAAGCTGCTTCTATGGCTCTTGGAGGTGGCTCTCTGACCCTTCTTGGTTGTGGATTACTTTGTACACTAACCAAGTTTCCTTCACCTCTCTTGAGTTTAAGCCTAGTAAGCATCAAAACTTGAAAACAATCAACTATATCTTTGCACAAAACAAATGCAGAGTAAAACTCTAGCTCTTAATACTCAAATCCTGAGTTCTGGTAGCATATGATCTGAAAATGAAAGTATTTGTACTGTTGTTCAAAGTATTCATTTCCATTAAATTAAGTGTGTAAAGTGCTTGTCATGTCTTAAAAATTAAACAAAGTATTTTTGGTAACTGTTTATGAGTTTATGTGTGAGGGAATGTTAATTAAAATTATTGTTTAATATCTTGAATCTGAAATACACAGCAGAATAACTTCACCATAAACACACAACAACATGATGAGGCAGTTCACCCCTCCTAGGCTACATTTGCTGGGTCCAAGGCTCCCAATGGGCATGTCCTTGCTATATTATGATGCTCAAATTGGTAATATAGTGAGAAAAAGGCATAAACATGAAAAAAAAGCTGTGAAAATAAATTCAGAAGGCAGAAATAAGCTAAGAATGACTTTTATTTCACTTAAAACAGTGAAGTGTAGCCCAATGCAGCTCCATTTCCCTCATGGCCCTGATGGCTCTCCAAGCTTCCCTGAAGCAAAAATGGCTGTAAAACAACTCTGTTGGCTCTACAACCTATCCCAATGGCTCCAAAATGCTCATAATAGTTGAAATTGACTAATATTTCGTCCAAAAAGGTTCAATATTCCAGAAGTTATGGCAAAACAATATTTTTCCTAATGTCACTAAAAAACTCCACCAAAAATGGAATAACTAGAGTTAAGGGAGCTAATTTGGTGGACCGGATCAAAATTGGCGGAAGGCGCCCAGAATTGGCGGAGAGTTAACTGTTACATTTATTGTTGTATGGTGGTGGTCACATGGGCGGTCGAACCCACCGGCGGAGTTTGCGTTGAACGAATGTGGCATTTATTTTAACATAAATGGTGGCCATATGTTACGGTTAAATAACCGTTGACATAACTCTGCCCGTTAATCCTTAAGGCCACGGTCCATACCTTATGGTCATGTTGCATGGGGGCTGGCCCCCATTTTCCTCCGCCCGAACCAAATTTAAACCTTAAAACTGACTCGTTCCGCTTTGATGTTAAGAAACACTGAATAGGCCGGTTGGTCGGGCAGTTTGGCTTGGGTGCATGAGGTCGCAGGTTCAAATCTCATGAACACCAAAATTTTGATATGCCAAAATCTTTCCATGGCCTAGGGCCACGTGGCGGCCTCCGGGCCTACCACATGGCGGCCTATTATTGGTTAAAAAAATACACAGTCAACCCAATGACGAATGAGCACTTGCCACTTGTCGATCGCTCATTCACTCCTGTGGAATATTTTGGGGAATATTCCAAGGAATATTCTTTTTTTAATAATTCCAAAGTCAAAGTCAACTCTAGTCAAACTAGATTTTTGAAGGTTACTGAAAACTTCAAACATGCCTAACTTTCTCATACAATGTTGGATTTGAGTGTTGTTCACGGCGCCAGAATCACAGCGACGAGGCATATCCGGTCATTTAGGTGTCAACCAATTATAAGCAATTCTAGTTTTGAGCATTTTTTTAACTTAGGACATGATCACCTAATCACTTCACTTATTTTTGGCAAGGAATGAGGAGCAAGTGTTATGGAGGTGGCCTGTTTGATGACAGTGAAGACATCGGAAAGTTGTGTTCTCTTAGTCCAGGGTCTGAGTCCAATGGAAGTCTCCCACTTTGAGATTGATTTGATCTAGAAGGCCCTTGCTGATGTCTATTTTCGCGCATATTATACCATAGGTGTATATGCCTGATTCCCCCCTAGAGGTATCCGTTTCCAGAAAGTGTCCTACGGTGTTATTGATTCCTTGAAAGATAGAAAAGTGCCATAGAGGGGCCGATAAATTTGGTATCCTGACCCAAATAGGAAGCTTGGTAATAAAGGTCGTGGAGGGGTCGAAGTCTGGGAACCATGGTGTGAGGAATAGCCCAGCATTTCCCAAAACCAAGGTCCACCTGTTAAGGCTTTTTGATAGTCCTCATCGAAAGTAAACAAAACTATGAAGAAGCCCTTTGAGTAGAATACAATTCTGTTTTTATTGGTCCAAGTTGAATGGACCCATTGATAAAGATCTGTTGAGCGTGGCCATAATCTGTTGAATCTACAAATGATGGCCTTTTCTGCATATAATTGAAGTTGGTCATCCAGTTATGGGTGAGATATTTCCACCGTTGGTATGTCCTTCATTTTATCCACTAAAAAAGGCTTGGGAGCCTCAGGGGGATGGGTAGTTTTCTTGTGATGTTATGCATGGACAAAATCCTTGTAAGAGAAAGCTTGGGCAAAGGATGTTTGCCCGGTAGCCCCTCCTCATAGGTGAAGGGAAAAAACCAGAGTGGCATTTTTCTCAATATTATAGAAAGAAAGAGGAAGAGTGTTCTCGAGCTGTTTACCTCTGTAGAGGAATCACTACAGTTCAGCAAGGATCTTCAGCTTGAAATCGAGAGCCTACGCTAAACTCTTCACTAGATCCACAAATAGAACCCAACAGAGCAGGGTCTTGCCATTGAGAAGTGAGATATGGATCTAGAAGGAGAGGGTCGAGTCTTCCTTTTCAAGGGATGCGCCTCTGCTGGTAGAGGAGGACTCGTGCAAGGAAAGGGGTGTTCCTAGGCTCTGGTCGCCAGACGTCGCATGACATATCAGAGGTAAGATGACGGTAAGGGGATGTGTGCATATACAGATCTGTGCCGTCAACTTCCATTGTGCAACCAAGCAGATTTGAGATGAGACGATAGAAGAGAGGTGCATGTAGATGAAAATCTAAGCCAACAGCTTCCCTCTCGCAGCAAGGCTTTTCCAGAGAGAGCCGAGCCTGTTCCTGTCGCGCGCGCTTCGATGACTAAAGAGATCCTTTGCCTCAAACTTGCAGTTGAGCACCGGCCTTATGTATTCATGGTATAATTGGAACCAGATCTCACTCATTCGAGAGATATATCTAGCTACATGGGACAACAATGCATCAGTGACAGCTTCCTGGTCATGGCGGTCGAGCAAGAGAGCCCTCGCGAGAGCAGCGTTGATTTGGATTCGTTCGAATTGGAAAGGTGGCTCGTCAATGATTCGCATATTGAGACAGAAGGATATTCTCAAGCAAGCGGAGGCTATGGATTTGCCTCTGCGAGGCTGTCCGCACAAATTTTTTGTCTCCATTGCTCCCGAATCATGCCAGTGAGCAATGAAAGGGGGGCAGGGTTCCTATAATGGGAGTGCATGATCTCCCAGGCTTCGATAACCGATTAGCACTGTCGAGGTGCTTCCGATTGAATTATGGAATATTACAAGAAGGATTTAGCGTAAAATTTTATATATGACACTTGGATATGATGATTAACACCACCAAAGGAATATGATGCGGTCAAAACATGATGAGGACTTATTTGGGTGCATCGAATTTGGTATGCAAATTAGATTTAGGTATTCTTTCCCAAGGTTTTCTTAGATGCATATTAGATCTTAATGTGTATATGTTGAGTAATATTTGATTTTATAGTGTTGATAGTTATATATATAGAATCTTACTCATTATAGGGAAGGATATCAAGTGAGATATATTACCTCCTAAGGGGTAACTACTTGAAGAGCCACCCCAAAAGTGGTATGCTATTGAAATAATTGAAATTTCTTTACTTACATACTTACATATGATGAATGTCCACTTTGATAAATCAAAATAGGAGGTAATTAAATGATATTGAGGATGGAATCTCAATGTTCTAATATCCCTCTTAAAATTCAATTGGAAATAAAATCCTAACTATAAAAGCTATCCATGAAAAATAATAAATATTTATGCATCTATGGACCTCAAGGGTGATGCCACCTAGTACACCTAAGAAATTTAATGAATTAACCTTTACTATGGTGTGTTAGTGGGGCCATTAGTTTTAAACCACCTAAAAAATCATGAAAAGGTTCATACCATGTTTAATGTGAAGATCCACTTGTTCCATTGTAAAGAGAGATGCCACATCACCAATTTACCTTGGAAACCTTAGTTCAATTCAACAAATATTGAGATAAATTGTTCAAGGCATTTTCATTAATTCTAATATGGATATTGAATTTGTGATTTTAGGAAGAATATTGATCCAAATTGAAAGTGGAATCTACCCATGGTATTGATCCACCCATGGTATGCATCCACTCATGATTTTTATCCAACCATGGAATTTACCCATGGTATTGTAAGTAACATCCACCCATGGAATTTACCCATGGTATTGTAAGTAACATCCACCCATGGTATTCATTCACCCATGGTATTTTCGCACCCATGAAATTTACTTGTGGTAATGTAAGTAAAAAATACTATAAGTAACAAGTCACATTTTGCAAAAGGACAAGTCAAACTTTTGAGTGAAAATGTCAAATTTGATGGCTCCAGTCTTAAATAAAATTTTGGTGTTTAAACACTTTAAAATAGATTCTAAAAGAAAGACAATCAGTAAACCTTAAACCATTTACACTCTATAGAGAGTTCTTCAAGGGAGAAAAAGCTTTCAAGAACTGCAAGAAAATCCATTTGTCCACTGAACCCATGAAACTAAACTTTCTTCAGCTAGTTTTTGGTAAAAAGGCATTTAAGTGCATTGAGCTCCATCGTGGAAAAATGCAGAGACCCATAAGACTTGACCTCCAACATTGACATCCTGGGACAATCATGCACTAGCCTGCAAAAATTTTCACATTACTCAACCCTACATAGTGTTTAACAGTAAGATTCTCAAGAAGAGGGAATTTTGCTACAAGATGCTCAAGTATATCATCATTTGTATACATGAAGGATAGATAACTCAAACCAATATAAATATAAAATCATAATTTTGACATCCAATTTTTTGGTGTAAAATACAGTAAAGAACCACAGGAGCAGAGAGTGGGTCGAGGAGGAAGAGTTTAAAGGGTTAAATATGTTTGGTTATCTTGATATCTCAGACCTGTGTGAAGAAGCCTTAGAACAGTGCCTTAGACCAATGATATACAACTCAGACTTGTGGAGTTAAGGCTTAGGACAGAGAGCTCGAACATGTTTGGAGGCTCGGACCAAGACTTGTACTATGGAGCTCAGATATATTACTTCATATCTGTGTTTGGGAAGTCTTATAAACATCCAATGCAATCCACAAGACCTGTGAAGTGGGAAGTCAACTCAGATTTGGGGTTCCATTATCCTTAGACCTGCAATAAAGTCTTCCTCATCACTTGAAAAATGGACAAATCTGTGGCAGCCACCTGGACAGGTTTGTGGAATAGAACTCTGACCGTTTGCACCTTGGATAAAGCTCAGACTACACCATAAAGTTACATGTTGTAGGAGCTCGGTTCATTTATTGGAAGGATACCACAGAACTCAGACCATCTTACACCAAATTGGAACTGTGTTTAAAAGCTCAGATTGAAGTGTAGTATCTCAGATATATCTTTTTGCATGTAATATTCCAAATAGGAAAACGACGGTAATACAAAGAAAATAAAACAATAATGTCGAAATATCAAAACACCATGAAAAGAACCAGAAATAACTAAGCCATTTTATTAACAAGGAGGTGCAATAAAGTACAACAATGCTAAAAAATGATAGCACTCAAGCCGACAAAGATGGCTAGAATGACCCTCAAGTTCCCCCGCTGAGAACATTGTGTAACGGTTGCTCTGTTGGAGACCCTCACTGCACTGCCCTTGCTAGAAATGTTGCAAATATTGCTGCTAGCTAAAAAGAAGTGCATAGATGAGGCTGTTCTGGTGCTCGGAAAATGTCGGGATTTGGAATATAGACTCTATGGAAAAAACCCAGAATAACCTAGAAAGGATTTCTGGATTGGCTAACCTCGGAAAATCACCCTCCCAGTGCTTGTAATGCATAACTTCTGGGTATGCAGAACTATGGATTGAATTGAAATATAGAATAGCTACAAGTACTCCCAAGATCAGCTATTGAAGGGTTGATCCCTTCAATGGATTCTAAGTGGAAATGTTATGGAATTTCACCCTCTTCTGATGAACTCTGCTACTGGACTACGTAAGTCACTGAGTCACTACACAGCACTAGAGGGTCTACAAATGGCCTGAATGCCTCATGATGAGATCAAATCACACGGACAACAATAATCATATCCTAAGTAGGCACTCAAAGTCCACCGAGGATGAGGTTGGGATCTCCGCTCGGAGACACCATCGTGCTAAACAACATCATAGACTCAGCTAAACAACCCAAGCATGCTCAAGTCATGAACAACAAAATAATAATAATAATCCATAATGATCTCCATGGATGCCCTCACCCTTTTCTTATACTTATGGAAACCTCACGCCCTTGGATCCACACAATAATGAGGCTACTCTCATGGCCACTAACCTCCATTATGACTGCGCTTTCCTCCATTGTCTCCACTACCTCCATGACTGCGCTCTTGATTTGGTCAAATTAACCCCATCCACATGCACTGACACACATTCACACGAAGGAGTGGTTTATTCATCTTGACCTTATCTAGATGCATTGATCCACATTCACATTTAGAAGTGGTTTTATTCCTACTAAAGGGATTTATGGGTCCCTCTACCCTCTTATTCATCTATTAATTAAGGAAGAAAAAATTTAATATTCTAATTAGATAAAAGCTAAATTAGGAATATTACAGTCCTCCCCGCCAAAACGTTGCTTGTCCTCAAGAAACTGCAAAGATGTGGGCCACCCTGTTGACCTGATTCAACTGAGACTAATGCCCGGATCCCATACAAACCCCTAAGTGCAGCTATACCCTTGTGTCAAGCTACTTGGAACAGACACCTCAATGCCGGAATCCCAAATGGATCTCTCACCATACCTATCATCAATCAATCCTCCTCGATCCCAATGCCACCATGGCCAATCATCACCCAAGTCCCCTAGCTCAGACTGCGCACTACATCTGGCTATAACTACTGCCTCATGAGGTTAAGATCGCCAAAATGCATCAATTATCCATGGCCCCTATTGTGCCATAGATCTGACTGTATAAGCTGCCCCACCAACTGCGTACCAACTCATCACCTCTATCCCCTAACTCAATCCAGTGCTAATCTTGCTCTCTCGAAGTCGAGATGGAATGCTAAAGAGTTGTCGACATGTGCCCCACTGCCAACTGCAAACCATAGTACCTGTCATGTCTACGGTCCCTGCTATGTTATGTATCTAAGTAAGAAGATCTTGCCATCCATAGGATACCAACTCATGATCTCCTGCCAGTCTATCCCGGTCGAAGAATCCAATGTGGTGATATCTGCATACGGAACATGTCTGGAGTGTGGTCGCCAATTCACACTCAAATCATGTTGCTTTGTCCCGTCTGTCAATGATAATTGCCTCAAAGGGGAGGCCCCTCTCTCTATAATAGGCTCAAGTGGGCAAGGTGTACTGCAAGCCCCATCGATGTACTCCTGGAGAGTGTTGCTCCTTGAAAGTACTATAGTCCTGGTAACTATATATGAATCTACCTACACCTCATCAATGGATCGTCCCAAATATGGATGCACCTTCATCTCCAACAACTCCTCCTCCATGGTTGACCCCAAGGTTAGTTGTATATCTAGCACTCGCTCACTGTGAGCCTCCATCTGGATCTTGCCCACAGAACTATCATGCATGATGTGCATAGCCTCCTCCTCAGCTGCCCCATGCTCCACCATATGCTGCTCAGGATGAATCATCACAAGTGACTCATCATCCTGAATATCTCCCATCGAATCCTTTTACTGCTAACCCTGCATGCTGGAAGAAAAATACGACTTACTGTCTCCAACTCCACATGATGGCTCATGCTCTCGAGAAGCATCCTCATATAACCCCATGGAATCATCTGAGGAATATTCCTCGTCCTGGCATAGAGAAGGAATGTTCCTCTGCTCTACCTCTGCCACATCAAATGCATCACTCAAGCATGAGTGATCAGGCCTCCAAGGTTATTTGCAGATGAAGCAAAGTCTCTTCCTCCTCAACTCGTTCTTGATGACTGAATGCTCAAGAGTAATCCTCCAGACGACACTCCCTCTGCCTCGGATCTGCCGATAACACCCTCGTAGCCTTACCTTAGCTAAACATGGTGTCTCCAGATGCTCAAAAATATCCTAATCAATCCTAGGTGAGTTGCATCCCAGGGTACATCTAATGCCCATGTCCATAAGTCCCCTTGGAGGCAATGCTCCAAGTGCCTGCTGCGCCGTATCATGGGTCATCGCATACCACCAAGTGTCTCCGCACTCCTCATCATGCCACTGTATGCTGCAACCTGCCCCTATACACCACTGGATACTTCCGGTGATAGTTATACCATCATTTACCATCATGTCTCCTGCATGGGCCAAAAGATCCACCACTCTGCTTGTAAACCCCCCATGAGGTGGGCTACATCTCCCCATCTTCTCTAAAGGATCGAGCGGCCCGAATCCTCACATGACAATGACATCACTGCTCCTATCCTCCATAGCTCAAGTGTACCATATACCCATGAGAGAGCATCGTCTCTATGTACTGCCATGTCTAGCGGCATGCCGATGCCACCTCCTCCGACCAGCTCCTGCAAAAGTAGGCTAATCACCCTGTGACTCCATGCACGTTCATTATGCTGAGATAGCTAATGAAAATGGTGTACCCTCCTCTCGAACCATCCTGTCACTAGGGATGTTCGGGGCTCTGATTGAGATCTGAAAATGTGTGTGTGCCCAAAAATCAGACCCATCGCATAATTACTACCATCACCTACTGACTCTATCATGTGATGGGAAATCCCACCTGGATCCCAACAGTAATCCAGCCCTCGTGTCCCTCTAATAATCCATGGACTCTGCTTCAATGTGGCTATGGATGTATCCAACTGCCTAGCCAGCTCCATGGGGTACCAACTCAGTACTTCTCTCCATCCAACCTCGAGAAAAGAATAAAATGCAAGAATCCCCACACATAGAATAGTCCCTGCATCATGTGAGTGTTGCACCCTGTCCACTAGTACATTTGGTCAAAATTCTGACACTTTTGACGTATTGTCGGAAATTTCCCCAAATTTTATCATTTTATCAAATCCTGCCCAAAACTGTCGCTATACCAACGTTTGGAGACAAGTGTCGGTATTTTGATGTTTGAAGACAAGTGTCGGTATTGCGACGTTAGGAGATAAGTGTCGGTATTGTGACGGTTTGGAGAAAAGTGTCGGTATTGCGACGTTGCAGAGAGAAGTGTCAAAATTGCGATGTTTGGTGATAAGTGTTGTTATTGCGATAGTTTTGAGACAAGTGTCGATATTGCGACGTTATAGAGAGAAGTGCTGATATTGCGACGTTTGGAGGTGAGTGTCGGTATTGCGAAAGTTTGGACAAGTGTCGGTATTGCAACGGTTTGGAGACAAGTGTTGGTATTGTGACATTTAGGAGGAAAGTGTTAGTGTTTAGGAAAAATCTTAGAGTTTAGGTTTTAGGAACAATGCTTGGGAGTTATATTTTAGGGTTTAGGAACAATGTGTCGGGTAATGTGATCGGGTATATGGTTTAGGAACAATGTTTCGGGTCGTGTGAGGGCGCCCAAGGAAACACGTTCGGGCGGGTCGAGTTGGGTCTTGTCGGGTCGTGTCGTGTGAGGCTTCCCAAGGAAACACGTTTGTATGGGTTGGGTCGAGTTGTGTCTGGTCGGGTCGGGTCGGGTTGTGTCTGGTCGGGTCGTGTCGTGTGAGGTCGGCCAAGGAAACACATTCGTACGTGTCGGGTCGAGTCATGTCATGATGGCGCCCAAGGAAACATGTTCAGGTTAGGTTAGGTCAATTTGTGCCGTATTGTAAGGGCGCCCAAGGAAACATGTTTGGGCAGGTCGGGTCGAGTCGGGTCGGGTCGGGTCAGGTCGTGTCGTGTGAGGCCGCCCAAGGAAACGCATTCGGGCGGGTCAGGTCAGGTCGGGTCGGGTCGTATGAGGGTGGTTGTATAAAAAATATTGAGTTGTGACCACCCATGTTGCTTGTGCATGTTTGTGTGATCCCATTTCCGTTTGCTCCCTCGTGCACCCTTTGTTTAGGCGGGTCTAGTCGTGCCGTGTGAGGGCGCCACAGGAAACTTGTTCGAGTCAAATCATGTGAGGGAGGTGATCGTATAAAAAATGCTAAGTTGTGAACACCCGTGTACCTTGTGCACATTCATGCGACCCATTTTTCATTTTCTCCCTCGTGCCTTCGACGTCGTTTAGGCAGGTCGGGTTGGGTTGGGTCGTGTGATGGCGCCCAAGGAAATGTGTTCGAGTCGGGTCGGGTTGGGTCATGTTGTACCGTGAGGGCACCCAAGGAAACATGTTCGAGCAGGTCGGGTCAGGTCAGGTCATGTGAGGGTGCCCAAGGAACATGTCTGACCGGGTCGGGTCGTGTCGGGCCGTGTCATGACTAGGGCGCCCAAGGAAACGTGTTCAAGTGGGTCAGGTCGAGTCGTGTGATATCGCCCAAGGAAACGCATTCGGGTCGGGTCAGGTTGGGTCGTGCCATATTGTGAGGGCGTGAAAGGAAACACGTTCGGGCGGGTCGGGTCGGGTCGGGTCTGGTTAGGTCGTGTCGTGTGAGCACGCCCAAGGAAATGCGGTCGAGCGGGTTGGGTTGGGTTGGGTTGGGTCATGTGAGGATCGTCATATAAAAAATGCTAATTTGTGACCGCCTATGTTTCTTGTGCATGTTTGTGTGATCCTTTTTCCATTTTCTCCCTCGTGTGCCCTTCGCTCGGGCGGGTCGAGTCGTGTCGTGTGAGGGCGCCACAAGAAACATGTTCGAGTTGGATCGTCTAAGGGAGGTTGTATCAAAAATGCTAAGTTGTGACTACCTGTGTGCCTTGTGCACGTTCGTGCGACCCATTTGTCATTTTCTCCCTCATGCCTTCGACGTTCAGGAAAGTTGGGTCAGGTCGGGTCGTGTGATGGAGCTCAAGGAAACGCGTTCGGGTCGGGTCGGGTCGGGTTGTGCCGTACTGTGAGGGCACCCAAGGAAACGTGTTTGGGTGGGTCGGGTCAAGTCGGGTCATGGCTAGCTACCCAAGGAATGTGTCCGGTCGAGTCGAGTCACGTCGGGTTGTGTGAGGGAACCCAAGGAAACGCGTTCGAGTTGGTCGGGTCAAGTCAGGTCGGGTCATGTGAGGGTGCTTAGGGAAATGTGTTCGGGTGGGTCAGGTCAGGTCAGGTCGTGTGATAGTGATCGTATAAAAAATGCTAAGTTGTGACCACTCATGTTGCTTTTGTACATTTTTTCGATCTATTTTCCGTTTTCTCCCTAGTGTGTCCTTCGTTTGGGTGGGTTGGGTCATGTCGTGTGAGGGTGCCACAGCAAACACGTTTAGGTCGGAACATGTGATGGAGGTCATATAAAAAATGCTAAGTTGTGACCACTCGTGTGCCTTGTGCACGTTCGTGAGACCTGTTTATCGTTTTCTCCCTCGTTCCTTCGACATTTGAGCGGGTCGGGACAGGTCGTGTGATGGCACCCAAGGAAACGCATTCGGGTTAGGTCATGTCAGGTCGTCATGTGAGGGCTCCCACGGAAACGCGTTCGGGCGGGTCCGGTCCCGTCCCGTCCGGTCGTGTGAGGGCACCCAGGGAAATGTGTTCAGGCGGGTCGGGTGGGGTTGGGTCGTGTGTTGGCGCCCAGAGAAACGCATTCAGGTGTGTCGGGTCGGGTCGTGTGAGGTTGTCCATATTAAAAATGCTAAGTTGTACTAACCCCCTGTGTGCCTTGTACTGCATGTTCGTGCGACCCGTTTTTTGTTTGCTCCCTCGTGCCTTTGACGTTCAGGTCGGTCAGGTCGGGTTGGGTCGTGTGAGGGTGGTCATATAAAAAATGCTAAGTTGTGACTGCCCGTGTTGTGTTAGGTCGATTATGGTCGTGTCGTGTGAGGCTGTCCAAGGAAACACGTTCGCGTGGGTCGGGTCGGGTCGTGTCATGTGAGAGCGCCTAGGAAAACACGTTTGGGTGGGTCGGGTGGGGTCGGTTCGGGTCGTGTGAGGGAACCTAAGGAAACGTGTTCAGGCGGGTCAGGTCAGGTTATGCCGTGTGAGGGAACCCAAGGAAACGCGTTCGAGTGGGTGGGGGTGGGTCGGGTTGGTTCGTGTGAGGGCGCCTAGGGAAACGCGTTCGGGCGAGTCAGGTTAGGTCAGTTTTGGTCATGTGAGGGCACCCAGGGAAACGCGTTCGGGTGGGTCAAGGCGAGTTGGTTTGGGTCGTGTGAGGGTTGGAATCATGTGTTGTTGTTGGAATTGGAATAGGTATACTATTGTGAACATTACCTCAGCTCAAAACCTATTTGGAATAGACTTCCTCTGCAACGTACACCTAGCCATCTTTGTGATAGTACAGTTTTGCCTCTCAACCAATACATTTTGTTGTGGAGTGTAAGGTGTAGTATATTGTATTTGGATCCCATGTTTAGCAAAAAATTTATTGAAATATTTTAAGTAGAATTCCCCACTAGTATCATATCTAAGAGAGGCAATGTGACAACCTAACTATTTATCTATTAATGCTTTGAACTTTTGAAATTCATTAAACACATCATATTTTAATTATAGAAAATATACCCACATTTTTCTACTGAAATAATCAACAAACGGAAGGAAGTACCTAGCACCAGTGGTTGATTTCATGTTCATTGGTCCACATATGTCTAAAAGTACCAACTGAAGGACCCTCTATGCTCTCCAAGCTTGCCCTTCATAAAAATATGGTATTCAATGTAGCTTCCCTGCCTGACAAGCTCTGCAAACTCTGTGGATCTTCTACAAAATGTTCGGAAGTCATCATGCTCAAAATCTTCCACCCCTCTTCAAGTGCAGCTACCTGAAGCTTGACACCTAAATCCTCAACCCCTTCCAGCTTCTAAGTAATTCAAAACTTAGGAGAAGTTTGGAAAGGTCCAACCTCCTCATCAAAAACAAATTCACTATTGAAGCTTACCCTATCCGTGTCAATATCAATCAACCTATAAACCTTATAGTGTTGTTGTACCCTATAATCATTATCTTTGTTGTACCCTTAAACCCCTAAACCACTAACACCTAAACCCCTAACCCCTCAACCCCTAAACACCTAAACCGTTAATGCTTAACCCATAACCCATTAACTCCTCACCCCTAACCCCTCAAATCCTTAACTGCTAAATCCCCTAACCCATAAGCCCCTAATCCCTAATCCCTTAACCACTAAATCATTATTCACCTAACCCCTAACTATGCCTAAATCCCCTAACCCCTAAGCCCCCAATCCCTAATCCCTTAACCACTAACTCACTATTCCCCTAACCCCTAAATGCGCTTAAATCCCCTAACCCTTAACCCCTAAATCCCTAAATTTTTAACCACTAACTCATTATTCCCCCAACCTGAATCCCTAATCCCTTAACCACTAACTTATTATTCCCTTAACCCCTAAATGCGCCTAAATCCCCTAACCCCCAAGCTCCCAATCCCTAACCCCTTAACCCCTAAGCCCCCAATGCCTAATTAGTTTATGTGAGGAGCCATGTTTAGGATTATAATGACTATGCTCAACAATTGTAAACCCATTATTTGCTTGATTCGACACCGATTCAGGGGACTTCATCTAATTTACCAAAAAACGTTAGCGGTGATATAAATGTTTGTACTCATGACATATTCAACATCTAAAGGGTATACGCTCATAGTTGAGTGTCTTCTTCCACAATTCATCTTGAAATTAGATATCTATTGATTTCAGAAGGGGTCAAATATGTTCATGTATACACATATGCAGACATGCTGTAATGTGCCACAACATAATGAACAGATTCATGTGCTTTACCTTTCCCTTTACCGGGTGTTTTACCATATTCAATGAAGGATTGCGCAATGCCACTACCATATGAAGCACACCACTGAAATAAAATTATGATACCAAACAACACATAGTGATGAAACAATGCTTGGTGATGAACCAATTATCCAACTCGACATAAACGCAAATTCTAAGGGTATCATTCCAATGAACCAAGGGAAAAAGTAGAGAGAACGCAGTGGGAATGTAGGGGATATCAGGAAAGAATATAGGGAGGAACGTTGAAAAGAGAGAAGAAATCGAGGGAAAAAATCAAGCATGCTGATGGCAAAGCTCAGGCCCGTACATCAGTGGGATCGAGTTGCAAGACTTGGAGCCCTTCGCCTTAAAATGACTAGTGAAGTTTTCTACACTGAATCATGAAAATATTTGATATATAACTCAACATATGAAATGAAACATTTATCAGATGCGAGCCAAGGACCTGCCAAACACCAAGTGCAATGCTTATCCCATGATTCTGCCATCCCAAGAGTGCGCATAATGGTGAGGTCATAAATGAACCTCAATCGTCTGTCAGAGGAATTCAAAACCATATACAATCCTGTGTATGATCTCGCCCCTTGACCTACATCGATTAAAAAATTGATATGTCATAAATCCTTTGTAATTGCACATAACCTGTCTCCCTCCATCATGAATTTAATGTGAAATACAGAGGCTCTACATAACCTGATGTGTAGCCACACGTGATATGAATCCCTCTAAGTGGATTCCATGGCACCTTCACCAAGGCCTGCTTGAAACTTGGCCACACAAACAGTTTGCATGTCAATAATGAGCGAGAGGATAACTTGTTCACCAGAAAATGGAAAACCAATGGACTGAAGCTGAAATAGCATCCTCATAAGGGAATCATTCACTTTATCCTTAAAATCACAAATTTTTAACACTGGCCTTTTCTAAATATAAAGGAAAAAGGGGTTGTAAACGTAAAAATAATTAATGATAAATGAGATTCCATTATTGCTAACCCAAAAAAATTATTGCGAGATGAAAGTCATAGCCCAAAAATGAAAATAACTTTCCACTACCCTACCACTAAAAGCATATATGATCCCATATACAACATGAAATCCTTATATCTTCTTCCTAACTAGTTCCTTTTTGATGTTGTAGGTTTTAGATATTTTTTATTCTAATTATTAATATTTTGGACTTTCAAAATTTTAAATTAATTAATTATATAATTATTTTAAAATATTATTTTTATTAGAAAATATTATATACATTTTATTATATAAATAATTTAAAAAATAATTTTATTTAAAAAATACATTAACTCTTGATCAAGGTGTTGAATCTGGCGTCAATGGAGGAAGGGAAGGAGCCCTCCACCATGCTGCTTCTCATCAAATTTAATAGGGGGGATGTCGTGGCTATCCCATCCCATGTAATCACACATGTTAACTAGTATTCATTACCTCTACAATAATATGGTAGCATGTTCTCTATTTGTACATTCTTAGTTGGGTAACTTCGGCTCTATGTTTTTTATTTGTCCATGTGACAGTCCCCCATTGCATGAAGGATATTTACCTTGCAACACATGCTTTGTGGAGCTGCATTCTATCCATCACGACCCTGTTTCCTACGAAAATTATTGTGCCTCATTTTTTATTCAAAGGAAAGCTCTATTCTATGGTGATGGGTCTGTGAGAGTTTCATTGCAGGGAGCCCCTGAATCTAGGGACTTTGGCCTTTAATGCATGAAATCGGTGCCAAATATCTATGAGAAGAGTAGGATGATGATGATTAAGGAGGTGTCCCCTAGGACATTGGTGGTGGATACAACAGAAGCCCAAGTAGGAAGAGGAGGTGACTAGTGAAGGCTTGTCCTTAACTTGTAACATTTCAAAGCCCAACGGGTTGGCCATTTCTCAATAATTAGTTTATGTCCAAACTCTATTGCTTCTTCAACTCTTTCAATTTCATAGCTTTTCCATGGTGGCTTCTAGTTCATAGTTTATAGATAACCTTGGATGTGTGCATAGGTAATGACGTCTTCAATTTCTTATAGTTGTTAATGGACCCTGCATATAGTCCCTCCCTCTCTATTAACATATTTTTTCACCTTCTTAGAGTCTTCTCTAGACCTACGTTGGCAACTTTGTCTTTATTGGTCATCCCTTTTACTTTGCATTTTGTTTTGTGGTATTATTAGTTTCTTGTTCTCTGGGGGTTGTCCTCTCTTTGGCCTATTGTGACCTGGAAAACCATGCCTCGCTAGAGGATGTGATGTCGATGGGGGTCTGGTGGTAAAGGATCTCAAGGACTACCATGTGCTTAATCTCAAGCTCAAAATGTTGCCTTTATTTTCCACTCCTCTACTCCTCTGGAAGTCGAAGAGGAAATATGCCAACTTGACGCTTTGGCCACAAAAGACCGTTCATGCTTACTCAGATTCTGTAATCCAAGTTGAAGTAACCAATTGGTTTCCTAACCCTGGGCATACTGAGGGAAGATAGAACCAATATATTAACTCCATTACCCTCAACTGGAAAATGAAGACACTCCTAGGCAGGGTCCCGAAGGAAAAACATAGGACCACAACAACATCATCTCCTTTCTAAATGGAATTCAATGAGTTCAATTACACCAACATTCTTGTCTCGTAAGTCTGGATGCATGATTATATCACATTGAAGGACATCTCCAATGTGGCCTGAAACTCTCCAGCTCTAAGAGGCATCACTTCCCAAGATCTAGCACCATTCACTTCATCAAATACGTCATGTCTCTTACAACCTCTTGGCTTATGTCATTTACTTTCAATAGTAAATTTTATTTTAGTAGTCTTGTAGTTAGCAATACTAATTATTTACATTTTCATATACCTAGACTATTTTCTTTTTCCATTAGTATTACTTTCCCTTGTGGCACGTTGTAAGGCTCAACATAAACAATGATATATGGGTTTGTATGAAATCATTTTTAGACAAAAAATTTTTAAATCAAACAAATAAAAATAAAAATCAAACTATAAATTATAACAATTTTGCTAATTTATTTTCTAATCTATTGAAATGTGATCATACCAAGTTTTAAAGATGAAGCAAGAAATCACTTATGCTATGTGATTTACTCATCATATAAATGAAGCAAAAATTCACTTTTCCTATGTGATTTCCTCATTAAAAAGGTGAGACACGTATTTATACTGGTACCACGGGGACTTGGTGGACCATTCCTAAATTGGAAGGTCAACAACTTGTGCAGTGCTCTAGTTGATTGTCCCTTACCTCATCATCAAGATCTTCCAAAGGTTTATCGTTGTTAAGGTTTATCATTGTCCCACTCATCTCCACTAATGAATCACTACAACTACTTTCCACCTCCATAATCGACTCAAACCCTAGCAGTACCATTACTGAAAAATTAGCAAAAATAGTTATATGCCTCCTGATGCAAAGAACTGCCCGCGAAACGTGCAAGAAACTGCAGAAGTATGCCATTTTTAAAGAAATATGGATACAATTTGACAATTTTCTCATACATTTAACAAATCGAATTCTTTCCCGCGATGCACTCTATTCTCCTTCCCCGGTAGCCAGACCTTACTCTTACTGCAGGCCCTTCCTCCTCCAGCAGGAAAAATGGTAATGTGGTTTCTTCATTCTTCAATATTAGTTTTTTTGTTGCATGAAATTTTTTTGAAGAAACTCTGCTTAAAGCTCCTCGATTCCCCTCGGCTAAAATGAGAGCAGTCCTCATTAAAAGTAACTTTACACCAGTGTTCCCACAGAAAACCAATTGCAGTCAGCCGAACTGTGTGCCACAAAGATTTACAGCATATCTTAGTCCACCATTAGCACAGTTAAGTGTTCATAATAACTCCAAATTTCTTCCAGGGATGATAGCCTTCCTCCTGCTCACAACTTGGTATCAAACAATTTTAAATAAAAAATGGGAAAATGGCCTGAAAACACGCAATTCCTACAAGAACAAAACCAGTTCAGATACATGGAGAAAATATTTCCAAATGCAAGATATATGCCACAAACTTGACCTTAAATTCAAGTTGTAGGATCCTACATAGCTACAACTAGTCAATAATAAATTAAAATTATGTATTACTTTAGGCCAAAGATGCTGCAGAGGTCCCTGATGATTCTGCCACATCATCACTCCTCACTGAAGCAGCACTATAGTCAATCATCTTTCCATGATCATTGCCAAGCAATGCTCTGCTTAACCTTTTTAGCCAAATTTCATAATCTACAGGATATATAGTACCGCATAGGTTGTCAACATAGTCGGAAAAAGCTTTCAAAAGAGCAGAGACTTCTCCAAGATGCAGTTGTATGCACCTTTTTGCCCAAGATCTCTCTCTCCAATGCATGGCAGCTTCTATCATGCTAATTTCATGAATAATATTAGCAGTAAATGCAACATTTTATACAGTAGTGCATATGGCATCATTACTTTAGAAGCTTAGATCTTTGCAACAACAGGTTCGTTAAAAAAATTCAATCCAATATGTCTTCAATCATTTATATCCTTGGCCTGCTATAATAGAGATAGGACAGTACTAGATCTGCAAATGACTTGAACTTTTCAAGCTAACTTTGGTCTCTAAACTTAATGAAAAACTCGTCCTCTTTAGATAGTGATAAAATGTTTTTGCTTCAATTCCTTAACATGCTCATTCAATGTTCATTTTTCTCAACAAGAGACCTCATGGATCTACTTCAAGGTCAACCTTCTACAATACTGATGTAACTTCAAAATTATTATAAAGACGACAAACACCATTGAGATATCCTTTAGAATTTTTCCTTAGGCTTGTAAGCTCAAGAGTATCTTTGAAAATGGCTTGGCTTTAAGTCAGCCTAACCATAATCGAATTTATGTCTAGATTTCCTTAGACATTGGGTCCTTGGGATGAGTCTCCTACAGGTTAGCCTCAACCAATATAAAATGGGCCTTAGGAATGCACTAGGTCTAAGCCTTAGGAGGCTTCTACAAAAGGACTGAAGACAATGACCTCGGAAATAACTTGACATAATTCAGACTTCCTCCTGTTAGGTCTATGTAACAAGCAAGATTGGAAAAGTCCGATTACAGAGTTAACATCATTTCAACCAACTTTGGGATTCTAGGATCTAGCCCTCCTGAATCCGGAGAGGGATCTCTCCAATATGTACAAAGATGGATATTGTCTTTGAAATTTAGAATAATGATATTAGGCTAGTTATGAGGTCCGAGGGTTTTGTTTGGTTTTCTCAGATGGTTGAACATGATTGCTGCCTGAGGCGGAAAGATCTATATGAAAATAGGTTCAAAGGTGAGAATTTGCAAGCAAAAGAGTAAGCTTTGATCATAAAGAAAGATGATGGCAAGATTTCAATCCATTGGGCTATGGAGTCATAAGAGGGTTTAATTGAAACATTCAGGTTCAAGAGTGATCTATGGGGCAAGTCATCTATGCCTAAGGATCTCTTTAGGCTTGATTTATGGAATGGAGTGGTACAATCAGAAAGGGAAATGACAGATGCAGAACAAAGAGTAGCCCAGGATCTGGTAAGTACTTTGAAACTATCCAGCCTTTGATACACTTCTAATAGAATACAAATAAAAACGAAGGGAAACTTGAAGGCAACCTTTGGAGTAGAAACTAGTGGGCTGGGCTCACCATGATCCTCTCCTAGCTCTTCTTTACTTAGTTACTTCCAAGACAATCACAAAGATAACACAGAATGGCCTAAGATCTGATAAGTACTTCGAAACTAGTCAGCTTTTGACACATCCTAAGGGAAACAATCAAATAGTTGGGCAAACAAGAAAGGGACTCAGGGCTAACCTTTGATTTCCTCATTTCATTCCTTACACAGCATATATTGAAAGTAACATTTAAAAATAACATTCAGCAGTGACGAAAAGATGAGGGAACGCCAGCATCTCTGTACTTAGACTGAATTAAATCATTTCTAAATAACGCAATTAGAAGAAAACATTGAAATAAAGATTTCTCAGCCAAAGAAGGTTACTGGTATATAGTAGGTCCTAACACTGTTTAAACTGTTCTTTACAGTGGAAAATGAAACAAATTGAAAACAGAAATAAAATGACAAGTTCACAGTGAGAATAACATCACCATCAGCATAGACCAGGATCCCATAAATCAGCTTGTATTGATGCTTCAAACCAGTTACAATCTTCAGGTCCAGTGTTTTAATCCATCTCTCTTCACAACCTAACCTATCTGTTACAAGCAGAGCTCCAAGAGCCTATGAAACCACTATTTACAGTCTAGAGTTTTCCGGCTCAATTACATTACAATACTTCAGCAATTACATTAACAACCAAACAATCCAACCCCTCACTCATCTTCTTCTGGAGTATTTATAGAAGGATGAGGAGGTGAGATCTGATAAAAAGATCTCAAATACAATTAATGCAGAATTAATGTCTTCCTGGCCCTGGGAGGCTCGACGAAGAAATTATACAGGTGTTCCACTGCATTAATGTGTTTGCACTTATATAGTAAGCTCGGAGGGAGCTTTTGTTGACCTTTGAGGCTCTGCGTACTGTTAGGGTTATTCTGCAAACATTCTGTCATTAAATCTGGTGCAGAAATAACTTTCTTGGCTGTTTCGAGGCATAATATCTGACTTTGTTCAATAAATTCGGCCTCTGACTGAGCGTTCTGAGGCAATAGGTGGCACTGCGGTGGTTGAGGAATCAATTCGCCTCAAAGTATGGCGGTGGAGGCAATATGTCTGATGAAAACTTTTAGGTTTTGCTTTAATCTGTGTTCTGAGCCGGGGATTAGGCTTTTGATAACTGTCTTAGCCGTAATCCCCGTGAATCGGTCCACTAATCTGCTGCTCTGGTTCACTGTGGTCTTCAACATCCGATACTCTTCTCTGCGTTGATTTTGACAGCATTCTTCAGGCTTTATAGGCATGCATAGCAACCAAGGCTCATGAAACCTCGTTGATAACATTGTTCTTCACCCTGCGGTCGATTCTGTGGATTAATCGGAAGGACGGGAGTCGTCACCCTCATCTTTCAGATTTTCATAAAACACGAAGAAAGAACCTTAAAACCTGCAAAATACAAGAAAAATGAGAAAATCCTGCGTTATATGGACAAAACTGCATCGGAGGGCGTGCGGGAAAACAGAGCAATCAGAGCCGTTGATCGTATTGCGATCAATGGTCGGGAGCGTTTTGAAAAGTCAGCGGAGAAAAAGGGAACTTGTACAATGGAATAGGGAGAACGAATGTAAGCCGTCAATCTACAGAGATCGACGGCGGAGATCGAATCTTGGCCGCGCGGTGGATAGATTAACGGGCACGCATGTCCATTAATGGTCGAGCAGGTTGGATGGAGGACAGCCGTTGGATGCGGGGGTTTCAATCGGACGATGGCTACCAATTCCGCTGAGTGGCTTTGGTACGAAGTTTAATGTGTGGGCGATGCGAAGGACGGCGGTTTTGGAAACGGGGTAAAGGACACGTGTCGGCCAGCGTGTGGAATCGCTGGCCGACGGGAGGAAACCAGTTTTGCCCGGAGAGCGGTGCGGGATGAAACCAGCAGGAATGGGAGACAGCGCGG
Organism: Pinus albicaulis; assembly: GCA_034641835.2. Lineage (NCBI taxonomy): Eukaryota > Viridiplantae > Streptophyta > Pinopsida > Pinales > Pinaceae > Pinus > Pinus albicaulis. The sequence goes on from CM076577.1 coordinate 1,158,399,838, forward strand.
AAAGGGGGTCCACCAGGTGGGGGCGCACTCCGCTCCGTCGGATCTGGGGAGCAGATCGACGGCTGGGAAGACTCGGGGCAATAAAATACGTGGTTTCATATTTCACGCCAAAACCTTATAAAAGATGGGTTTTTTGAACGTTTCAAAGGAAAAGGGCGGAGTGGGACCACGCTTCGGTTTAGCGCCTCAGGACTTGAGCGGTCGGTCGTGGCGCTCGGGCATGTGGAGGAAGGAACAGAAAGGGGCTTAGCCTGAGGGGTCTAAGCCTAACGCATAGAAACATATGTTTTCTATGGTTTTCCAAAGAATTCCAACAGGAAATAAAATTCCGATAAGGTTAAAAAAAAAGGGTTTTTAACCTTGGGAAACGAGATCAATGAAGGGATAAGGGAAAAATATGGTTTTGGTGGGGGTCTTTATGAGTAAAAGGAAGTTGAAGAATGAAGGTAAGATGGAAGCAAGGGAGGAGAAAAAGGAAGGGATGCAGCAGTATTTTACTTGGATTTTCGTGGAGTATCAGAGGCTGGGAAAAGGAAAAGTATGAAGAACCAACCAGCAGTTTATGATTTTACCAACAGACTTCAAGTACCAAAAACTTCAGGCCTGAATTTTTTTCTTGAAGGCTGCAAAGAATATTTAGCCACCAGCTGATATGAAGGAAAAATATACGTGGCTAACACCTCCATCAGCAGTTCCTTCAAGTTCTTATTATAGATCTCAACTTTGTTGTGAAGTTTCCTTTAGTCCAATGAATAATGAAGATCAAAATTAAACTTTGATGCTCAGAAGAATCCCAGACTTGGCACGAATTAATCCTCAGTGGGCTTTCAATTAGTGCGAAATTGTTTGAAATTTGTGCTTTTGGAGAAATCCCAAATAATTATCAACTTGTATTAATTATTGAGATATCTTTATGAAATATAATAATATTATTGTGAACTTCGTTACATGAACACATTCTAATATCATTCTATGTGGAATTTCGTTTCTATCATGTTAATTGAATATGTCAATGTGGTTTATGATGTATAATAATGATTTTTTTCATATTTTCTAGTATGTAGTGGCAGAATATTGCATTAAAGTGCACTAATCCTTTTAGGGTAACATCAATGACTCACATCACACTATCCCCTCATATAATTGTGCATATATCATGTTTCTTATTTTTCAACCCGTCTATGTAATATTAGGAATAAACAACCTTGATGTTAGCTACCTCACTCTCTCACATGAGAACCATTTGAAGCCATTATAGCACCATCATTAGCTTCTTCAATAGTGACTACCTTATTGCCAAACACACACTTATATGAAATTCATACAACTCTATTAGAGACTTTACTTTTTCATGATTCCAAGAGTGCACCATGGGGACTTACGATTCCTTGCACCACATAAAATATCAAAGGAAGTGATGATCTAACAGTTTAACATATTAAACTTCTTCAATATTAGTAGTAGTTCAATCTATGCTGCAAATTGCACATATTGTATAATGCATATGTTTTTTCTAAGAATCTACCATGTTTTCAATTCCTAGATGGACTATAATTCTTCATGTGCTTATGTGTGACACTTTATTCCTCTCTCCACATGTGCAACATGTTTTCTCTAGTGCAACACTTAAAAATTTGACAACAACAACATAGCCATCCTTTGAGTGGTTCGAACCTACATATCCCAAAATGTATGCACCAAGATATTCTTGAGGACTATGCATTTCTCCAATCTTGTACAACCATTCACATCTAAAAAGGCACATACACACACAAATATATATATATATATATATATATATATATATATATACATATTCGATGGGAAGACACAACTTACAGCTGGTAGAACCAATTGAGGGAGCTTGGTTTTAAATTCTAGAGATTCAGAGTATTTTTTATTGCTACCAGTTAAAACAGAGTGCACTTGAACCATTGTTGGGGATTTTCCTTGGCACCTTCAACAAATAAATAATGCCTTTCAATCCAAATATAAACAAAGCATTCATGTTGTTTAACGAACAATAATTGAAGGAGCTTGAACTCGATGGTGATTAATTGTAGAGAGTGAAAATCCATCTGCTTAGGCCCACTGTTTATGGATAAGAAGTGAAGATTGATGTTAAATTTCGTTTTTTAATGTGCTAATATCCAAAAAGGAGGATGGCATGTTGGAGAACCAGAGACACGGGAAAATGATACATACTGCCAAATATCTATGCATTGACTTCAAACACCTTCCAATTAATGATTTGGTAATCAACACATTGGTAACAAGGGCATTGAAATTTAGTGAAAAGATATTCATATACTCAACTAACCTTTAATAGAGAAACCTACCCACAACTAATAAACAAATAAAAAGATAAATGGCTATTTATTAGTTACTCCTAGCTCATTTATATCCTTGCCAATAAATGCATTAGGATATCTCCTTGAAGTTGCCCAAATATAAGGGAACATTCAAGGCATTCTTATTCTTAGTTATGGTCAATTAATTAATCTTGATTTAATTGAGGATTCTCTTCTCACCTTGGATCTCACATGGAACTCTTTTAAAGGACACATGACGTATGGAATTCTCTGTTAAAGTAGTTGGAGATGTGGTGAGTGAGGAAAAGGTATAATCTCTTATCTTGGTTATGAAGATATCAAATTGGATTTTCATAAATTTAAAATCTATTAAAACTAATCATATGATAAGATACTTTGTGTCTCTTTTGGTACCAATGTATCCCCTAAGATGTAGCAATGGGTTTTGAACAAGTTTGAAATCAAGCTTCTAAATTGTGAAGCCTACAACTTATCATTATCAGGTGGAATCACTACATGATTTCTATTCCTATTCTTTGTTCCTTTCTTCTAGTTGTAGGAAGACAAAAATGATTACAAAAAGTTCTTGTGTGGGAAGAATGGAGGGAAGGAAACCTTCCTCTAGTTTTATAGGCATCTGTACTTTTACTGAGGGAGGGCAAATGCCCTGGTTTGATTGATGTGTGAGCTTAGGGAGTAGTGTTGAAAATTCAATGGTTAGTGCAATGTCACATATGGTGAATTCTTGTTCAACATTTCATTTACAATGATACTCTTATAGGGGTTATTAAAGGTCCATTTGGAATCTATGATATAACCGTTGGTGGTGTTTCTCAAGGTCTCTGGATCAACTATCCTTTAAAAAATTTGGCATGCATGGTATTTAGTGTCCAATCACCTACATTGGGACTTTGCAAGCCATATAAATGAGTGGCATATAGCAATGAGATCTATTTATACCCTCCCATTGGACATGGAGCTATATGGTTTAATATATTTTTCTTGTAGGTAAGAAACTAATCACAAAATATATTGTATGTGGGGGAATTTGTTTGACAAGGCAACGATCACTTTGTTACCATGGAGAGTATTAATTGATATCAATTGTTACAACCTGCTAACAACATTCCTTTTCAAAAACTTTGCAAGATCATTTGGAATCTAGTTTGTTCAAGATCAATTTGAGCACTCAACAATTTATTTTTTACACTTGGAAATGGTCTTATGGGAAGCCCTTTACATATTAGAAAAATAAAGAAATTTTTCTATGCTCTGTAACACTACTCACTATTTGTGGCAAGTACTCAACATGTCAACTTTGCTTGCCAACATGGTGAGCCGACTTGACATTTTGGCCGAATCTCATTTAATTATAGACAAACTTGGTTGGACTATTTGTCGCTGAACTGGCTTGTTCAGGAACAAACTGGTTCAAAGGGCTCGATGTCTTCTTGAACATTTAGGGTTAATCAATTTCAAATGGTGAAATTATTTTCTGTTTGTTACAGGTGTGCTTGCATCTTAATATAGAACCTAGGAAACTGTTTGGGGGAATGATGTGGATATGCCAAATTGGTTGATTGCAACACGTAAGAGTTAGAGCTATTATTATTTTGCATATTTTCCATTATATAGTTATGACGACTACCCCATCTGTGGATACCATTCCAATATTCATTGAAAATTTCTTTAGCCTCATCTAATCTACCTACTTTGCAGAAATTGTCAACTAGTAAGGTGTAAGTATAAAAAATTGGTTTACAACCCTTACTTTTAATTATACTCAACCACTCCAGGGCCTCTTTAATGCACAAAGTTTATGTATTAGAAAGGTAGATTTAGAAATTATTTCAGTTTTCATTTCTTGTTTTCAAGTTAGATATTGTTTTCAAGTTTTCACATTTCTAATTTTATTGCAACGTGGCAGACTGATCAGGGCAGTACAGGAACAACCCCGAGACAGGATGATCGCGGAAAGGGGCCAGCAGAAGAACATGTACAGTGCCAAAATTGCTCTACCTTCAGGTATTTTAGTTATTTACATAATTGAAATAATATTAATTTTGTTCAAATATGCAGACACCTGGACATGGTATGCCTGATGATTCCCTCTACGAGGAAGAGCTTTCTTCATCCCCATGTCCATTTCTGTTGTTGCGAAAAAAGGCGCAAAAAGCAAAGTTAGAATTTGAGCGTTTGTTAGACACTTCGCCTCAAACACTTGAAATAGCAATGAGGATAACACAACTTATGACCCAGCTAAAAACATATAAGGTAATAATAAAAAATCAAAAGGATATTTTTTTTGTTCTGCATGAGATGAATTGTGATAGTTTAATTTTTAATTTTTACATTAACTAAAATAACAAAAAAATTCTTTTGTATGTAGCATTCTCTGACACCTGCTGCACCCGGTGTTGGTGGTAGTGGGACACAAGGGCAAGAGATTGCCAAACGAACCTCTCATACACCTTCTACGCCTTTAGGTGGTAGCCAAGAAACGCACCCTGCCCAAGTAGACACCCAACCAACTGCTGAACGTGTTGGCAGTGATGAGGCTGATATGGCCAACTATATTATTGTGTTTCCTGGAGCTACACGTGTCAGCTCCGCGGGGACCATTGATGGCACGTTTTTGGTGAATGATGAAGGTGTCCCTATAAAGCACGTACAACTCTCAAGTAAGTTTTAATATTTTAACTATTTCATGTACTCTATCTAAAACATATTTTATCATGATTTTTATTTTTAAATTAATGATAATATCTTTTTTCTGTGTAGGAAACAATGAGTTCTACAGGTTTTTGGAGAGCAAGGCGTTGATAATTTTTGTCCCAACCATACGCACAAGGTGGAATTCCCAGAATTCCAACCTGAAAAAAGAACTTCTAGATTATCTAGAAGCCCCTTTTGGGGTGGGCACATTTGATATAACAACGGTGGCTCAGGTAGTTGGAAAATATTTGAAATATACCAGGAGCACCTATAGGATGAAATTGCAATTTAACCCTAGATACGAGCGTCATCTCACAGTTCCAACGAGTGAGTAGAGAGCACTCATCCATGACAGAAAAGAGAAAAGGGCAAAGAAAGAAGGAAAAATGCTAACTGGACTCGCAAGGTAAATTACAAATTTAATCCAATAGCTTTAATTTTCTCTATGTCTAAAATAAAAGTGTGCTACGTCATATTTGACTTCAATATTTTGATGATAGGTTGTCTAACACCTCGAAGGCAACCAAAGCTAGGATTGAAAAAAAGGGCCATCACAAGCTAGGCCAGGGCTGCTACTTGAAATTAGCCGCATGAATTGTAAGTAGCTAAACATCTTATAATTAATTGTATCGCCTTCCAACTTTTTTGTAATCCCATCAAATAACATTAAAAATACACAATCATATGTAATGTAGGGTGATGACTTTGGAACGGAAACTACAGAGGAAGATAAAAAGATTGCTTTCCATTCCGACTATGAAGCCGTAGTTGAATATCGTAGAAGCTTGGGACAGGTCCCAAGATCCAGAATGCCTAATAAGGTAAAATGTTAACCTTTCAATATGTTTTTTTTTTCGTCCGTAAATTTAATGTCTAACAACTTTGTTTAAATCAGGGGAGCAACACTTTCAATGAGCTGAATAACCCAGTTGTAGAGCAGTGCGTTGAGAGTGAAATATTGCCAAAAGAACATGTTCCTCACGTGCAACCTGATCATTGTAGTGGGGACTAGGCCGACAATGTTACTATTAGTGAGGGCCATAAATGTAATTAATTTCCACTTATAATTTTTTCTAATTATACTTTGATGGTTTTCCTTATAACATTTTTTGTTTAAATGACAGAGAATGTTGTACTTGAGGATCTTACCACCAAAGAGGAATATAGGGCAACGGTCCCAACGGTGACAACTGATGCACTAGGTAAATAATTTCATTGCAATTTTTTTTTTATTAATATTACCGAACTAGTTTAATGATATTTAAAAACTGACAATTAAAATTCAATATTATCTGTTTTTGTAGGCGATGCTCCGTCACTGCATGAGACCAGACATCGTGACTACGCAACTAGGTCAGCTTTGCGGGAAAGGCACGAAACAGGAGTAGAGCACGATGATGTTGATGATGTAGTTAGGAGCTTTAGAAGTAGGAAGAAGAAAAAGAAAATTTGATAATGTGAAATATTGTATTATTATAAGACAAATGTTACCATACTTGGAATGTTTTTTGCATTATATTAAAAACTCATTTATCATACTATTTTTACGTCAAGCACTTTCAATGTTTTCTTGCGTACTTTTTGTTGCATTGTTTTTTTATTAGTTATTGATTTTTTTATTTTTTATTTTTTATTTTTTTATTTTTTTATTTATTTTTTATTTTTCTACTCATGAAAGTAAAAAATGAAATATAGATTGGGTATTGGGGAATTGAGAGTGATGTGAGGGGGGGAGAGGTGCCATAAGAGCTTCCACCTTCACGTGGTTGGCCCTGGTTAGTAGAGAATAATTTATTGGAGAGATTTAATCTTGGAGCAAACCTCCCTCGATCCAACATAGCAACAAAAAAGTCACTGTTGACTTAGTTGCTACTCTTTCAGATCGTGGGAGGCTTGTTCCAAGTTCAGGCGACTCCAATAAATTGTTCTTGAAATGAAGAGGAGCTTATTCAAGTATGTTTTGAAATTTTCAACATATTTTCTAACATTATCATAAGAATGCATCTTAGAGTAAAAAATACTACATCAATTACTTGTATTTATTGTATAGATAATTATGGATTTTGAATGACTTGGTAGCGCAGGTACAAATCCTCTTGCATCATGAGCAATACAACTTTTCAACCAGGGTCATGTCCAGGATATTTTTGCTTGTGTGCTTGACCAGGTTTGTAGTGTCACATTTTGTAAGTTCCTTTACAATTCATAATTCAATATTAAGCTTGTTCATGATTATTATCTGTTTTTTTGTATGTGTTTTTTCATCTATTTGATTGTAAGCAACTCTGCATGTTTCTTGTTGTTCACTATGATTTATCCATTTACCACTCCCAGGATGAATCTAACTTTATTGTCCAATTTCAGCAAATCAAGATGAAGGTTGTCCAATTGGAATTTCTGTCTCTTTTCATAGAATTCAAGATGGATATGATAGAAGTACTCCAAAACTTGCTCACGGGTCTCATATTTATGATTGATTCCCTTTGAGCCAAAAATATGTATGCTACTTGTACTGATTGTAGTAGTCAGTTTGAATTTCCTTAAAAGGCCCTCTTGAAGTGAAATTTTCGTATTCTCTTCAGACAATGACACCTCTAAATGGACCCTAGTATCAGTATTGTATTCCTTGTAGTCCCTTATGAATGGTTCTTTAATCTTATCATTCCCAATCATCAATGCTTCCAGAAATTCCTTGTAATCCTGAGTCCACTTGCGAACATGCAACTCTAAAATTCTTAATGTTGCCTCATTAATTTCCTCTATGATGCCACTAATCGTGTAAGACACACAATTATCCTTTATAGTTGTTCGTTCAATTGTACCCTTAAAACCCTTGTACCAAGGTGCCAAGCCAATGGTGTAATTTTCACTGCTTCGGGATGTTGAAATGTCCCTTAATCCTAGGCCAATCAATATATCATAATAAAGTGATAAAACATATACATATCATAGTATAGGCTCAGATCATATCTGGATCCATAAGCTTGTATAGTTTATATGAGGATAGTGTTTCCCTAATCTACATTATCTCATATTGGTCTTTTATAAAAAGTATGTTTCAGTGTTACTCTAGTGTATACTACAATGTCCATATTCATCATACAAGTTAAGGATAGAGTAATAGCATACAATATTCTACCTAATAAATCATCTTGTATTTCAATAGCTAATGTGGACATAGGTGTAATGTAAGCTCAATACTGAGATATGCTTGTTCCTATTCTAGCTCGATATCATTGAATACGCTCTTTCCAGCATTGATTAGTGAAAAGAGTTGGATTAGCTTAAGCTGAGTAATGTATTCACCCTTATCTCTCTTCTATGATTCCCATGTATTAGTTACAATGATAACAGTTATATGGAACTAAAAGCATATTGGTATATATAAGAGACCGTATCGTACCTATGATGCCCATCTAAAGCTTAGTAACTATCACTATATCACCTTACTTAAGCTATTAGTAAGCTCTATTGAATCTATAAGATTATTGATTTCACTATGCTATTAGTACTAATGAATCAAGTCCATTGAATTAGTGACCAAGCTTTTCTTGATGTAACTACACGTAATGGAATTAGACATATTCGTATAAACATGATATCCTTAATACAGGTCTTAGATTACAGTGACCAGGAACTCCATATTCAAGCTAAGCTCCTTGTTATGACGTAATAATCTTTGTTTCCCTATTAATTTCATACCTTATTAACACTGACTGGAATCATAGTAATAAGTACATAGCCTTACTAGCTCTATGCCAACATGTGTATCTTATAAACCTTAAGTAGAAACACAGTTTGATTGCTAATGTTTATATAATAGCTGGTCTTGTATGATTGGTTAAGCTTAGCATTGATATGAGTGAACCATTACACAAGCCATAGTGAAAGATCTCTACCTGTATCATGACCATATGAAGTTGATCTCTGTAGCAGTCTATGTTTCCCTATTCAACACTCTCTAAGCTATATCTTAACCATATTCAAGCTATTACACATATCAGTCTAAGCTTAGTAATTGATGTTGATGTTGATCCACCCAGATATTCTCTCCATGATTTATACTTAAGCATGGTATAGAAAGACAATACCCGTCACATTACCAACCCTCGTTTGACTTTCAACTAGATCTCATCCTACTCAAGGGCGGGGTTCTCCCTAAGATAGGATTTCTAGGGTTTTAAAGGCTTTGAAGATAATTTCTAGATTTTTGATCAAATGGTCCTATGGTTGATTGAAAGGTTTAGATCAACTGAAATAACTTCAAGAAAGGTTCCCAAACACACACAATCAAGAAATTACAAGGTGATTTCGAAGAATAAACCCCTACAAAATGGTTTAAAACATGTTTAAAAGGACAAAAGGTGATGGACGGTTGAGGATCAGTGCGTTAGTTTGCCAATATATTTTTTGTGCATATGGAGTTTCAAGATTAACACACTTGTAGAGAAATTAGAATGGATTTAGGTTCAAAGACTAAGGGAGACATTACTTGTATCTGTTAGAGGTTTGACCTAGACGTTCTACAGTCTTCAAGGATGGTTAAGGGAGGGAGCTTTCATATAGGTCACCACATAAGAACTTGATGGAAATCTTGTTGAAGAAAGATAATGAGATAAAAATACTAGCAATTACTTTTTTGAATACCTCATAACTAGTATCCATCAACTTAAAAAGTCTTAAACAAAATAAAGAAAGACAATTTATTTAATTTAGCATGCATCCATCAATTTTCACCAATAATCATGCATGAAAAGAGAATTGTCCACTTCAACAAGTCTTCTCCAAGGGGTTTCTCAACTTATCCATCTATAGCCAAATTTGAGAGAAAGTAAAAATTATGGAAATTTGAAACTTGCTAAGGGATTTCTTCCCAATAAAACGATGATAAAATGAGAGGAAATGGATTCTTATCTATAGGGAGAAAGGCTCAAGTTCAAATTACAATAAAATAGTAATTTTCTAAGTGAAAACACTTAATGTAGCATATGAAAGGGGTCAAACTCTTCTTCATCCGCAAGAATGATCTAAAAATGTAAATGCAGGGGCTTTTCAAGCCACATGTACAAAATCTAAAGGGCACAAGCCATGCAATTTGTTCTATATTCTTTAGTAAGGCTTCCATGTGAGGCGTCCAGCCTCCAAAGGTCCTTCAATGTTGGTCTCTTTCATAAGCAATGTAGGAAAATCACCAATTCTTCCCATCGTATAGGTTGGCCCTCAAATGACACCATCATCGAAAGTTAGCCATAGTTCTTTCAAAGTTCAAACTTGCAAGTCAGTCCTGACTTTATATATGGGTTTAAGGCCGGCTCAGCAATATTTTTTAGGTCAGCTTCTTGTAGGT